>CM042696.1:340533340-341042895 GCA_023614405.1 Avena insularis
GATTTCGGAAAAGAAATGGATTTGGAAATGTTTTGACCACGGGATGGTCGTAAAGGAGAAAGGTTTTGACCATGGGATGGTCGGAAGGAGGAGAAAGGACTTTGGTCGTGGGACGACCTGAAGATGGGAACAAATGGGTACCCCAATCCTAGTGTTTACAAAACTTATCAAATGATTTCCAAAATGGTTTATAAAAGTTTTCAACAAAGGTATGTAGATGCTATATCTACAAGAGAAACTATTTGAGTAAAGAACCTCTCTTGAAGCCCTCCTACTACCACAGCCATATTGCATATCCTCTTGTTATTATTATTTTCTTGAGGTGGTTTGCGAGTACATTCAAAGTACTCACTGGCATTGTCCCTGGCTATTAACATGGTCAGATATCAAAAAGAGGATGAAGTTGACGGCTACGCGAGCTAGGATGTCCTCCCAGTCAGTTGCCTGTAGGTTGAGGCATGATTGGGCTATGCGCGTGATGATGTTCCGCTGCTGAAGATGGTATAGCCACAATGGGATTGATGTAAGTCTTGTAATTCGGTGTATCTCAGATGTTGTAATGATACTTTTCGGTTATGTTCCACGGCTCACTGATCATGGGAACATGCATATATACATAACAGGGATTTCTCGGATGATTAATCCGGGGGCCCCACATTATATAGATAGGCTAGGTCTCGGGTAGCAGGTCGAGTCGGTTACAGGTTAGGGTTTTCCCCTTTGAACTTTTTATCTTTAGCTTCTTATTGTTCCTCAAGCAATCGAGAGTCCGTAGGCTACTCGAGTTCTCTATTTGGGCCTTGGCGACACCATGGGCTTCCGCTGTATTCAGGCCGTATATACCAAGCTCGAGTACCTATAGGGTATACCCATGTCAATAGGAGAGGCAAAAGGAATCTTCTCCCTCTTATTAGGGAAGTGTTTTATACCTTTCTTGAGTGGGAATTTATATTTAATGGTTCCTTCTTTCATATCAATAATGGCACCAACAGTTCTAATAAATGGTCTTCCCAAAATAATAGGATAAGAAGCATTGCATTCAACATCCAAAACATAGAAATCAACGGAGACATAGGCATTGTTAACCATAATAATAACATCATTAATACTCCCCATGAGTTTCTTTTTAGCATTATCATCAAGTTGGACATTTAAATAACAATCTTCTAATGGTGGTAAATCAAGCATTTCATAAATCCTTCTAGGCATAACAGAAACACTACTATCAAGATCACATAAAGCTTTTAGATCAAAATCATTCACTTTCATATTAATGATGGGTTCCCAACCATCTTCTAATTTCATAGGGATAGAAGCTTTATGTTTCATCTTTTCTTCTTTAATTTTTATGAGAGCATCAGTAATGTGTTTTGTAAAGGCCATATTCATAGAACTAGCATTAGGACTTTTAGCAAGCTTTTGTAGGAACATAATTACTTCAGAGATATTGCAACCATCTAGATCAAAATCATAATTACCATCCAGGGTAGTAGAGCTATTGTTTCCCATATTTCGAAGAATTTCAGCATTTTTATTGGAAAAGGTTCCATTGGTTTTAGGCATTGTTGCAAAAGGAATGGGGACTTCATGTGGTTTGCTAGCATCAACATTAGTGGTGGTGATAGTACAAATACTACTATTTATAGAAATTTCATCTTATGTTTCCCACTTAGCATGCAATTCAGCTAACATTCTAACATTTTCATCAATTCTAACTTGTATGGCATTAGTAGCAGCAAAGAGATTTTCAATGGTTTCAGGTTTAGCAGCCATTTTATTAATCAAAGATGATTGTGCTTCAGACAAAGATGATATATTTCTTTCAGCATTAGAATGTTTTTCCTCAATAGTTTTATTGAAAGCAGTTTGTTTACTAATAAAATATCTAAGCATGACTTCAAGTTTAGAGGGTGCACTCCTATTGTTGTTGCGGGAATTTCCATAAGCATTACCATTATCGGGAGGATATGGCCTATAATTATTATTACCAAAATTATTCCTGTAGGCATTGTTGCTAAAATTATTATTTCTAATAAATTTCACATCAACTTGCTCTTCTTGAGCAACCAAAGAAGCTAAGGGAACATGATTTGGATCAATATGAGCTTTTCCATTAACAAGCATAGACATAATAACATCAATTTTATCACTCAAGGAGGAGGTTTCTTCAACATAATTTACCTTCTTACCTTCTGGAGCTCTCTTGGTGTGCCATTCAGAATACTTAACCATCATATTATCTAGAAGCTTTGTTGCAGCACCCAAAGTAATGTTCATAAAGGTACATCCAGCAGTAGAATCCAGTAGATTTCTTGAAGAATAATTTAGTCCTCCATAAAAGGTTTGGATAATCATCCAAGCAGTCAGTCCATGAGTGGGACAATTATTTACCAAAGATTTCATTCTTTCCCAAGCTTGAGCAACATGTTCATTATCAGATTGTTTAAATTTCATTATTTCACTTCTCATAGATATAATCTTAGCAGGAGGATAGAATTTTCCAATGAAAGCATCTTTGCATTTAGTCCAAGAATCAATACTATTTCTAGTTAGGGATAGCAACCATTCTTTAGCTTTTCCTCTCAAAGAGAAAGGAAACAATTTAAGCTTAATAATATCTCCATCTACATCCCTATGTTTTTGCATCTCACAAAGTTCAACAAAGTTATTAAGGTGAGCTACAGCATCTTTAGTACCAACACCAGAAAATTGTTCTTTCATAACAATATTGAGAAAAGCAGGTTTAATTTCAAATAAAGTAGCTTCAAGAACAGGTGGAGCAATAGGTGTGCACATGAAATCATTGTTGTTGGTGCTAGTGAAGTTAAACAACTTAGTGTTTTCAAGGGTATTCATTTTTTTGTGTTTTTAATAAAGGAAGCAAACTAGTACAACTAATTTTCGTGTTTTTGATAAAGAAACAAGCACACAAAGCAAAAATAAACTAAGCAAAACAAAAAACAAAGTAAAGAGATTGGTTGTGAGGAACTCCCCTTGTGAAGATGACCCTGACCCCCGGAAACGACGCCAAAACAAGGTTTGATGGCTCAAAATATATCGAGCTCGTTGGGATCCCCAAGAGGAAGGTATGATGAGCACATCAGCAAGTTTTCTCTCAGTTATGAAACCAATATTATCGAACCAGTAGGAGTAAGGAAACAACTCCAAGGTGTTGTTTCCAACTTGAAATCCTGCACAACACAACCACAGGTTATCATCTGAAACCCCTCTAGTATTAAGTTGCAAGCAAAAGATAATTGCATTAAGCAAAGTGTGTAAAGTAAACAATATGATTGTCCCATGGATAAAGGATTGCTATTTTCTCCCTAGTAGCAACAACACATCTAGTACCTTAGAGATTCCTGTCACTTCCCCAGATTACTAGAGGCATGAACCCACTATCGAGCATAAATACTCCCTCTTGGAGTTGCTAGCATCTACTTGGCCAAGATAGCTACTAACAACGGAAAGCATGCAAGATCACAAATAACATAGTCATGATAGAATCAATAATCAATCTGAAATAGCATCTCAATATCCATCAGATCCCCGCAAACACAACATGTAAGATTACAAATAGATGATCTTCATCAAGAACGGAGCTCACAAGTTCTAAACATGATAGCACAAAGGAGGAGAACCAACTATATAGCTACTACATGGACCCGTAGTCCAAGGATGAACTACTCACGCATCACACCGGAGGCAGGCATGGTGATGAAGAAGGCCTCCAGGGTGATCTCTCCCCTCCGGCAGGGTGCCGGGAAGAGCTTCAGATTCCTCCCGATCTAGGGATGGAGATGACAACGGCTACATCTCTTTCATGGAATTTTGATCGGGTACTTAGGATTTTCGTCCCGGGAGGCTTTTATAAGCAGAAGGGCAAGGTCGATGGAGAACTGATGACCCACAAGTATAGGGGGTGTATCGCAGTATTTTTGATAAGTAAGAGTGTCGAACCCAACAAGGAGCAGAAGGTGTTGACGAGTGGCTTGGAGTAGGAATTCTCTGTAAATACTTAGCAAACGGATTATTAGGGGTTTTTGATAATGCAGATAAATAAAGTGCGAGTAAATAAAAGACAGTGATAATAAATGCAGCAACTGGCCCAATCCTTTCTTTAACAAAGGACAAGCCGGTTGTATTATTTAGGATGACCAAACATTCTCGAGGACACACGGGAATATCGTCAAGTGCTTTCGCTTCATATAGTTGATTAATCTTCTTTAGTTTGCTAAGTGTTATGTGGATGAACCTGTGCTAATGCATCGACCTTCCTAGGACTAATACATACTTGTGATTATACCCCTTGCAAGGATACGCAAGTACAAGAAAGTAATTAAGATATAAACCTAACCACAGCTTTAAACTCAAAGATTCTGACATCCCTTGTGCAAATGTTTCCTAACGGGGGTTCAGGTTTCTGTCGCTCCGGCAACCCCTACGATTAGTAGCCAAATACACAATGCATTCCCCTAGGCCATAAAGGTGAAGTGTCATGTAGTCGACATTCACATGTATGAGATCTAGGCACATGGCTTAATAGGATTGATAGGATACCCATATCAACAAGTTGCAACTTCTTTTCCGGAAGCTCATTCGAAAAGAACTCTAAGGTTAAGCGTGCTTGGCCTATAGCAATTCTAGGATGGGTGACCGACCGGGAAGTGGGTAACCGGGTGCGTACGAGTGAGGACAAAGTGCGCAGAAAAGACTAGTGTTGGTCTGTGGGGCCAGTCTAGATATCCTATTAAGTTGCCGGGAGTGACACCCCCCGGGCCTAGGAGTGGACGGGGTGTTACAAGTGGTATCAGAGTAGACCCTTGCGATTACACGGGTGTGTGCGGGTCAGTGGCGGGACATGTGGAGCATGACGCGTGTGGCCCGGAGTGGACACGGCATGGCACATGTGCAAGACCTTTGACGCACAGACGCGTGCCAAGAGGGAATGTTCCTGGGGTGTGCTTGATCGATGAGGGCATCGATCTTCTAAAGGGTGGGTGTATGTGAGATCTAGGCACATGGCTTAATAGGATTGATAGGATACCCATATCAACAAGTTGCAACTTCTTTCCGAAGCTCATTCAAAAGAACTCTAAGGTTAAGTGTGCTTGGCCTAGAGCAATTCTAGGATGGGTGACCGATCGAAGTGGTAACTCGCGCACGAGTGAGGACAAAGTGCGCAAAAAAGACTAGTGTTGGTCTGTGGGGCCAGTCTAGATATCCTATTAAGCTGCCAGGAGTGACACCCCCCGGGCCCAGGAGTGGACGGGGTGTTACAACATGACACCACTAGAAGAATAACACCACAACATAAATATCAAACTATTGAATCTTTCTCAACACAACTCCACTACTAACAACTTGACTTCTCCCATGTCCTCAAGGATTAAACGAACTACTCATGAGACATTATATGGATCAAGATCAGAGATCATCTAATGATAAGTAACAATCCGAACATAAACGATAATTCGATGGTTCCACTCAATAGCATCAACTACTATAAGTAACCAACACCGGGAAAGTTTCCCCTAAGAACTATGCAAGATTCGACCCAATTGTTATAGCGGTATGGAGTGGTGATGATGGTGCTCGTGGATATGGTGATGGAGATGATGATGATGATCCCGATGAAGTCCAGCTTGATGGTGGTGTTAATGGCGACGATCTCCCCTCTCCAGGAAGGAATTCCCCTAGAAGAATTCTGTCTGCCAGAGAGAATTTTCTCTCTCTGTAGTTTTCCACCCAGCAGAGGCGGCGGAATCTTTCTGTGGTCGCTCTCCAGGTATTAGGGTTTCGTGGGGATAATATACGCCAAAGGGGAGAGCCAGGAGTGGGCCAGGGTGGCCACACCACCTGCTGGTGCAGCCAAGGGTGGCCCACGCCAGGGGGTGGTGTGGGACCCCTGTGGCCCATCTCACTCCCCCTTCTGGCATCCTTCGTCTTCTGGAAAAATAGAATTTTCCATGTATTTTCTCGGATTTTCTGATATTCGCGAATTTCGCTCCAAACAGCACCTTTTCCATCAGAATCCTGACTACAGCGGTCCATGCTCCAAAAGTCATCAACCATGCAAAATAGAAGAAATAACATAAGTATCATCTCTTAATATGAAATATATCAATGAATAACAGTAAATTATGATATAGAATAGTGATACAAAATGGACGTATCCACTCCCCCCAAGCTTAGACTTCGCTTGTCCCCAAGCGAAAACTGAGCTCAATAAACATGACCTCAGGTTTATGGAGTGAATAGTCAATAAAAGAATACAGACAAGAAGCATCACTTTCATCAATACACAAATCATAAGAGAAGACAACTCACTATTATATAACTTAACTTGCAATAAGTAAATGAAACACAATAAAGATACATAAAGTAAATCATAATTGGTAATGGCAAACTTAGCTCTTGGTCAAAGAATAGTTAACAATTTGTAGGAGTTCAAACATAAAGGGGGTTTTCAATGATAGCTTTCAAAGTAGTAAACACTAAGATAAGAGCAATGTGCAAAACAAGGAACATAAGAAACATGATTGAATAAATCCTCATATGAGTGCTTGAAACGCAACAACTCAAAATACTTGCTGAGATAGAAAGGAATAGGTTTCCTGACCCAACTAAAAAGTAAAAGATAGACCCTTCGTAGAGGGAAGCAAGGATTTCAAGTTTCATAAAGAGCTTCCAAAAATTATGGTACTTATTAGCTTTCATCTCTCAATTCCCCCTATCATAAGCATCTTTAGGTGATTAAGGTTAAATTGACACAACTAAGAGGATATGCTTGACAAGTTATAAGTTGAAATCTCATGCCCCTTACTTACGAGTACCGAACCTCATGCTACTCAACTTTAGTCACAAGTAAGATCTTGTCATTGTAAATAAATATGTATCATAGAGAACTGCCAATGGGGTACCCCTTGCACATGATACAAGAGCTATCCCATACTCAAAATGATAAGGCAAGCAGACAATGAGCATCTCAGCGATCTTTTTATTTGCTATTTGCATAGGTTTTTATTGAGGATCCTTCATAGAGTGCTCATTATGGTTATGCTGCAAGTTTCCACCATGATTAGGCATGGCTTAGGCTAGCGGCCCAAGCGTTTCTCTAACACACATACAAACTCCATGATCTTACAAGTTCCCCTTTTATTTCACACCGCCGGGATCCATAAGCAAAAGAATCATGATATCAACGGAATAATAAGTGCAATGTTGAAAGCGTTCCCCATGATACATGGTTCTGCTAACTTCAACTTATAAAGCGCAAGCATATACACAACAAAGATGGACGCAATGGTTCAAGTTTATTAAGTGTAGGAAAGTAAAGTATGCCTTCAAGTTCGTGAGAGCTTTAATCACTAATTTTCACATAACAAGTTTAATTTGGAAGGTAGATAAAAACATGAATTTACGTGGAATAGCAATAGTGCTAATAGGTAGGTATGGTGGACACAAATGGCGTAGGTTTTTGTTTAAGGATTGGATGCACGAGAAGCATTCCCTCTCAGTATAGGTTTTAGGCTAGCAAGACTGGGTAGCAAGCATAAGAGTTGAAGGAAACAAACAAACATACAATTTATAAAAACAAACATGCAATCTTCCTTGGAAGCACAAAAGATCTTAACTAGAGAATACTAAGCTTATGAGCAAATCAAGAAATATGATGATGAAATTATATTTCTTTAAGAGTACTTTTATCTTTTTCATTCAATTCTCATAATAGTGTTGCTACTGACCGAGCTAGATTTGCCAAAACCAACTAAATTAACTCAATGATCCCGAAGTGATACCAATACTAACAACAAGATCAATCATATAACATGAATTGAAAACTAATATAAGATATGCAAAATAGGAAATGATAGAACTTCTCATTAATATTCCATAACAGCAACTCACACCAAGGGATACATAGATATCTAACAAGAGGGGAAACTTCCATAATGCAAACCATCCTACATGATAACTCCTCTATTCATGATATGACTCTACTAAAAAGGTAAAAAGATAAAAGATAGTGATGTGATACCGCGACACTCCCCCAAGCTGGAACAAACCAAATGGATGCCAAAACCTGATGACGAATTACTCCCTCGGTGGTCGTGATGCTCTCTCATCATCGTCCTCCTTCCAAGGTAAGGGCTCCCCATCAACAAAACACATCATGGTCTCCATCATCCCGAAACTAGCAGCAGCACTTATGCGTTTAAACCTAACCTCATACTCACAATTTTGATTTTGCACATCGTAGAGATGTGCTTGCAGTTGATTATTCGTTTGGTGGAGTGAGAGAATTTCATCCTTAAACTCAGAAGTCTCCTTTTGGTGCTCGGCGATGAGTTCGGAATAGATCTTATGGATGAAGTCCACTTCGCGTTCCGCCAGCTTCTTGTACCTAAAGACTTCTTGCTCCAGCGCTTCCATCCTGTCCTCCAGACTTCCTTCACCTTTAGGACCCTGAACCTCTTTTATTTGTACCTCCCCATCTTCAAGCAACAACTCCTTGGGATGAATCTTCAACTCACGCATGTATGGGTTGATGATATCATGGAGGAATTTTCCTTGGCTGATCCAGAGGAAGACATTGTGGCTCCAAAACTAGGACTCTACCTATCAGAAACCAATCGAAATGAAAACACAACGAGAACACGATATACGAACCTCGGGGGATCCGGGGGATTATATATAACGAATTTTTACAACATAAGGAAGGTACTGGGAGAAAACAGGTCGGAGACGGAGTCCGAGGTGGCCACACCACCTGCTAGCGCGGCCAGGGGGCCGCGCCAGGGGGTGGTGTGAGCCACCCTGGCTATGTTTCCGTCCCTCTTTCGCTTCTTTGCTTTCCTTGTTGGATAAAAACTGCAAAAATATAACTTGACAGATTTTTCGTGGAACTTTTCTTACTAGAACTCTTACCTATTCGAAAACAGACTCTGCAGGTCTCTAAAGTTGGTCTTTGATAAATTTTTCCGGAGTTACCATTTGAATAGCATCAATATCATCATTGTAAGAATCTTCAGAAATATAATGCTTGAGTCTCTGACCATTCACCACTTGTGTAGTGTTATCCTTTAGGGAAGAAAATTTTATTGCGCCTGAACGATACACTTCTTCAATAACAAATGGTCCTTCCCATTTTGAGAGTAGTTTTCCTGCAAAAAACTGAGACGAGACCTATACAATAGAACCTTCTCACCAACATGGAACTCGCTCTTAAGAATTCTCCTATCATGCCATTTTTTAACTTTTTCTTTAAATAGTCTAGCATTTTCATATGCTTCACTCCTCCACTCGTCTAACGAACTTAAGTCAAATAATCTTTTCTCACCAACAAGTTTGAAATCTCTATTAAGTTCTTTCACTGCCCAATAAGCTTTGTGTTCTCATTCTAAGGGCAGGTGGCAAGCTTTCCCATAAACCATTTTGTAAGGAGACATCCCCATAGGATTTTTATAAGTAGTTCTATAAGCCCATAAAGCATCATTCAATTTTTTAGTCCAATTTTTGCTAGATCTAATAACAGTCTTTTGCAAGATGGATTTAATTTCTCTATTTGATAGTTCTACTTGGCCACTAGTTTGGGGATGATAAGATGAAGAAATTCTATGATTAACATCATATTTAGCAAGGGTCTTTCTGAAACCACCATGAATGAAATGAGAACCTCCATCAGTCATAAGATATCTAGGCACTCCAAACCTAGGAAAGATAATATCCTTAAGCATTTTCAAAGAGGTCCCACCATCAGCACTTTTCGTAGGTATGGCTTCTACCCATTTAGTGACATAGTCAACAACAACAAGAATATGAGTATAACCTTTTGAAGGGGGAAAAGGACCCATAAAGTCAAATGCCCAACAATCAAATGGTTCAATAACAAGAGAGTAATTCATAGGCATTTGATGACCCACAAGTATAGGGGGTGTATCGCAGTATTTTCGAGGCAAGTGAAACCCAATTTATTGATTTGAAACAAGGGGAGCCAAAGAATATTTATAAGCCTTAACAACTGAGTTGTCAATTCACCTGCACCTGGAAACAATCTTGCTCACAGCAGTTTATCAGTAGCAATAGTTTTGTATTAGGAATAGTAAAGTAGCAGCAGTAGTAAAGCAAAGACAGTAGTAACAAAAGCGAGAAATGATTGGGATTCGAGTGCGGTAGGCATAGGGATGGATGGACGGGCGTTGCATGGACAAGACAATTCACATAGCAATCAGAACATAGGGCAATTGCAGATAAATAAGATAAAGCATCCAAGTACTAGACAATCCTAGGCATGTGTTCCATATATAGTCATACGTGCTCGCAATGAGAACTTGCACAACATCTTTTGTCCTGCCAGCCCGTTTGCAGCGGGGCCTCTAGGGAACTACTGGCAATTAAGGTGCTCCTTTTAATAGAGCACCGGAGCAAAGCATTAACACTCCATGAACACATGTGATCCTCACATCAAAGCCTTTCCCTTCCGATTATCCCGATTTCTGTCACTTCGGGGCCATAGGTTCCGGACAACGATGTGTGTATACAACTTGTAGATAAGACCAAGAACAATACTATCATAATGAATCAATAACATGTTCAGATCTGAAATCATGGCACTCGGGCCCTAGTGACAAGCATTAAGCACAACAAGTCGCAACAAAGTCATAAAGCACTAATAAAAGATACTAGGCACCATGCCCTAACAATCTGATGCCATTACATGAACGATCTCATCCAATCCCTACCATCCCCATGGCCTACAGCAGGGGATTACTCACTCATAGATGGGGGGAACAAGGATGGTCGATGAAGATGATGGTGGAGATCGATGGAGATGGCTCCGAGGGCACTTCCCCGTCCCGGCAGGGTGCCGGAACAGAGACTTTCTGTCCCCCGAATCTCCCCTTCGGTGGCGGCAGCGCAGCGGAACTTTTCATGGTAAAACATCGAACCCCCCGAAGTTTTTAGGTCAGAAGGCTTCTTATAGGCGAATAGGGAGACCGAGGGGGTGCCTGGGGCCACCACACCATGCCCTGGCACGGCTAGGCCTAGCCCGCGCTTGGGGGTGGTGTGCCCAGCCCCTGGCCCTCCTTCGTCTCGTATTCTGGTCCTAGAGTCTTCCGGAAAAATAGGCACTTTGGCTTTTGTCCCGTCCAATTCCGAGAATATTCATTTTCTGACTTTCCTAGAACCAACAACAGCAGAAAACAGTCAGCTGGCACTATGGCTCTTGTTAATAAGTTAGTCCAAGAAATCATATGAAAAGTACTCCAAAGTGTGGACAAAACACAAGAAAGTGGATAAAACCAAGCATGGAGCATCAAAAATTATAGATACATTTGCAATGTATCAACATCCCCAAGATTAACTCCTGCTCGTCCTCGAGTAGGTAAGTAATAAAAAGAAAGAATAATTTTTGAGGCGACATGCACCATCATAAACTTGATCAAAGTACTTGTAAACATTCAAAGCTGGGATCATAGTACTTCAATCATAACATGAAATACAAAGTTCTAGCAACAAGCAAAGAAACTAGGATGCAACGTGAAAAGGCACAAACAAAAGATTCATGGATAACAATGCTTTGCAAGACGTTTGTTTGTTTCACATAAAGAAAACATAGCATAATAGTATTCAGCTTGTCCCTCATAGAGTAGCAAATATAAATGCAAAGGACGCCTTCAAAGTTCATAAGAGTGACTAGATACAAATAGTTTAAAACAAGCAATATCGAGGTATGCATCAATCAACAAGTCTTGGGACAATGCACATAGAACTAAGAATGGCCACTATGCTCTCAAGAAAGTGCTCATAGAATGTGTGGAGACTCAACAAGTACAAGAAAAGGTTTTAAATAATTTGAAAGGCTTCCAAATGCTGAAAGTATGGTACTCATTAGCTTTGAGCTCTCATTGCCCCTGTCATAAGCATCTTTAATGTGGTTAAGGTGAAAGTGAGGTCCAATCTGAGTTATATGCTTGACAGACTATAAACTGAAAATCCTGAGTCCCTTGAGTACGAGGGCCGCTCCTCATGCTACTCAACTTTAGTTACCGGTAAGTTCTTGTCATCTTAAGTATGTGCGTATCATAGAGAACCGCCAACGGGGTACCCCTTGCCCGATGATACGGAAGAATCCCCATATCAAAATGACAAGGCAAGCAGACAATGAATATCTCAGCAATCTTCTTATTTACCATGGGAAAATGGTGCTTTTTTCTCTCTTTCCTCTTTTCATAAAACTCTTTTTTTCTTTTTCTCAATAGTTATCTCTCTCTTTTTTTATAAGAAGAATGCTTCATAGATATCATTATGGTTACACTGCAGGTTTCCACCATGTCAGCATAGATTAGAACAGCGGCCCAGACGTTTCTCTAACACACATACATAACTCCATGGACTTACAAGCTCCCCTTTTATTTCACACCGACGACATCCGCAAACAAAAGAGCAAGGTATCAACTGGGTATATATTTACAAGTGTTGAAAGCGTTCCCCATGACAGCACGGTTCTGCTAATCCCCAGCCTATAATTTGCAAGCATAGAACTTTCATGGAGAGTTCACAATGGTTCAGGTTTATTAAGTGTAGGAAATAAAGTGTGCCATCAAGTTCGTGAGAGCTTTACTAACTAACTTTCTCATAACAAGCAAACATTTTATTTGGAAGAAAACAAGGCATAATGAATATGCACAGGAGTAGCAAATGATGCTAATAGGTAGGTATGGTGGACACTTTGGCAATATTTAGTCTAGGGAGTTGGAAACTTGAGTAAAACATACTCAGTGTAAGTGAAGGCTAGCAATAGTAAGGGAGCGGCAAACGAGAGAGCAATAATGGCCATAATCATGCAGAGCGACAAAACATCATTGAACAAAGCATAAAAGTGATACTACAAGTTAAAAACTAAAGGATCATAAAGGCTTAAGGTGACTTGAGATAGTCATAACATAGTGTGAGCATGTGCCAAGTCAACCCAAATAAAGCATCAAAGGAGAATACCACTATACTTATGCTTTAATATGCTAAAACAACGCATGATTCATCCAAGGCACATTAAGCAATCTAAATTGTTTATAACAAGTCATGCTACAGCAAAGAATACTAAGCATAAAGCCAAAACAATATCAAGCATGGCATGACAAAGCATAGGCCACAGTCAAAAATAAGCTCTCTTTACCACTTAAGCATGAGCTTTCCTACTCTTTTCCAAACCAAACCAAACTATTTGAAAACCAATGTATGAAAGAGGGGGTCCAACCAATTTATTCAGCAAACTAAGCAAAAAAAAACGAAAACCAAAACGAAAACGCAAAAGAAGACGCTCCAAGAAAAACACAATTGTGCATGAAACAATAAAAATGAAGCATTTGGAAGAAACCTGGGATTTTTATTGATGAAGGAGGGGATGCCTTGGGCATCCCCATGCTTTGACGCTTGTACTTCTTGGATATTTCTTGGGGTGACATGCGTCGCATCCCCAAGATTGAGCTTTAGTCCATCCTTCATCTCATTACTCATTCCTTCCATACACCTGATATTTTTCTTCATACAAAACTTCACACAATCTTTATTAGCAACATTAGTGCACTCAAGATAATAGGTCTTAAGGTCCAGTTCTAACACCAAATAAACTTCCATTATAACACTAGATATTGTAGCACTTCCCTCAAAAATCTCAATTCCCCAAAAGAACTCAAAAAGGAACCAACAAGAAGCAAATACAGAAAATGGCAGAAATCTGTCAAAACAGACCAGCAGGTAAAGACGAATTTTTTCGAAGACCTTTTGTTGCTCAAATCAAAAAGTGTTGAACTAATGAAAGTTAGATAACAACCTGGGGCAAAATCTAAAAAACGTACAGCTCAATCCGATATACAGATCTCTCTCACGAATTTTTACGGTGAAGCACAAAAATCTGTTTCGGGAGAGCAACTTTCCCAATCATTACTTCTCTCTCATTAGAGGTTACTCTTGGCACAAAAAGCAAATAAAAAGGATAAGGAGCGGTTATTACTGAAGTAATAACTTCCAAGACTCATCTAAAACTTTTGGGTTATCTCCCAATAAGTACTTTTCTTTAACGCCTTTAAGTTAGGCAAAAGCAAAAACTAAAAATGGATAGAATAGAAGTAAGCGAAGATAATCGTTGTAAACATTGTTCTGTTCAATGAAATCCTTTTGTTAGAATGGTTTATCAGGTCTTTTTACCAAAACAATTTCATATGAGACAAAACTTTGTATTCCACTAATGATTATGTTACCTCAACCTTGATAGCAATGGTCCCAATCATAATAGTTTCAAAATTTTCTCTTGGTATGGGACAATATATTTCTCCAACTTGAATACCCTCAACATGTTCAATTGAATTGAAACCATAAGTCCTTTCAATCTTCTTGGGTAAATAGACAGTATGTTCCTTGTCACTAACATTGTAGGTCACCTTCCTTTGATTACATAACATCTCCTGCAGTATTTAAGAAAAGGTCTCCCAAGAATAGTAGACATATTATCATCTTCAGGCATAAAAGTTTGAGAGGATGCTCTCATAAGAAATATGAGTAGAAGTAAAAGAGAGCATCAAGAATCAAATTCAAAACACATTTAAGTCTAACCCACTTCCTATGCGTAGGAATCGTGTATTAAAATAAATTCACAAAGAACAAAGTGACAAGCATAGGAAGATAAAACAAGAGTGACTTCAAAACTTTCAGCACATAGAGAGGTGTTTCAATACCAGGAAAACTTCTATAACCATATTTTCCTCTCTCATAATAATTTTAAGTACCCTCATGAATAAAATCAACAATACTATCACATAAAGCATGCTCTTCATGATCTACAAGCACTAGAGCTTTATTATAAACATTTTCAAAAGAAACCTCGGGAACATAACATTCATCCTCCTTTAGTAAGCATGCAGGACAATCAAATAATGTAAGGGATAAAGAGTTACTCTCATTAGAAGTTAGGCATGGGTAGCTAATCCATTCTTCCTCCTTTTGTTCATCACTCTCCTCCTCTTTTTCATCTAATGAGATTTCAGGTTCATCAATTTCTTCTTCCATAGGATCCTGCAAGGCATTAGTCTCTTCCATTTGTGGAAAGCATCTATTAAAATATTCAAGAATATAGCCATTTTTATCCTTGTAATTATCAAAGCAAAATTTAAGTATACCATACACCTCATATTTGTAAGGTGAGTCATCAATATTTTCAAGCAAACTAGCAAGTTCAAAAGCACCCTTCCAAGCAATAAATTCTTCAATTTGTTCTGCATCATAAAAGTCATAAATTCCTTTAGCATAGGTAGATATGGTATCATTATCACTATACTCACATTGAAAAGGGAGGTGTTTATACCTCTTTCTGCAACAAGACTAATTACAGCAATAAGTAACATTATAAGTAGAGCACAGGTTCCTAGCAATGGTATACAATCTATCAATTTGTTCCCATAAGTGTTTCCCTTTTTGTGACAAGCGGTGTTCCTTATAATAATATCTTTGATCTTCCATGAACCCAGCTTGCCAATAAGCTTCAGTTTCAAAGAAACCAACCATTGACAACAAGCATGATAAAGCAAGACAATAACAGACCAACGAAAATAACAACTAGAGTAGGAACTAATTTTTTTGTATTTTTGATAAAGAAACAAGCAAACAAGGAGAAAATAAACTTAGCTTGAACAATAGTGAATCCAGGTGGACTTGATAAATAAAGCTATGCTCCCTGGCAACGGCGCCAGAAAATAGTCTTGATGACCCACAAGTATAGGGGGTGTATCGCAGTATTTTCGAGAGAAGTGAAACCCAATTTATTGTTTCGACACAAGGGGAGCCAAAGAATATTTATAGGCCTTAACAACTGAGTTGTCAATTCAGCTGCACCTGGAAACAATCTTGCTCACAGCAGTTTATCAGTACCAACAGTTTTGTAGTAGGAGTAGTAAAGTAGCAGCAGTAGTAAAGCAAAGACAGTAGTAACAAAAGCGATGCAATTGGGATTCGAAACGGTAGGCATAGGGATGGATGGACGGGCGTTGCATGGACAAGACAATTCACATAGCAATCAGAACATAGGGCAATTGCAGATAAATAAGATAAAGCATCCAAGTACTAGAAATTCCTAGGCATGTGTTCCATATATAGTCATACGTGCTCGCAATGAGAACTTGCACAACATCTTTTGTCCTGCCAGCCTGTTTGCAGCGGGGCCTCTAGGGAACTACTGGCAATTAAGGTGCTCCTTTTAATAGAGCACCGGAGCAAAGCATTAACACTCCGTGAACACATGTGATCCTCACATCAAAGCCTTTCCCTTCTGGTTATCCCGATTTCTGTCACTTCGGGGCTATAGGTTTCGGACAACGACGTGTGTATACAACTTGTAGATAAGACCAAGAACAATACTATCATAATGAATCAATAACATGTTCAGATCTGAAATCATGGCACTCGGGCCCTAGTGACAAGCATTAAGCACAACAAGTCGCAACAAAGTCATAAAGCACTAATAAAAGATACTAGGCACCATGCCCTAACAATCTGATGCCATTACATGAACGATCTCATCCAATCCCTACCATCCCCATAGCCTACAACGGGGGATTACTCACTCATAGATGGGGAAACATGGATGGTCAATGAAGATGATGGTGGAGATCGATGGAGATGGCTCTGGGCACTTCCGTCCTCAGGTGCCTAACAGAGACTTTCTGTCCCTCGAATCTCCCCTTCGATGGCGGCGGCGCAGCGGAACTTGTCGTGGAAAAACGTCAACCCCAAAGTTTTTAGGTCAAGGCTTCTTATAGGCGAAGAGGAGACCGAGGGGTGCCTGGGCCACCACACCATGCCTGGCGCTGCCAGGCCCAGCCTCACTGGGGTGGTGTGGCCAGCCTCCCTCGCCTCGTATTCTCGCTCGAGTCTTCTGGAAAAATAGCCACTTTGGCTTTTGTCCCGTCCAATTCCGAGAATATTCATTTTCTGACTTTCCTGGAACCAAAAACAGCAGAAAACAGGCAGCTGACACTGTGGCTCTTGTTAATAGGTTAGTCCAAGAAATCATATGAAAAGTACTCCAAAGTGTGGACAAAACACAAGAAACTGGATAAAACCAAGCATGGAGCATCAAAAATTATAGATACATTTGCAATGTATCAGCATTTCATTACGTCTAGAAATATTACCAACTTGTTGACATTCATCACATGATAAGACAAATCTTCTTGCATCTTTGAAAAGGGTAGGCCAGTAAAAACCTGATTATAGAACCTTTTGCGCGGTTCTATCTGCTGCATGATGTCCTCCATAGGCACTACCATGACATTTCCGCAATATCTTCTTTTGTTCAAATTCTGGAACACATCTTCGCATAATACCATCTACTCCCTCCTTATATAGATGTGGGTCATCCCAAAAAATAATGCCTTAAATCGTAAAAGAACTTCCTTCTTTGCTAGGGTGTAAAAGTTGGAGGCAAATACTTGGAAACAATAAATTTAGCGTAATCAGCATACCAAGGACTCCCTCGCGAACTTACCCCTACCACAGCCAACTATTCATTTGGGAAACTATCATTAACAGGCAGGGGATCAAAGGAGATGTTTTCCAAACGACATAAATTATCAGCAACAGGATTTTCAGCACCTTTCCTATCTACAATATGTAGGTCGAATTCTTATAAAAGAAATACCCATCTAATAAGCCTATGCTTAGCATCTTTCTTCATCATAAGGTACTTAATAGCAGCATGATCAGTATGAATGGTAACTTTTGAATCAACAATATAAGGTCTAAAGTTATCACAAGCAAAGACAACAACTAAGAATTCTTTTTCAATAGTGGCATAATTCTTTTGAGCAGTGTCAAGAGTCTTACATGCATAATGGATAACATTTAACTTTTTATCTATTTGTTGCCCAAGAACAGTACCTACAGAAAAATCACTAGCGTCGCACATGATTTCTAAGGGTAAGTTCCAATCAGGTGGTTGGACAATAGGAGCAGTAGTTAAAGCCTTCTTTAGAGTTTCAAAAGATTCCTTACAATCATCGTCAAAAACAAAGGGTACATCTTTTTGGAGAAGATTAGTAAGGGGTTTTGATATCTTAGAGAAATCTTTAATAAACCTTCTATCGAAACCAGCATGACCAAGGATACTAAGAATACCTTTAACGTCTCTTGGACAGGGTAGTTTCTCAATTGCTTCAACTTTAGCTCTGTCAACTTCAATGCCTCTTTCAGAAATTTTATGTCCAAGGACAATTCCTTCATTGACCATGAAGTGACATTTCTCCCAATTAAGAACAAGATTGGTTTCTTCACATCTCTGCAAAACTTTATCAAGGTTGTGTAGAAAATTATCAAAAGAAGTTCCATAGACGAAAAATCGTCCATGAATACTTCCACAATTTCCTCACAAAAACCATGAAAGATAGCAGACATGCATCTTTGAAAAGTAGCAGGAGCATTACACACACCAAAAGGCATACACCTATAAGCATAGGTTCCATAAGGGTAAGTAAAAGTAGTTTTTCTTGATCTTGTTGTTTAACAGCAATTTGAGAAAACCCAGAGTATCCATCAAGAAAACAGAAATGGGTCTTTTTAGACAACCTTTCTAACATTTGATCAATAAAAGGCAGTGGGTAATGATCTTTCTTAGTAACTTTGTTAACCTTTCTGAAATCAATGCACATCCTATAACCTACTACTATTCTTTAGGGAATAAGCTCATCATTATCATTAGACAGAACGGTAATTCCCCCTTTTTTAGGGAAACAATGAACAGGACTAACCCATTCACTATCAGCAATAGGATAAATAATACCAGCATCAAGGAGTTTTAATACCTTGTTTCTTACCACTTCCTTCGTCTTACGATTTAAACGACGTTGATGTTCTACCATTAGTTTTGCATTGGGTTCTATATTGATAGCATGCTGACATATAGTAGGGGAAATCCCCTTTAAATCATCAAGGGTATAGCCCATAGCTCCTCGGTGTTTCTTCAATACTTCCAATAATCTTTCCTCTTCCTTCCCTGGAAGTTTAGAACTAATAATAACAGGATATATTTTATTATCATCAATGTAAGCATATTTAAGATCATCAGGTAAATATTTTCAATCAAAACCAGATCCTTTTTAGGTGTCAATGTGGTACCCAAATCTTCTACAGGCAAGTTATGCTTAAGCATCTTAGGTTAACAACGGAGAATCTCATCAATCTCATTTCTTTCTTCCATGAAGATTTCACTTTCGTGGTCTTCCATAAATTGCTGCATATCATTGTTAGGAGCAAGAGAAATAGAAGCAAGTTGTTAAATTCTAAAATCCTCATTAGAAGTTTCATTTTCACAAGGAACTTTAGTAAATTTCGAAAAATTAAACTCATAAGATTCCCCATCGAATTTAGTTAAAACTTTCTCCCTTTTACAGTCTATAATGGCTCCATACGTGTTTAAGAAGGGTCTACCAAAAATGATAGGATAGGTTTTACTAGCAGTTGAACCAAGTACTAGAAAATCAGCTGGATATTTAGTCTTACCACAAAGAACTTCCACATCTCTTACAATACCAATTGGAGAGATGGTCTCTCTATTTGCAAGGTGAATGACCACATAAATTTCTTCTAGTTGACAAGGACTAATTTCATGCATAATTTCTTTGTAAAGCTCGTAAGGAATAGCACTTGAACTTGCACCAATGTTACATAAACCATAATAGCAATGATCACCAATTCTAATAGAGAACACAAGGACACTAGTTTTTTAGTTCTATTAGGATGTGAGACAATATTAGAAGAATCCTCACAAAATACAATGTATCCATCTTCTACACTTTTAGTGACAAGGTCTTTCACAATTGCTACTGCAGGTTCAATGTTTATTTGTTCATCGGGTTTTACAGCTCTCTTTGTACTTTTGTTAATTACACTAGTTATCATAGGATGCTCCTTTACCTTATCCGGGAAAGGCATTTTCTCGATATAAGGTTCAGGTACGATGTGATCAATAATGCAAAATTCAGTACTTCTAGCAGGAACACAATCAACAATATCTTTAAATGGTGCATGATACATGTTCCATTCTTCTTTTGCAATCTCAATGTATGAGGCAAAAGCTTTAAGACAATTTGAAATAACTTGAGAATCAAGACCATAAGCATTTTTAATGTTTTGAAACTCATCAATTCCCATAAAAGATTCAATGCATTCATAATCATAATTTATACCTGACTTTCTTCCTCTATCATTCTCCCATGCTTCAACATTGTCTTGAATATGGTCTAGAAGATCCCATTTAGCTCCTTCTTCCATGCGTGTAAATGATCCAGGACAAGAAGCATCTAATAAATCCTTATCATGAAGAGAAAGCCTTGCATAAAAGTTATTGATAATAATATTGTTGGGGAACTCATGAATAGGACATTTGAGCATTAGTAACTTCAATCTCCCCCAAGCTTGAGCTGTACTCTCTCCATCAAGAGGCCAAAAGTTGTATATTTGATTCCGATCTTTATGAATCTCGCTAGGAGGATAAAATTTTGAATAAAAGAGAGGCATTATTTCCTCCCATGCAAGACTTGACCATTCTTCAGCAGCTTATACCATTCTTCAGCTCTTCCTTTTAGTGATAATGAGAATAACTTCTTCTTGACATGATCGGTTGTGATACCTGCACACTTGAACAACCCGCATAATTCGTGTATAAAGAACAAATGATCACCGGGATGGATAGTTCCATCTACAAAATTATAGTTATGCATAACACGATCAATAATTCTTGTAGGTATTTTAAAAGTATCATTCTCAGCAGGTGGTGGTTCATCTACTACCTTAGCATTGGTAGTAGCATTACGACATAAGAAACTAAGTGAATTATCCATATTGAAATAAAGAAACTAACAGAAGTAAACAATACTCATAGTAGAAGTTTACTTTACCAGTTCCACTCTCCAATAGCGCTTCACTCCCCGGTAATGGCGGCAGAAAATAGTCTTGATGACCCATAAGTATAGGGTGTGTATCGCAGTATTTTTGATAAGTAAGAGTGTCAAACCCAACGAGTGGCTTGGAGCAGGAATTCTCTATAAATACTTAGCAAACGGATTTTTAGGGGTTTTTGATAATGCAGATAAATAAAGTGCGAGTAAATAAAAGACAATGATAATAAATGCAGCAAGTGGCCCAATCCTTTCTTTAGCAAAGTACAAGCCGGTTTTATTACTTAGGATGACCAAACGTTCTCTAGGACACACGGGAATATCGTCAAGTGCTTTCGCTTCATATAGTTGATTAATCTTCTTTAGTTTGCTAAGTGTTCTGTGGGTGAACCTGTGCTAATGTACCGACCTTCCTAGGACTAATACATACTTGTGATTATACCCCTTGCAAGCATCCGCAAGTACAAGAAAGTAATTAAGATATAAACCTAACCACACCTTTAAACTCTAAGATCCTGACATCCCTTGTGCAAAGGTTTCCTAACGAGGGTTCAGATTTCTGTCACTCCGGCAAACCCTATGATTAGTATCCAAATACACAATGCATTCCGCTAGGCTCATAAAGGTGAAGTGTCATGTAGTCGACATTCACATGACACCACTAGAAAAATAACACCACAACTTAAATATCAAACCATTGAATCTTTCTCAACACAACTCCACTACTAACAACATGACTTCTCCCATGTCCTCAAGAACTAAATGAACTACTCACGAGATATCATGTGGATCAAGATCAGTTATGATATAATGATAAGTAAGAATCTGAACATAGACGATAATTCGATGGTTCCACTCAATAGCATCAACTACTACAAGTAATCAACACCGAGAAAGTTTCCCCTAAGAACTATGCAAGATTTGACCCAATTGTTACAGCGGTATGGAGTGGTGATGATGGTGCTGGTGGAGATAGTGATGGAGATGATGATGATGATCCCGATGAAGTCCACCTTGATGGTGGTGTTGATGGCGACGATCTCCCCTCTCTGGGAAGGAATTCCCCTGGTAGAATTCTGTCTGCCAGAGAGATCTTTCTCTCTCTATAGTTTTACGCCCCACAGAGGCAGCGGAATCTTTCTGTTGTCGCTCTCTAGGTATTAAGGTTTCGTGGGGATAATATATGCCAAAGGGGAGAGCCAGAAGTGGGCCAGGGTGGCCACACCACCTACTAGCGTGGCCAAGGGTGGCACATGCTAGGGGGTGGTGTGAGCCCCCTGTGGCCCATCTCCATCCCCCTTCTGGCATCCTTCGTCTTCTGAAAAAATAGAATTTTCCATGAATTTTCCCGGATTTTATGATCTTCGCGAATTTCTCCTCCAAACAGCACCTTTTCATCAGAATCCTAATTGTAGCGGTCCATGCTCCAAAAGTCATCAAAAATGCAAAAACAGATGAAATAACATAAGTATCATCTCTTAATATGAAATATATCAATGAATAATAGTAAATTATGATATAGAATAGTGATGCAAAATGGACGTATCAAGCACCAGGGGGCCCACACCCCCTGGTGGCGCCTAAACGTCTTTGCCACTGTGTGGCCGCCTGCGCCATTGCCTCCTCCTCCGGACTCCGTCTTGCTTCGGGTAAAATATTGACTTTGGCTTTTGTCCGGTCCAATTCCGAGAATATTTCCTTACTAGCTTTTTTGAAACCAAAAACAGCAGAAAATAGGCAACTCTCACTGTGGCATCTTGTTAATAGATTAGTTCCAGAAAATGCATAAACATACCTCAAAATATGAAAAGAACATAAGAAAATAGATACTAAACAGGCATGGAACATCAAAAATTATATATACGTTTACGACGTTCATAAAGTTAGTTCGGGCCGCTTCATCCCACTATGCCACCAATATCCAAAATAAATATAAGATGCAATAACATGATAATCAACGCCTGGATACTCATATGTGTTCTACCCGTGCAAAGCATCTACACATAGATTAGGCTCGGATACCACTATTGGGTTCACAACATAGAAAACAAAAAAATCCTATGATGTGAATAACTAAGCACAAAGATCGATCTACCTAAATACAATTAATGGGTTGATATACATCCATAGAGAACATACCCTTGAAGAGTGACAAAGCGTTATGAGGTTGTACTCGTGGATGATGTAGTCGTACACTTATCGATCTCAAGATCGTGATGAACTCCAGCGAGTCCAGCAGGTCCAGCACCAGCAAGTCCAGCACCACAAAGTAGTGGTGCATCCGTGATCGCACACACATCCGGTACCCCGAAAACCTCTGCGCCCTTGCTCCAGCGACGCAGTGGAAGAAGCAACTCCTCCTTTCCAGATAAATCCACTCAGAACATGTATCTCGCTAATCCAAGACCATGCGGAATAATTTCTAGAGGGGAGAGAAATCCTTCATGAGGAGGTGTGAGAGTGGAGGAGGAGGTGCTCCTTATATAGGAGAGAGGCTGCCCAAGGGGCATGGCCGCCGGAAATGATGGGTGCCCTCCCACCTCTCCCTCATTCATGTGGGTGGAGCTCCCACTCACATAAACACACCTCCACTCATATGCCCACTCACATGCAATAAATTTCCACCAAATTTAATGTAACTCTCATTTAATAAAACTCTTTTATTTATTTTATTCAAAAATTTTTCAATTACTTTAATTAACAAACATTCACATAAACCCCCCTGCAACATTTCAATATCACATGCAGAACTAGTTTCTGCAATTTCACCAGAAACAATTTCGGTTTCCATCGAAATGATTCCAGCGCTTTCTTAAATCTTTATTTGAAACATATTTGCTCCAAATCGTGTCGGCATACTTTAAGTGTGTCACCCTATGGTTCGTGAATAACGCAGACAATATTGAGACCCCTCTCCGATCAATAATCAGCAGCGGGACCTGGAGATCCGTACTGACTCCCACACATTCAACAATGACTCTAGTGATCATGTGAACCTTTTAACATCATAACTAAATACCTTTTGTCTCGTGATATATTACATGTATGAGATTCAATAATCGGTATCTCCATACCTAGTTTGATCTCATTACCGACATGCTCTATTTTCTCATTCCCGTGATATAACATTCTAGTGATCTTATCACTTGCTTGCAAGCTATCTCAATGTGATATCATCGAGAGGGCCCAGAGTATATCTATCTGTCATCGGGATGGACAAATCCCATTCTTGATCGATGAGCCTCTACGTAACACCTTCGGAGTATCTAAACCCACCTTTATAGTCACCCTATTAAGGTGTGACGTTTGATGTTATCAAGTTACTCTTCTAGTGTTAGTTATTGACATCATCTCATGGTCTAAGGACTAGAATTAATTCGTATGATGTTATAGCAATTTAAACATAATGACTTTGATCGTATTGCTATACAACGGATGAATGTTCATTACACCATTCAACCAATGTTGTGACCTCATTATTACCAACATCCAATGTCCATGATCAGGAAACCTTGATCATCTTGTTAATCAACGAGCTAGTTCATAAGAGAGGCATAACTAGGAACCCTTTATTTGTTTATTAAATACACATGTATTAACATTTCCAATTAAAAAAATTATAGCATGCAAAATAAACATTTACCATAAACAAGGAATAAGATAATAACCACTTTATTATTGCCTCTCGGGCATATTCCCTTCAGCAATGACACTAGTGGATCAGTGTAGTTTATGAAAATAACACATGAAATAACACAACTGGATGAGTGTGTCAAACCATAGTCACAGAGACCAAAAAACATAGGAAATCAGCTTCCACATTGCATGTTGCACCAGTGTGGCAAAAGTTGCATCACAGAATCCACTAGAGTGTGTGTTGTCATGTGTATCAGTGTGATTTATGAAAAGAACACATGCAATGGCACGGCGTGATTAGTGTGGTTTAGGAAAAGAACACATGCAATGACAGTAGTGGATCAATGTGTCAAACCATGGTGATAGAGACCAAAACCACATAGGAAAGCAGCTTCCACATTGCATGTTGCACCAGTGTGGTAGAAATTGCATCACAGAATCACTGGAGTGTTTATTGTCATGTGGATCAATGTAGTTTAGGAAAAGAACACATGCAATGCCACTAGTGGATAAGTGTGGTCTACGAAAAGAACACATTAAATAACACTCGTGGAGTGTGTCAAACCATAGTAATAGAGACCAAAAACACGTAGAAAAGAAGCTTCCACATTCCATGTTGCACCAGTGTGGCAAAAGTTGCATCATAGAATCCACTAGTGTGTGTGTTGTCATGTTGATCAGTGTGGTTTATGAAAAGAACACATGAAATGGCACTAGGTGATCAGTGTTGTTTAGGAAAATAATACATGCAATGACACTAGTGAATCAATGTGTCGAACCATTGTCACAGAGACGAAAGACACATAGGAAAGCAGTCACATTGCATGTTGCACAAGTGTGGCAGAAGTTGCATCACATAATCCACTTGAGTGTGTGTTGCCGTGTGGATTAGTGTGGTTTTCGAAAAGAACACATGCAATAACACTACTAGATCAGTGTGGTTTTGGAATAGAACACATGCAATAACACTACTATATCAGTGTGGTTTATGAAAGGAACACGTCTAATCACACTAGTGGATCAGTGTGTCAAACCATGGTGACAGAGAGCAAAAATACATAGGGAAGTAGCTTCTACATTGCATGTTGCACCAGTGTGGCAGCAGTGGCATCACAGAATCCACTAGAGTGTGTGTTGTCATGTGGATCAGTGTGGTTTAGGGAAATAACACATGCAATGACACTATTGGATCAATGTGGTTTATGAAAAGAACACATGAAATGACACTAGTGGATGAGTGTGTCAAACTATAGTCATAGAGACCCAAAACACATAGGAAAGTAGCTTCCACATTGCATGTTGCACTAGTGTGGCAGAAGTTGCATTACAGAATCCACTAGAGTGTGTGTTGTCATCTGGATCTGTGTGGTTTATGAAAAGAACACATGCAATGACACTAGTGGATCAGTGTGCCAAACCATAGTGACAGAGAGTAAAAACACATAGGAAAGCAGCTTCTACATTGCATGTTGCACCAGTGTGGCAGAAGTTGCATCACAGAATCCACTAGAATGTGTATTGGCATGTGGATCAGTGTGCTTTAGGAAAAGAACACATGCAATGACACTAATGGATCAGTGTGGTTTATGAAAAGAACACATGAAATGACACTAGTGGATGAGTGTGTCAAACCAAAGTCACAGAGACCAAAAACACATAGGAAAGCAGCTTCCACACTGCATGTTGCACAGTGTGGCAGAAGTTGCATCACAGAATCCACTAGAGTGTGTGTTGTCATGTGGATCAATGTGGTTTATGAAAATAACACATGCAATGGCACTAGGTGATTAGTGTGGTTTAGGAAAAGAACACATGCAATGACAGTACTGGATCAATGTGTCAAACCATGGTGGTAGAGACCAAAAACACATAGGAAAGCAGCTTCCACATTGCATGTTGCACCAATGTGGCAGAAGTTGCATCACATAATCCACTTGAGTGTGTGTTATCATGTGGATTGATACATTGCAAATGTATCTATAATTTTTGATGTTCCATGCTTGGTTTTATCTACTTTCTTGTGCTTTGTCCACACTTTGGAATACTTTTCATATGATTTCTTGGACTAACCTATTAACAAGAGCCACAGTGCCAGCTGCCTGTTTTCTGTTGGTTTTGGTTCTAGGAAAGTCAAAAAAATGAATATTCTTGGAATTGGACGGGACAAAAGCCAAAGTTGCTATTTTACCGGAAGACATCTGGAGCCAGAATACGAGACAGAGTGGAGCCAGGGCGGCCACACCACCTGGCCGCGCGGGCCAGGCCTGGCCGCGCCAGGGGGTGGTGTGGCCAGCCCAGGCACCCCCTCGGCCTCTCCTTCCTCCTATATATTGCCTCCGATACCAAAACCCTAAGTACCCGATCAAAAATCCACGAAAGAGTCTGTAGACACCGTCATCTCCATCCCTAGACAGAGAGGGATCAGAAGCTCTTCCTGGCACCCTGCCAGAGAGGGGAATTCACCCTAGAGGTCTTCTTCATCATCATGCAAGCCTCCGGTGTGATGCGTGAGTAGTTCATATCTGGACTACGGGTCCATGTAGTAGCTAGATGGCTGGTTCTCCTCCTTTGTGCTTGCATGTCTAGATCTTGCGTGCTCCGTTCATGATCAAGTTCATCTATTTGCAATTCTGTATGTTGTGTTTGTGGGGATCCGATGGATATTGAGATGCTATTCCATATTGATTATTGATTCTATCATGTCTTTGTTATTTGTGAGCTTGCATGATTTCCGTTGTTAGTAGTTATCTTGGCCAAGTAGATGCTACCAACTCCAAGAGTTAGTATTTATGCTCGATAGTGGGTTCATGCCTCTGGTAATCTGGGGAAGTGACAGAAATCTCTAGGGTACTAGATGTGCTATTGCTACTAGGGAGAAAACAACAATCCTTTGTTCATAGAACAATCGTATTGTTTACATTACATGCAATTCGTAAAGCAATAATCCGTTGCTTGCAACTTAATACTAGAGGGGGTTCGGATGATAACCTGAAGGTGGATTATTAGTCATAGATGTAGTTGGATGGCGGTCTATGTATAATGTTGTAATGCCCAATCAAGTCTCAAAGGAGTCAAGATGATTAGTATATGCTTGTATGCTTTCTCGATGTTTGTCAATTGCCCTGCTGTAATTTGTTCACCCAGCATGTTATCTATCTTAAGGAGAGCCACCTCTAGTGAACTATGGACCCCTGGTCCTTTCTTTTACATACAATCTACAAATTGTTTACTGCTTTGTGTTTACTTTCTGCAAACTATTACTTCCATTCGATATGTTTAATCCTTTGTTTTCAGCAAAACCGGTGAGATTGACGACCTCATCGCAAGTTGGGGACAAAGTTCTGCGGTTGTGTTGTGCAGGTCTCCACGTTGCTACTAGCACCGGTAGTGCGCCCTGCCAGGGCTCAGCTAGCAACACCTTTGGGGTGTTTCCTTGATCGTAATGGTTCGATAACCTTGGTTTCATAACTGAGGGAAACTTACTTATGTGCTCATCATACCTTCCTCTTGGGGTTCCCCAACGAGCTCATCAATCACGAGCCATCATGGATCAGTGTAGTTTTGGGAAAGAACACATGTAATGACACTAGTGGATCACTGTGGTTTATGAAAATAACACATGCAATGACACTAGTGGATCAGTGTGTCAAACCATGGTGACAGAGTTCAAAAACACATAGGAAAGCAGGTTCCACATTGCATGTTGCACCAGTGTCGCAGAAGTTGCATCACAGAATCCAGTGGAGTGTGTGTTGTCATGTGGATCAGTGTGGTTTTGGGAAAGAACACATGCAATGGCTCTAGGTGATCGGTGTGGTTTAGGAAAAGAACACATGCAATGACACTAGTGGATCAATGTGTCAAACCATGGTGATAAACACCAAAAACACATAGGAAAGCAGCTTCCACATTGCATGTTGCACCAGTGTGGAAGAAATTGAATCACAGAATCCACTAGAGTGTGTGTTGTCATCTGGATCATTGTAGTTTAGGAACACAACACATGGAATGACACTGGTGGATCAGTGTGGTATATATCGCATATCGGAAGTTGGGTCGCCCAGGCAACGCAGTACCCAAGTTCCCTGAAATCAGCCACGATGACTACAGTTGGTGTGCCAAATACTCAGAGGGTCTTTTTCGGCACGAATTCAACTTTACATTTCCATACAAAAAATCATGCTAACGGCCGTCAAGTTGGGCCCCCTATCAGTTCTCGCTGTTATGTTGCTGCTGTCGCTCCCATCGCTTAGGTGTCAATTAGGCTTGCAGCGTTGGTGCCTGCATCCATTACGCGTCTTCTTCTTCCTTGGAGCGGCAATCTATGGGGCATCGCAGGCATGGCACGGAACTAGGACGTGGACGAACCTGCTCAGCCCAACTCTCCTCCCTGTAGGCTTTGCAGCGTTGGCGCCTGCATCCATTATGCCTCTTCTTCCTCGGAGCGGCAATCTGTGGTCGCGGCCATGGCGCAGAGTTGGGACGTGACGAAGCTGCTCGGCCGCGCTCTCCTCCCCATCCCGAGTCGGAGCTCACCCTCACCGTGGACCCACCCATGGCACGGTGCAAGGACGAGAATTTGTTCCCGGTGAGATCTATCACCGTGTTAACCATGCTCGGTTCTGTTTTCTTCCTCTAGAATCCGAGCTCGCCATCGTCGTCGTTGCACCCGCACCAATTCTGCCACCTCTACCGAGGTTTCTGTGGTAGCTCAAGTCCTGCCATGTTGGGCCTGTAAGGGTTCTATTGTGTATGCATGAAGAATAATTGTAACAAAGGCCTGAAAATCTTGGGGCGATATCGCATATCGGAAGTATATGACGATTGCATTGAGTTCACCGACCCCTTGGCTGTATTCTGTGCTAAAAATAGAATTTTCCTTGATGATCTGCTCGTCATCCAGGTCAAGGTGATGAGTGATGGGTCAATGCACGGCGCCCAGAAAAATGCTTGATGGCGGTGTTGATGTAGAGCTCGTTGGGAACCCCAAGAGGAAGGTATGATGAGCACAGCAGCAAGTTTCCCTCAGTTATGAAACCAAGGTTTAATCGAACCAAGAGAGCAAGGAAACACCCCAAAGGTGTTACTAGCTGAAGCTTTGGCGTATGCACTACGGTGCTAGTAGCAACGTGGAGACCTGCACAACACAACCACAGAACTTTGTCCCCAACTTGCGATGAGGTTGTCAATCTCACCGTGTTTTGCAGAAAACAAAGGATTAAACGTATCGAATGGAAAGAAGTAAAAGTTTGCAGAAAGTAAACACAAAGAAGTAAATAGTTTATAGATTGTATGTAAAGAAAAAGGACCGGGATCCATAGTTCACTAGAGGTGGCTCTCCTTAGATAGATAACATGTTGGGTGAACAAATTACAGCGGGGCAATTGACAAACACCGAGAAAGCAATACATGCATATACTAATCATCTTGACTCCTTTGAGACTTGATTGGGCATTACAACATAATACATAGACCACCATCCAACTGCATCTATGACTAATAATCCACCTTCAGGTTATCATCCGAACCCCCTCCAGTATTAAGTTGCAAGCAACAGATTATTGCTTTACGAACTGCGTGTAAAGTAAACAATACGATTGTTCTATGAACAAAGGATTGTTGTTTTCTCCCTAGTAGAAACAGCACATCTAGTACCTTAGAGATTTCTGTCACTTCCCCAGATTACCAGAGGCATGAACCCACTATCGAGCATAAATACTAACTCTTGGAATTGCTAGCATCTACTTGGCCAAGATAGATACTAACAACGGAAAGCATGCAAGATTTCAAATAACAAAGATATGATAGAATCAATAATCAATCTGAAATAGCATCTCAATATCCATCGGATCCCCGCAAACACAACATGTATGAATTACAAATAGATGATCTTGATCATGAATGGAGCTCACAAGATCTAAACATGAAAGCACAAAGGAGGAGAAACCAGCCATCTAGCTACTACATGGATCCGTAGTCCAAGGATGAAGTACTCACGCATCACATCGGAGGCTTGCATGGTGATGAAGAAGGCCTCCAGGGTGAATTCCCTCTCCGACAGGGTGCCGGGAAGAGCTTCAGATTCCTCCCGATCTAGGGATGGAGATGACGTCGGTTATAGACTCTTTCGTGGATTTTTGATCGGGTCCTTAGGGTTTTCGTCCCGAGGGCAACTTATAGGCGGAAGGAGAGGCCGAGGGGGTGCCGGGAGCGGCCACACCACCCCCTGGCGTGGGCCAGGCTGGGCCGCACAGCCAGGTGGTGTGGTGGCCCCCTGGTCCCTCTCCGTCTCATATTCTAGCACTTGATCCCTTCCGGAAAATAGGCACTTTGGCTTTTGTCCCGTCCAATTCCGAGAATATTCATTTTCTGACTTTCCTAGAACCAAAAACAGCAGAAAACAGGCAGCTAGCACTGTGGCTCTTGTTAATAGGTTAGTCCAAGAAATCATATGAAAAGTACTCCAAAGTTGGAACAAAACACAAGAAAGTGGATAAAACCAAGCATGGAACATCAAAAATTGTAGATACATTTGCAATGTATCAACATCCCCAAGCTTAACTCCTGCTCGTCCTCGAGTAGGTAAGTGATAAAAAGAAAGAATTTTTGAGGTGACATGCACCATCAAAGACTTGATCAAAGTATTTGCAAAACATTCAAGGATGGGATCATAGTACTTCAATCATAACATGAAAGACAAAGTTCTAGGAATAAGAGAAAGAAACTATGATGCAACATGAAAAGGCACAAACAAAAGATTCATGAATAACAATGCTTTGCAAGACGTTTGTTTGTTTCCCATAAAGAAAACATAGCATAATAGTATTCAGCTTGTCCCTCAATAGAGTAGCAAATATAAATGCATAGGACAACATCAAAGTTCATAAGAGTGACTAGATACAATCGTTTCAAACAAGCAATAACAAGTTATACATCAATCAACTAGTCTTGGGACAATGCACATAGAACTAAGAATGGCCACTATGCTCTCAAAGTAGGTGCATAAAGATAGAAGGTGGAGACTCAATATAATGGTGGAAGAAAGGCCTTTTGTAAAAGGAAGTAGGGATTCAAGTCTCATAAAGAGCTTCCAAAAATTATGGTGCTTAATAGCGTTCAGCTCTCATTGCCCCTATCATAAGCATCTTGAAGTGATTAAGGTTAAAGTGAACAAAGTATGGTGTACATGCTTGACGAAGTATAAGTCAGAAATCTCATGTCCCTTGTATACGCGGGCTGCTCCTCATGCTACTCAAGTTTAGTCACCGGTAAGTTCTTGTCATTGTAAGTACATGTTTATCATTGAGAACCGCCAACGGGGTACCCCTTGCACGATGATACGGAAGAATCCCCATATCAAAATGACAAGGCAAGCAAACAACAAGCATCTCAGCATTGTTCTTATTTACCATGGGAATATGGTGCTTTTTTCTCTCTTTCCTCTTTTCATAGTATCTCTTTTTTTTCTCTTTTTTTTCTCAATATAGGACTCTTTTTTTATAAGAAGAATGCTTCATAGACAGCTCATTATGGTTACGCTGCAGGTTTCCACCAGGTCAGCATGGATTAGACCAGCGGCCCAGGCGTTTCTCTAACACATATACATAACTCCATGGACTTACAAGCTCCCCTTTCATTTCACACCGACGACATCCATATACAAAAGAGCATGATATCAACTAGGTACAAGTACCAAGTGCAATGTTGAAAGCGTTCCCCATGAAAGCATGGTTCTGCTAATTCCCAACAAATAAGTGCAAGCATATACAACATAGACGACACAATAGTTCAAGTTTATTAAGGGCAAGTAAAGTAAGTGTGCCATCAAGTTCGTGAGAGCTTTAATCACTAGTTTTCTCATAACAAGTGGAAGGTAAACAAAAGCATGAATATACTTGGAATAACATGAGCTAGTAGGTAGGTATGGTGGACCCTTTGGAATAACTTGGTTTAGGGAGTTGGATGCATGAGTGGAACTCATACTTGGTTGTGGAGGCTAGCAAAAGACTGGGAGCGACAAACTAAGAGAGCAATAATGGCCATAATCATGCAGAGCAACAAAACATCATTGATCAAAGCATAAAGTGATACTAAAAGTTGAAAACTAAAGGATCATAAAGGCTTATGGTGACTTGTGATAGTCATAACATGGTGTGAGCATGTGCCAAGTCAACCCAAATAAAGCATCAAAGGAGAATACCACTATACTATGCTTTAATATGCTAAAACAACGCATGATTCATCCAAGGAACATTAAGCAATCTAAATTGTTTATAACAAGTCATGCTACAGGAAATAATACTAAGCATAAAGCCAAAATAATATCAAGCATGGCATGACAAAGCATAGGCCACACTCAAAAACGAGCTCTTTTTACCACATAAGTATGATCTTTCCTACTCTTTTCCAAACCAAACCAAACCAAACCATTTGCAAACCAAAGTATGAAAGAGGGGGTCCAACCAATTTATTCAGAAAACTAAGCAAAGCAAGAAAACTAAAAACCAAAACAAAAACGAAAAAGAAGACGCTCCAAGAAAAACACAACTGTGCATGAAACAATAAAAATGAAGCGTTTGGAAGAAACCTAGATTTTTTATTGATGAAGAAGGGGATGCCTTGGGCATCCCCAAGCTTTGACGCTTATACTTCTTGGATATTTCTTGGGGTGACACGCGTGGCATCCCCAAGCTTGAGCTTTAGTCCATCCTTCATCCCATTACTCATTCCATCCATACACCTGAAATTTTTCCTTCATATAAAACTTCACACAATCTCATTAGCAACATTAGTGCACTTAAGATAAATAAGTCTCAAGGTTCAGTTCTAACACCAAATAAACTTCCATTAGAACACTATATACTGTAGCACTTCCATCAAAAATCTCAATTCCCCAAAGGAACTCAAGAAGGAACTAACAAGAAGCAAATGTAGAAAATGGCAGAAATCTGTCAAAACGGACCAGCAGGTAAAGACGAATTTTTTCGAAGACCTTCTGTTGCTCAAATCAAAAAGTGTTGAACTAAAGAAAGTTAGATAACAACCTGGGGCAGAAGCACAAACAATTACAGCTCAATCCGACATACAGAGCTCTCTCAGGAATGTTTACGGTGAAGCACAAAAATCTCTTTCGGGACAGCAACTTTCCCAATCATTACTTCTCTCTCATTAGAGGTTACTCTTGGCACAAAAAGAAAATAAAAAGGATAAGGAGAGGTTATTACAGAGATAATAACTTCCAAGACTCATCTAAAACTCTTGGGTTATCTCCCAACAAGTACTTTTCTTTAACGCCTTTAAGTTAGGCATAAGAAGCAAACAAAGAATCAAGGGTTCTAAAATGAAGAAGCATTAAGATCAATACCAGAAATATTTTCAAAAAGGCAAGGTATATCATCCAAGTAAGTTCAAGAGGATCCTTTCTCAATGCTCTTAGGTTCACTATTCTCATCAAAAGGGTTTGCAGGAACAATCCAATCAAGATTCTTTTCTATGGCATCATGTATTGCTACTAGTTTGAAGGGTATTGGTATCTTAGGTTCCTCCCCATTAGGTTCAGTTTTGTTCTTCTTTTCTCGTATACCAACCACATCTACACATGAGCCTAGCATATTGAAACGTTCAAAAACTTTTCTAGCTTCTTTGGCAACATCATAGAACTCCTTAAACAAAGTTTCTAGAATAAAATCCCTCTTTTCAGGGTCTTCAATTTCTTTAAGCTTAAGAAACATTACTTGCATTAAGGGGTTGAGGTTAACAAACCTAGCTTCTAACATGTGAATTAAAGAAGCTGCAGCAATCTCAAAATTTGGAGAAAGTTCTACAAGGGATCTATCCTCAGTATCTTCATGTTTGCTAACATGGTTAAAGAATTCTTCAATATTATATTTCCCAATTATAGAACCACTACCAATTGAAAGGTCTTTCAAAGTGAAAGTAAGGATCAACATGGTGAGATAAGGAAGGGGTGAAAACTAAAGGATACTTAATTGTTTTGGGTTTTCAAATAAGAAAGCAAACTAGTAAAACTAATTTTTTTGTGTTTTTGAAGAACAAAACAAGCAAACAAGGCAAAAAAAACAAAGCAAAACAAAAACAACAAAGTAAAGAGATTGGTTATGAGGGACTCCCCTTGTGAAGATGTCCTTGACTCCCCGGCAACGACGCCAGAAAAATGCTTGATGGCTCAATGCACGGCGCCCAGAAAAATGCTTGATGGCGGTGTTGATGTAGAGATCGTTGGGAGCCCCAAGAGGAAGGTATGATGAGCACAACAGCAAGTTTCCCTCAGTTATGAAACCAAGGTTTCATCAAACCAGTAGGAGCAAGGAAATACCCCAAAGGTGTTACTAGCTGAGCTTTGGCAGGGCGCACTACCGGTGCTAGTAGCAACATGGAGACCTGAACAACACAACCACAGAACTTTGTCCCCAACTTGCGATGAGGTTGTAAATCTCACCGTGTTTTGCGGAAAACAAAGGATTAAACGTATCGAATGGAAAGAAGTAAAAGTTTGCAGAAAGTAAACACAAAGAAGTAAACAGTTTATAGATTGTATGTAAAGAAAAAGGACCGGGATCCATAGTTCACTAGAGGTGGCTCTCCTTAGATAGATAACATGCTGGGTGAACAAATTACAGTGGGGCAATTGACAAACACCGAGAAAGCAATACATGCATATACTAATCATCTTGACTCCTTTGAGACTTGATTGGGCATTACAACATAATACATAGACCGCCATCCAACTACATCTATGACTAATAATCCACCTTCAGGTTATCATCCGAACCCCCTCCAGTATTAAGTTACAAGCAACAGATTATTGCTTTACGAACTACGTGTAAAGTAAACAATGCGATTGTTCTATGAACAAAGGATTGTTATTTTCTCCCTAGTAGCGACAGCACATCTAGTACCATAGAGATTTCTGTCACTTCCCCAGATTACCAGAGGCATGAACCCACTATCGGGCATAAATACTAACTCCTGGAGTTGCTAGCATCTACTTGGCCAAGATAGCTACTAACAACGGAAAGCATGCAAGATCTCAAATAACAAAGACATGATAGAATCAATAATCAATCTGAAATAGCATCTCAGTATCCATTGGATCCCCGCAAACACAACATGTATGAATTACAAATAGATTATCTTGATCATGAACGGAGCTCACAAGATCTAAACATGAAAGCACAAAGGAGGAGAAACCAGCCATCTAGCTACTACATGGATCCGTAGTCCAAGGATGAACAACTCACACATCACACCGGAGGCTTGCATGGTGATGAAGAAGGCCTCCAGGGTGAATTCCCTCTCCGTGAGGTGCCGGGAAGAGCTTCAGATCCCTCCCGATCTAGGGATGGAGATGACGGCGGCTACAGACTCTTTCGTGGATTTTTGATCGGGTCCTTAGGGTTTTTGTTCCGAGGGCAACTTATAGGCGGAAGGAGAGGTCGGCTAGGCCGCGTGGCCAGGTGGTGTGGTGGCCCCCTGGTCCCTCTCCGTCTCGTATTCTGGCACTTGATCCCTTCTGGAAAAATAAGCACTTTGGCTTTTGTCCCGTCCAATTCCGAGAAGATTCATTTTCTGACTTTCCTGGAACCAAAAACAGCAGAAAACAGGCAGCTCGCACTATGGCTCTTGTTAATTGGTTAGTCCAAGAAATCATATGAAAATTACTCCAAAGTTGGAACAAAACATAAGAAAGTGGATAAAACCAAGCATGGAACATCAAAAAATTTAGATACATTTGCAATGTATCAATGAGGCACTATATCAAGCTAATTATTGACGTGGTCACCGGTCCGGCAGAGGAAACAGGAGGATGCGGAAGATGACATCGACGAGCAGCATGAGGAGGACGAAGATGAGAGCGTTGGCTCTGTAGTGTCGGTTGTAGCTCAGAACTTCTGAATAAATCATTAGAATTTAAATTTCAAGAATACATGCTCAGAGACTTTTGTGTTGTTGTATGTTAAACTAGCAAATCTCTTTTGTTCAAATCTCTTGGGCGATACCAACTTCATTGTGTTTAATTATGAAAGACAAAATATAAATTATTTCTCTCAATTTCTCGCATAGAAAAATGCACAGCTAATTCCATATTCTCGCAGGAACTGGCCCCACTTGTTGAACTGGCAGCACTGCCACGATCTCCACGTAACCACGGTGAGTTCTCGAACCGAAATTTGCAGTTACCACATTTCTTCTGCAGTCATTCCTCTTCCTCATTCATTCCTCTGCAGTGCTTCCTGGGCGCTTCTTCTTCCTCTGTTCTGGAACCGTCAGTTCATCTTCTTCTTCCTCTCGCAAGCAGTTCCTTGCAGGCATTTCCTTTCACCCATTTCCTTGTAGGCATGGACGATGGGAAACGCACAACAGAGACCCACTTGGTCCCTACTCATGGCACCACGACTTTGAAAGTGGTGTACACAAATGATGAAGCGACTGTGGAGACAACTCTCGCCAGGTTTGGGCAATTGCTTGAGAAAGAGAAGCACAAGTTTGTGGGGCTAGACTTGGAGTACATCCGTGCAAATAAGCGAAAAAATCCTCCACAAGAGATCTTTGTCGTGCAAACCGCCATACATGAGGAGGTCCTCGTTTACCACTTCTCCAGGTATGTGAAATTTAAATTTGAGATCACCACTTCTGCATCCCTTGTTCCCTTACATCCCTAAAACCATCTAAGTGCAAGAGTAAACCAACTGAGATGCATTGTCCGGCTCTGGTCGACTTCTTGTGTAGGAAAGGGATAACTTTCACTAGCATGGATATCACAAATGACACAATTATGCTTTCTCGTGTGTTGATAAAAAACCCATATGGGCACCATATCGACATCCAAAATCTATACAAGATCAAACCATACCCAGTGAAGGATGGCATGGGTGATCTGGCATTGGAAATCATCGATAAATCCTACGAAAAACTGAAGAAATTGAAGCGACTCGATCACGACTACTGGGAGTGGAAGCCGATGAGCCAGGTGTGCCTCGAGTATGCAGCCAGAGACACCTACATGGCGTACGAGTTGTAAAGTAAGCTCATTACCATGAAAGATGGGATGGTTAAGGCGGGGTTTTTCGCGAGAGAGCTATGACCAGGTTGCAAGCTAGCCTAGGAGAAGAAGCGCGAGGACGACAGAAAGTGGATTCAGGACGAGCAAGGATCTTGGGATGGTGGCGACATCAAGCGGTTGAAGGGGAAGCAAGTCAAGGACGACAACAAGTGGTGGTGATACATTATGTGTTTGAACTAGATTTTAGTTTCTAGTTTATTATGTGTTTGATACATTTAGTTACTTCAATACAAAATTTCGACCAATTTAACTTGTTGATGTATTCCTTGACAATTATAATATAATCGAGCACTAGAAATATTTTGTAGTGTGCATGAGCATGATCAGTAAATATTATTGAACACTATAAACTTTAAGGCACTCCATATAAAGGAGTAGATTAATATAGAAGGTTCACCAGAGACACCACGGATATATTGTCTTACATGCCACACACATGTAATAGTTAACTATAACAAAATAAAAGTAGGGGCGGCAGCAGGAGGCCGGGACACGGAGACGCCTAGCAGGGCAGGGGCATATCAGCAGGAGGGAGCGACAGCCTAGTCGATGGGATACAGGTCAGTCCTGACATAATCCCGGAGGAATTTGCCGTAGGCTGCGTGCCGCGCCAAGGTAATCGGCCTATGGCTTCTGCCTCTCCTTGTGGCAACGACATCCGCATGCTGGAGCATGCTATCGAGGTCCACGTTGATTGCTCATTGCATGTCTGTTCTTCTCATGAACCACACATCACTAGTTTCATTGCACGTTTGTTCCTCTCAGAGTGTACACATGGATCCACTAGTGACATTGCATGTGTGTTCTTCTCATGAACCTCAGCAAGAGTGATTGCATGTCTGTTATTCTCACAAACCACATAAGGATACACCAGTGTCATTGCATGTGTGTTCTTCTCATGAACCACACCTAGTGTCATTGCATGTGTGCTCCTCTCACATTGTACACATGGATCCACCAGTGTCATTGGATGTGTGTTCTTCTCATGAACCACACCCAGTGTCATTGCATGTGTGTTCCTCTCACATTGTACACATGGATCCACGAGTGTCATTGGATGTGTGTTCTTCTCATGAACCACACCAAGTGTCATTGCATGTGTGTTCCTCTCACAAACCACACATGGATCCACCCAGTGTGATCACATGTCTGTTCTTCTCACAAAGCACACATGGATCCACCAAGTGTTATTGCATGTCTGTTCTTCTCATGAACCACACATCACTAGTTTCATTGCATGTTTGTTCCTCTCAGAGTGTACACATGGATCCACCAGTGTCATTGGATGTGTGTTCTTCTCATGAACCACATCTAGAGTCATTGTATGTCTGTTCCTCTCACAAACCACACATGGATCCACCGGTGTCATCGCATGTCTGCTATTTTCATTAACCACACATGGATCCAACAAGTGTGATTGCATGTCTGTTCCTCTCACAAACCACACATGGATCCATCAGTGTCATTGGATGTGTGTTCTTTTGATGAACCACACCTAGTGTCATTGCATGTGTGTTCTTCTCACAAACCACACATGGATCCACCAGTGTCATTGCATGTGTGTTCTTCTCATGAACCACACCCAGTGTCATTGGATGTGTGTTCCTCTCTCAAACCACACATGGATCCACCAGTGTCATTGGATGTGTGTTCTTCTCATGAACCACACCCAGTGTCATTGAATGTTTGTTCTTCTCACAAACCACATAAGGATCCACCAATGTCATTGCATGTGTGTTCTTCTCACAAACCACACCCAGTGTCATTGGATGTGTGTTCCTCTCGTGAATCACACATGGATCCACCGGTGTCATTGCATGTGTGTTCTTCTCATGAACCACACATGGATCCACCAAGTGTGATTGCATTTGTGTTCTTCTCACAAACCACATATGGATCCACAAGTGTCATTGCATGTGTGTTCTTTTCATGAACCACAACCAGTGTTATTGCATGTCTGTTCCTCTCACAAACCACACATGGATCCACCAATGTCATTGCATGTGTGTTCTTCTCATGAACAACAACAAGAGTCATTGCATGTCAGTTATTCTCACAAACCACATAAGGATACACCAGTGTCATTGCATGTGTGTTCTTCTCATAAACCACACCTAGTGTCATTGCATGTGTGTTCCTCTCACATTGTACACATGGATCCACCAGTGTCATTGGATGTGTGTTCTTCTCATGAACCACACCCAGTGTCATTGCATGTGTGTTCATCTCACATTGTACACATGGATCCACCAGTGTCATTGGATGTGTGTTCTTCTCATGAACCACACCCAGTGTCATTGCATGTGTATTCCTCTCACAAACCACACATGGATCCACCAAGTGTGATCGCATGTCTGTTCTTCTCACAAACCACACATGGATCCACCAAGTATCATTGCATGTCTGTTCTTCTCATGAACCACGCATCACCAGTTTCATTGCATGTTTGTTCCTCTTAGAGTGTACACATGGATCCACCAGTGTCATTGGATGTGTGGTCTTCTCATGAACCACATCTAGAGTCATTGCATGTCTGTTCTTCTCACAAACCACATAAGGATCCACCGGTGTCATTGGATGTGTGTTCTTCTCACAAACCACACATGGATCCACTAATGTCATCACATGTCTGCTCTTTTCATTAACCACACACAAATCCACCAAGTGTGATTGCATGTCTGTCCCTCTCACAAACCACACACGGATCCACCAGTGTCATTGGATGTGTGTACTTTTCATGAACCACACCCAGTGTCATTGCATGTGTGTTCTTCTTAGAAACCACACATGGATCCACCAGTGTCATTGCATGTGTGTTCTTCTCATGAACCACACCCAATGTCATTGGATGTGTGTTCCTCTCAGGAACAACACATGGATCCACCAGTGTTATTGGATGTGTGTTCTCATGAACCACACCCATTGTCATTGAATGTCTGTTCTTCTCACAAACCACATAAGGATCCACCGGTGTCATTGCATGTGTGTTCTTCTCACAAACCATACCCAGTGTCATTGGATGTGTGTTCCTCTCATGAACCACACATGGATCCACCGGTGTCATTGCATGTGTGTTCTTTTGATGAACCACACATGGATCCACCAAGTGTGATTGCATGTGTGTTCTTCTCACAAACCACATATGGATCCACCAGTGTCATTGCATGTGTGTTCTTTTCATGAACCACAACCAGTGTCATTGCAGGTCTGTTCCTCTAACAAACCACACATGGATCCACCAGTGTCATTGCATGTGTGTTCTTCTCATGAACCATAACAAGAGTCGTTGCATGTCTGTTATTCTCACAAACCATATAAGGATACACCAGTGTCATTGCATGTGTGTTCTTCTCATGAACCACACCCAGTGTCATTGCATGTGTGTTCTTCTCACATTGTACACATGGATCCACCAGTGTCATTGGATGTGTATTCTTCTCATAAACCACAGGAAGAGTCATTGAATGTCTGTTCTTCTCACAAACCGCATATGGATCATCCAGTGTCATTGCATCTGTGTTCTTCTCACAAACCACACCCAGTGTCATTGGATGTGTGTTCCTCTCAGGAACCACACATGGATCCACCGCTGTCATTGCATGTGTGTTCCTCTCATGAACCACACATGGATCCACCAAGTGTGATTGCATGTGTGTTCTTCTCACAAACCACATATGGATCCACCAGTGTCATTGCATGTGTATTCTTTTCATGAACCACAACCAGTGTAATTGCATGTCTGTTCCTCTCACAAACCACACATGGATCCACCAGTGTCATTGCATGTGTGTTCTTCTCATGAACCACAACAAGAGTGATTGCATGTCTGTTATTCTCACAAACCACATAAGGATACAACACTGTCATTGCATGTGTGTTCTTCTCATGAACCACACCCAGTGTCATTGCATGTGTGTTCCTCTCACATTGTACACATGGATCCACCAGTGTCATTGGATGTGTGTTCTTCTCATGAACCACACCCAGTGTCATTGCATGTGTGTTCCTCTCACATTGTACACATGGATCCACCAGTGTCATTGGATGTGTGTTCTTCTCATGAACCACACCCAGTGTCATTGCATGTGTGTTCCTCTCACAAACCACACATAGATCCACCAAGTGTGATCGCATGTCTATTCTTCTCACAAACCACACATGGATCCACCAAGTGTCATTGTATGTTTGTTCTTCTCATGAACCACACATCACCAGTTTCATTGCATGTTTGTTCCTCTCAAAGTGTACACATGGATCCACCAGTGTCATTGGATGTATGTTCTTCTCATGAACCACATCTAGAGTCATCGCATGTCTGTTCTTCTCACAAACCACATAAGGATCCACCGGTGTCATTGGATGGGTGTTCTTCTCACAAACCACACATGGATCCACCAGTGTCATTGGACGTGTGTTCTTTTCATGAACCACACCCAGTGTCATTGCATGTGTGTTCTTCTCACAAACCACACATGGATCCACAAGTGTCATTGCATGTGTGTTCTGCTCATGAACCACACCCAATGTCATTGGATGTGTGTTCCTCTCACAATCCACACATGGATCCACCAGTTTCATTGGATGTGTGTTCTTCTCATGAACCACACCAAGTGTCACTGAATGTCTGTTCTTCTCACCAACCACATAAGGATCCACCAGTGTCATTGAATGTGTGTTCTTATCACAAACCACACCCAGTGTCATTGGATGTGTGTTCCTCTCATGAACCACACATGGATCCACCGGTGTCATTGCATGTGTGTTCTTCTCATGAACCACACATGGATCCACCAAGTGTGATTGCATGTGTGTTCTTCTCACAAACCACATATGGATCCACCAGTGTCATTGCATGTGTGTTCTTTTCATGAACCACCACTACAAGAGAACTGTCCCGTAGAGGCACTATTTTGGCCCCGTAGAGACACTTTTATTGACTTTACGTACTTATAGAGGAATTTTACACCTTGTCTCAAAAGTGTCGCTACGGGTAGTGTCTCTTATGTGCTAAGGACACTAGTAATATTGTCTATACATCTTATAAAACACAACAAAGAGTCATTATATTAAGCCTCTACATGTAGAGTAAAAAATACCATGAAAAACATGTCAAAAGCAATCCTTGAACTCTTGACCTTAATGATAAATACTTATTCCTCCAACCATCTCAACCATACACAAGATATTGTCATTGCATGTGTGTTATTCTCATGAACCACACCTAGTGTCATTGCATGTGTGTTCCTTTCACATTGTACACATGGATCCACCAGTGTCATTCGATGTGTGTTCTTCTCATGAACCACACCCAGTGTCATTGCATGTGTGTTCCTCTCAGATTGTACACATGGATCCACCAGTGTCATTGGATGTGTGTTCTTCTCATGAACCACACCCAGTGTCATTGTATGTGTGTTCCTATCACAAACCACACATGGATCCACCCAGTGTGATCGCATGTCTGTTCTTCTCACAAACCACACATGGATCCACCAAGTGTCATTGCATGTCTGTTCTTCTCATGAACCACAGATCACCAGTTTCATTGTGTGTTTATTCCTCTCAGAGTGTACACATGGATCCACTAGTGTCATTGGATGTGTTTTCTTCTCATGAACCACATCTAGAGTAATTGCATGTCTGTTCTTCTCACAAACCACATAATCATCCACCGGTGTCATTGGATGTGTGTTCTTCTCACAAACCACACACGGATCCACCGGTGTCATCGCATGTCTGCTCTTTTCATTAACCACACATGGATCCACCAAGTGTGATTGCATGTCTTTTCCTCTCACAAACCATACAAGGATCCAACAGTGTCATTGGATGTGTGTTCTTTTCATGAACCACACCCAGTGTCATTGCATGTGTGTTCTTCTCACAAACCACACATGGATCCACCAGTGTCATTGCATGTGTGTTCTTCTCATGAACCACACCCAGTGTCATTGGATGTGTGTTCCTCTCACAAACCACACATGGATCCACCAGTGTCATTGGATGTGTGTTCTTCTCATGAACCACACCCAGTGCCATTGAATGTTTGTTCTTCTCACAAATCACATAAGGAACCACTAGTGTCATTGCATGTGTGTTCTTCTCACAAACCACACCCAGTGTCATTGGATGTGTATTCCTCTCATGAACCACACTTGGATCCACCCGTGTCATTGCATGTGTGTTCTTCTCATGAACCACACATGGATCCACCAAGTGTGATTGCATGTGTGTTCTTCTCACAAACCACATATGGATCCACCAGTGTTATTGCATGTGTGTTCTTTTCATGAACCACAACCAGTGTCATTGCATGTTGGTTCCTCTCACAAAACACACATGGATCCTCTAGTGTCATTGCATGTGTATTATTCTCATGAACCACAGCAAGAGTGATTGCATGTCTGTTATTCTCACAAACCACATAAGGATACAAAAGTGTCATTATATGTGTGTTTTTCTCATGAACCACATCCAATGTAATTGCATGTGTGTTCCTCTCACATTGTACACATGAATCCACCAGTGTCATTGGATGTGTGTTCTTCTCATGAACCACACCTAGTGTCATTGCATGTGTGTTCCTCTCACATTGTACACATGGATCCACCAGTGTCATTGGATGTGTGTTCTTCTCATGAACCACACCCAGTGTCATTGCATGTGTGTTCCTCTCACAAACCACACATGGATCCACCAGTGTCATTGGATGTTTGTTCTTCTCATGAACCACACCCAGTGTCATTGCATGTGTGTTCCTCTCACAAACCACACATGGATCCACCCAGTGGGATCGCATGTCTGTTCTTCTCACAAAATACACTTGGATCCACCAAGTGTCATTGCATGTTTGTTCTTCTCATGAACCACACATCACCAGTTTCATTGAATGTTTGTTCCTCTCAGAGTGTACACATGGATCCACCAGTGTCATTGGATGTGTGTTCTTCTCATGAACAACATCTAGAGTCATTGCATGTCTGTTCTTCTCACAAACCACATAAGGATCCACCGGTGTCATTGGATGTGTGTTCTTCTCACAAACCACACATGGATCCACCGGTGTCATCGCATGTCTGCTCTTTTCATTAACCACACATGGATCCACCAAGTGTGATTGCATGTATGTTCCTCTCACAAACCACACATGGATCCACCAGTGTTGTTGGATGTGTGTTCTTTTCATGAACCACACCTTGTGTCATTGCATGTGTGTTCTTCTCACAAACCACACATGGATCCACCAGTGTCATTGCATGTGTGTTCTTCTCATGAACCACACCCAGTGTCATTGGATGTGTGTTCCTCTCACAAACCACACATGGATCCACTAGTGTCATTGCATGTGTGTTATTCTCATGAACCACACCCAATGTCATTGAATGCCTGTTCTTCTCACAAACCACATAAGGATCCACCAGTGTCATTGCATGTGTGTTCTCACAAATCACACCTAGTGTCATTGTATGTGTGTTCCTATCATGAACCATCCACCGGTATCATTGCATGTGTGTTCTTATCATGAACCACACATGGATCCACCAAGTGTGAGTGCATGTGTGTTCTTCTCACAAACCATATATGGATCCACCAGTGTGATTGCAAGTGTGTTCTTTTCATGAACCACAACCAGTGTCATTGCATGTCTGTTCCTCTCACAAACCACACATGGATCCACCAGTGTCATTACATGTGTGTTCTTCTCATGAACCACAGCAAGAGTCATTGCATGTATATTATTCTCACAAACCACATAAGGATACAGCAGTGTCATGTATGTTCTTCTCATGAACCACACCAAGTGTCATTGCATGTGTGTTCCTCTCACAAAACACACATGGATCCACCCAGTGTGATCGCATGTCTGTTCTTCTCACAAACCACACATGGATCCACCAAGTGTCATTGCATGTCTGTTCTTCTCATGAACCACACATCACCAGTTTCATTGCATGTTTGTTCCTCTCAGAGTGTACACATGGATCCACTAGTGTCATTGGATGTGTGTTCTTCTCATGAACCACATCTAGAGTCCTTGCATGTCTGTTCTTATCACAAACCACATAAGGATCCACCGGTGTCATTGGATGTGTGTTCTTCTCACAAACTACACATGGATCCACCGGTGTCATCGCATGTCTGGTCTTTTCATTAACCACACATGGATCCACCAAGTGTTTTCTTCTCATGAACCACATCTAGAGTCATTGCATGTGTGTTCTTCTCACAAACCACACTTGGATCCACCAAGTGTGATTGCATGTGTGTTCTTTTCACAAAACACATATGGATCCTAATTAACCTTAGGAGAGCCCTAACCTTAGCCCCCAATGGGTGGCCGTTAGACCGAGTCTTCTAGAAGGCACGCCCTAACACAGTTGTTCTACTTGATGATTGTTACATACCATTCGATCGGGGCGCTTGTACGATTGGGGTGGTATTTCGTGAGAGCGATCAGCGAGTAGTCTGTTCTGCGACATGATTGGCCACGCTTGCTCTGGACAAACTGGCAACACCGGGGGCTCCCCTGTTGCAAGTGTCACGACTCACGAGTTCAGTGGGCCATATCCTAGTGTCATGTCCCCATTACTTCTCTTCCTTCCCGTACTTCTCTTCCTTCCCCTCGAAGCCACTTTCCCCGCTTCACTCCCATCCTGCCGTAGCCGCAAGCCGACGGCGCCTCCATCCCAATCCCCTCTCCGGCAGCCACCCCCCTCCCCTCTTGCCATGGGTTCAAGGGGAGATGGCAAGGAAACGTGTCGTGACGACAGGGACAGTGATTTAGATGTGAGTAGTCTCATATCTATCTTTATCATCTGTGGCCAGTTATCTATTTTTTGAGCTAGATCTAATCTGTTTACTCATGCGGGTATGATGTGTTAGGCCAACCAGACGATGTATGACTCCGACTATCATGGTTTAGCGGATGAAGACAGTCCTCTGCTATGTAAACATGGATATGTGCCGCTAAATTTGTAGCGTTCGAAGGACGAAACGCAAGCATGAGGTTTCTACGGTGTCAAGGACATCGTGCAATGATGCGAGGGGGAAGTTGCTGTAGGGGTTCGTAGCATGGAAAACAAAAAATTTTCTATCGCATACAAACAAACAAGCCAAGATCTATCTACTAGATTGTAGCAACGAGTCGATAGAGGAACTCACCCTCGAAGATTCCAAAGCGGTTAACGAGAGCAGATTCTCGTGGGTGATGTAGTCGTACTCTTTCCGATCTCAAGATCGCGTAGACGATCCTTCCAAAGCCACGTTCGGCGCTCCCAATCGGTCACACGTTCGGTACTCGACGAAGACCTTCCTCTCCCTTGTTCCAGCGAGCGGAGGTTGTAGCACTCTCCTCGCGATTCGGCCTGGCAACGTGTGGTACCGGAGGTAGAGGGGAGATCCTGCAGGGCTTCGCCTTAAGCCGGTGCGAGTATGGTGGAGCTTATGAGAGAGGCTATTAGTGGTCTAGTAATTAGACACACCAATTAGAAGGCTCTAAACCAATTAGAAGGCTCTAAACCGAAATAGCTCTAAACCGGGGTTTAGGTCTAGGGTTTAGGTCTAGAGGATAGGAACTATTGTGTGTAAGGAGGGGAGCCCTGCCCCTCCTTATATAGGTGGGAGGGCTGGCTGGCCAGGGGAGGGAGAGTCCCTCCCCAACTCGGCATTGAGTTGGCCCGGTTGGAGGAGGTCTCCTCCCAACTCGGTTTCATACTCCTCCTCTTTTCCACTTTCCAAAACTTGCCGTTTGACTTTCAAACTAGCCGTTTGACTTTTCAATTTAGGATTTAAATAAACCCTTTATTTTGGACAGCGAGAACACTTAGTACATGATGCAATCATTCCAACTTACAATGACACATTCATGTACCCTTCCCCTTCCGGAGTTCCGGACATTCCGGGACCTTCTAGAATGTTCCCGATGAAAACACCGGAACCATTCCCCAACTCCGAAATGGGACTTTCCTTATATGAATCTTATTCTCCGGACCATTCCGGATCTCCTCGTGATATCCCGGATCCCATCCGAGACTCCGAACAACATTCGGTCTCTTTCTCATAATACCATAGCTACTCAAACAACGCCGAATCCTTATGTGTCTCCCTACGGTTCGTGAATTATGCGGACATGATCGAGACACTTCTCGAACAATAACCAATATAGGAATCTTGAAATTCATATGGCTAACAAATATTTATACTATTACTTTGCGATCGAATGAACCACTTACATACGATACAAATTTCCCTTTGTCTATCGATATGTTACTTATACGAGGTTATGATCGTCGTTATCTCTGCATACCTAGTTCAACCTCATCTCGATAAGTACTCTTTTCTCGTTCGTGATATGTGATCCCTTGTGACCAAGTCACATGCTTGCAAGCTAATTGGATGACATTTCACCGAGAGGGCCTAGAGAATATCTATCCGTCATGTGGATGGACAAATCCCACTCTTGATCCATGTGTTTCAACCAATACTTTCCGAACACTCAAAGCCACCTTTATAGCCACCCTGTTACGGTGTGGTGTTTGACGACATCAAAGCATCCATCCAGTAAAGGTGATATGCATGATCACATGGTCGAAGGAATAAGTTTACTATGAATCAGAAAGCATATAGCAATAGAACTATTGAAATGACTTCATCTTTATGCTAAGCTTATCTATAGGAGTATCTCCATCAAATCATTCTCCTAATGATATGACCCTGTTGTTAATAACATCTCTATGTTCATGATCAGGAAACAATGATCATATATTAACCAACAAGCTAGTTTAACAAGAGGCTTTACTAGGGACTCTTATTTTAGTTTACAAATCACACAAGTATTAATGTTTCCGTTAATACAATTATAGCATGGTATGTAAACATTTATCATAAGTGTGAAGATATGATAATAACCACTTTATTATTGCCTCTTGGGCATATCTCCAGTCTCCCACTTGCACTAGAGTCAATAATCTAGTTTCAAACCTTTGTGTATTCAACACCTATGGCTTTCCGGTGTTGTATGTACACGATTGCTAGTGGTCAATCGATCTCCGGATCGACACTTCCGTGTCCGTGTAATTGCATGTCTTTGCGTCTCTCGCATCACTCATTCTCTAATGAGATGGCTTTGTATGATTTGGTCTTTGGTGTGACCTTTAGTTCTTTGGGGTTAAAACATGTTGATAATATTGTCGCAATATATCTTCATAGTATTATCCCATTGAACTACACCTAGTTTGATAACAAACTACTTGACACAAATGCCCTCTTTTGCTGCTATAATAGCAGTCATATACTTAGCCTTTTGTTGTAGTATCTGTCACAATGTCTTAATTTTGGAACTCATCCAAATCCATTATGGAACTCACTTTCCATTATATTGTGCCACCCTTAATTTAGATTGATATAAACTTAATTTGTACTTTGTGACAAAACTAGTATCAATGTAGTACTTTTACAATGAACTAACCATCTATTTGTCACTTCTACAAATAATATACTCTTAGTTCTTCCAAAAGATCATAAGAATATCCTTACTATCGTCCAATGATCATCTTATGAATCATTCGGTATATGCTCATAATATTTATAGCATAGGACATATCTGGATTTGTACATATCACAGATGATTGATATAAATACTCTTTGTGATTTCATACATCAAGTATCAATCTATACTTGAATCTTTGTTTCACTTACCAAGTGCCAATACACTTGAATATATCATCAACATTGAACTCTTTCAATCCTTTCCGTGCAACAAGAACCTTTCTTGTAGTTTCTATATTGAATTCATTCAATATCTCGTCTATGTACTTCGGCACAACCATATTAGCGGCTATTGATGCCAAATATTTGGGTTTTGCCTAAGTCTTTCATCGGGATGAAATTCTTAATATGTGTTAATAAAAGATACATTATTTCCAATCAACAATATGTCTTCCACATAATGTATTAGAAACATGTCTTAGCGCTCCCACTTAATTTCTTGCAAATGCAAGCATCTTCATTGTCTCCGATGAAATTAAACTCTTTTAAGTTTCATCATAGTGAAGATTCCAACTCCGCTATGCTTACTTCAACCATTGAAGTTTGCATATGCTTTTAGCATCCTTTGAATTAACAAAACCCTTTGGACCGTGTCATGCACACGTCCTAGGTAACCATTCTATCGTAAGAACTTGTTTTGTTTATTCTACTACCACATAACAAATTATATGTAGTGGTTGCTACATTAATCCGTCTAGACTAAAAATCGCTATGAAAGATCAAATCTTGTCATATACAACCTTTGAACATTGTTGTGAACTCTTTCCCAACATGTCGACTATTTCATAGATGTGAAACATCCATGTCTACTTCTTTATAGATCCAAACACAACCGCAAGGTCTTACACCTTTTTGAGGGTCCTTCAAGTTCAAAACTTGATTTCTCGTGTATGGAACTATCACGGATTATATGGCTTCAAGCCATTTGACGGAGGGCCCATCATCGCTTCTTTGCATGTAGTAGGTTCATTATTCTCAAATAATGATTCAACCTCAAATCTTGGTATTTGATTGTTCATCCGACCTACTTGTTTCAATAGAAACTTAGACCTCGTGACCACAACCTTTGAGGCACGTGAGCCATGAGCATTGTTCTGCCTCCGAACACTTTTTCGGTCTTTAACTTTGCACATATAGCTAAGGTTCTTTAACCTTATCAAAGTTCTATTGTCCTCCCACTTAACTTTTCACGAAAAATTCCTTCTCAAAGAAACTTGACGTTCTAAGCGACAAACACTTTTGTCTCCGGTGTTTATGGAGGAATACTTAACATTTATACAAAGACAGGTTCATCCGACTTTGGTTGCACACATCTTTCTTATGCATAGCATACCAATGTTTAAGAAAGGACTACTTGGGTTTTATCCCAAACCATAACTTTATATGGTGTCATTTCAGCGGATTATGATGGAGCTCTTTTCAGTGGAAAAGCGGTAATCTCCAAAGCTTTTAATCTTTAAAATATAATAGCAGTTTTATGAATTATACCTTCGATCTTACCATGTCAAACAAGGTTCAATTACATATCTCGAACGCTCCATACTCTTATGGTGTTTCGGGAAATGCAAATCCACAGAACGATTCCTTAAATCTTAGGTATTATGCTAAACTTGTAATTCAAATATCTTCCTTTATGATCTTATCATAAACTATTCATATTCTTGTTACAATGATTTTGCACTTCATCTTGAAAATCTTTCGAACTTTTCAAATATTTCACACTTCATCCTTATTAAGTAAATATTCACATATTCACTCAAATTTTCGGAGAAAGCATATGAAGTTGAAATCCATCGCTCTTGACTACACATAATGGAGTTCGTACAACAATATGCACAAGTTCCAATAAGCTAGTCTTTCGTTCCCTTTTGGCCTATGAACGAAGTTTTAATTATCTCTAGGAAAGTTTCACAAACGTCATTTGATCAAAATCAAAAGACTCCAAAATTCCATCCATATGGAGTTTCTTCATGTTTTCTTTCAATATAATTTAAACGATGTCACTTCCTAAGTGATCTTTCAATCAATTTGTCTTTCGACAATTTTAGCACTAGTTTTATGGATGTGATTTATCCAACGAGATTTGTGAATCATCCATCTTTTATGGATTACGGCAATTATTTGAACAACCCTTTTGTTCTCATAATACCTGATAAAACAAATCCTGAAGGCAAGCTTTGATGTTTAACGAGCAACACAATAACCCTTTATTTGTTTTCGATGAACATCATCACATATTCTTTTGCTAGTTACTTAGGCCATTGTAGTTCATGAATTGTGTTGTTTTGCATGACGATTCACACCAACAAATTCAGTATCAAATACTGAAGAACCACATTGTTTAATAAGCAAAGAATATAGCCATAACACGTATATCATCTATATACTTAAACTGAACAATTCTAGTCTTTTCTTTTCTGCCATATACTTATGAGATTCTCTTTCAGTATCTCCTTTTCTGTTTGAAAGAATCTATCAACATCAATAGTGGAGTCATACATATGACACATAGTCCAAAGCATGTATAGTTAAATACCAATGTCTTTGAACTTGCACTTTGAAGTAGATCACCATTATCAAATATTTGGTGTTCTTTCAAATTCCTTTCTTTAGTAATCTCTTGGTGTAGTAAACATTTTACCTACATCAAATATTCACCCTCATCATGGACTTATCCATGATCTAGCTACTTTTAGCTTGTAACGGTGAATCGCGAGTATAATGTTGCTCTCCAAAACCTTTTGGAAGATTAGGACAACTAGTGTCTCCAACCTTTTGCAAATTCTCATCAAACATGAGAACATGACTTTGCCATATTATACTCTATCATGTTGTAACCAAAACTTCGTTTCAGATATCACAATATCTTCCACACATCATGGTTTCTGAAACAACTCTTTCAGATCCTAGATAACCTTGATATTAAGATAATCTTTTGAATATCAAGAATTATGGAGACAAACATGATACTCATATACTAACACTTTGGAATTGTCACTCTTGTTTTAATACCAATTATTAAACTTCATGGAGTAACTGAACTTGAAAGTTTGCAATAGGACTTTTAAACTTTAGATTAACACTTCAAAACAATACGATACCAGTTCGCAAAGTAACTAACCAGAATTCTATAGTTCTATCATCTCAATTATAACTAAGCGCAAGGTGGTAAACGGATGCCAATGACTACAACAACTATGCAAATTCACTTTGATTGAGTTTATGATAAATTGAGTTCTAATTAATAATTAAATTAATCTAGGTGAACTCCTCAAAACAACATCCTCACATTGTTTTAGTGATCACACGAACCAAATCCACCACATCAAAACCGATCATCACGAGAGTTGATGTAGCTTCAATGGCGAACAATCAACATGTTCATCATATCTACTATATGACTCATGCTTTACCTTTCGTGATCCGTGTTCCCGAGGCCATGTCGTACATGCTAGGCTCGTCAAGATCAAACCTTAGCTACCGCATAAGCAAAACTGGCTTGCTTCGTTGTATTCACCGCGGAATCAAAGACACCCGATCATCATCACGTGGTGCTTGACAGCAAGCTTTGCAACGTGCATACTAAGGGTGAACACTTTAGAACTTGAAATTTATGTGCATGAGGGATCATCTTATAATGCTACCGTCGTCTACTAAGCAATACAAGATGCATAAAGGATTAACATCACATGCAATTCATAATATGTGATATGATATGGCCTTTCTTCTTTGTGCTTCGATCTCCATCTTCAAGCACAAACATGATCTCCATCATCACCGGAGCATCAAGGTCAATGACGCTTCTTCATGGTTGTCGTCCACCAGCTTCAACTATTACAACTATTTTGAATAGACACGCAGGTCTTAACAAAATTAAAGACAACCATATGGCTCCTGCCGGTTGCCAACTTACAATAAGGAACATTGCATACATCAAATATAATCACAATCATGGCCATATCACATCATTTGCACACCGCAAAACAAAGTTAGACGCCTCTACTTTCTTTGCATATTTTACGTGGTTTGGGGCTTTCAATAAGTGTCGTTCTAACTTACGAACAAGAACCACAACATTGATACTAGCATTGTTGATCACCGTTGTAAATTGGATCTTAACTATGCTAGGAGAAAGCACCAGCAGAGCCACTTATGCAATACAAGTTGCATGTCAAGCGTGGAGCAAGTCTCATGAACGATGTCATGTAAGGTTAGCCCGGGCCGCTTCATCCCAACATACCGCAAGATGCAAAGTACACAAAAGCAATCTACAATAAAAGCATCAACGCCCACAATGACCATTGTGTTCTACTCGTGCAACAGATCTACATATAGACACGGCTCTGATACCACTGTAGGGGTTCGTAGCATGGAAAACAAAAATTTTCTATCGCATACAAACAAACAAGCCAAGATCTATCTACTAGATTGTAGCAACGAGTCGATAGAGGAACTCACCCTCGAAGATTCCAAAGCGGTTAACGAGAGCAGATTCTCGTGGGTGATGTAGTCGTACTCTTTCCGATCTCAAGATCGCGTGACGATCCTTCCAGGTATACGTTCGGCAGCGCTCCCTTGATCGGTCACACGTTAAATTTTCGACGAAGACCTTCCTCTCCCTTGTTCCAGCAGGCGGAGGTTGTAGCACTCTCCTCGCGATTCCGGCTGACTGGCGTGGTACCGGAAGTAGAGAGGAGATCCCGCAGGGCTTCGCCTTAAGCCGGTGCGAGTATGGTGGAGCTTATGAGAGAGGCTATTAGTGGTCTAGTAATTAGACACACCAATTAGAAGGCTCTAAACCAATTAGAAGGCTCTAAACCGAAATAGCTCTAAACCGGGGTTTAGGTCTAGGGTTTAGGTCTAGAGGATAGGAACTATTGTGTGTAAGGAGGGGAGCCCTGCCCCTCCTTATATAGGTGGGAGGGGGCTGGCGCGCCAGGGGGAGGGAGTGGAGTCCCTCCCCAACTCGGCATTGGAGTTGGCCGGTTGGAGGTCTCCTCCCCAACTCGGTTTCACTCCTCCTCTTTTCCCACTTCCCAAAATTGCCGTTTGACTTTCAAACTAGCCGTTTGACTTTTCAATTTAGGATTTAAATAAACCCTTTATTTTGGACAGCGAGAACACTTAGTACATGATGCAATCATTCCAACTTACAATGACACATTCATGTACCCTTCTCCTTAGGAGTTCGGACATTCGGGACCTTCTAGAATGTTCCCGATGAAAACACCGGAACCATTCCCCAACTCCGAAATGGGACTTTCCTTATATGAATCTTATTCTCCGGACCATTCCGGATCTCCTCGTGATATCCCGGATCCCATCCGAGACTCCGAACAACATTCGGTCTCTTTCTCATAATACCATAACTACTCAAACAACGTCGAATCCTTAAGTGTGTCTCCCTACGGTTCGTGAATTATGCGGACATGATCGAGACACTTCTCCGAACAATAACCAATAGAGGAATCTGGAAATTCATATGGCTCCACATATTTCTGATTACTTTGCGTCGAATGAACCACTTACATACGATACCAATTTCCCTTTGTCTCACGATATGTTACTTATCCGAGGTTATGATGTCGGTATCTCTGCATACCTAGTTCAACCTCGTTCTTGATAAGTACTCTTTTCTCGTTCCGTGATATGTGATCCCTTGTGACCAAGTCACATGCTTGCAAGCTAATTGGATGACATTTCACCGAGAGGGCCTAGAGAATATCTATCCGTCATGTGGATGGACAAATCCCACTCTTGATCCATGTGTTTCAACCAATACTTTCCGAACACTCAAAGCCACCTTTATAGCCACCCTGTTACGGTGTGGTGTTTGACGACATCAAAGCATCCATCCAAGAAGGTGATATGCATGATCTCATGGTCGAAGGAATTAGGTTACTATGTATCAGAAAGCATATAGCAATTGAACTATTGAAATGACTTGATCTTTATGCTACGCTTATCTATAGGAGTATGTCCATCACATCATTCTCCTAATGATATGACCCTGTTGTTAATAACATCTCTATGTTCATGATCAGGAAACAATGATCATATATTAACCAACAAGCTAGTTTAACAAGAGGCTTTACTAGGGACTCTTATTTTAGTTTACAAATCACACAAGTATTAATGTTTCCGGTTAATACAATTATAGCATGGTATGTAAACATTTATCATAAGTGTGAAGATATGATAATAACCACTTTATTATTGCCTCTTGGGCATATCTCCAACAGTTGCAGCGTTGTCAAATGGGTAGATCCAGAGTGGCCCAAATCGATGCAGAAAAAGCTGGACAAACTATGGGAATGGCTGTTGAGTTGAAATAATCCGCATTCAGCTCACTTCTTGACAGTGTTGAGATGAAGCTATGGGAACCAGTTGACACGACCAAGCATAAGCGAGATCTCAGATGGGTGGAAGACAAGGTTAGCAAAGTCGAGAAGGAGAGGGACGCGGCATTGGCCCTGAAGGCTAAAGCAGAGCAAGAATTGACTCAAGCAAGGAATGATCTTCACCAGGCCAAAGTCCTACAGTTCACAACTATGAGTATTGACAAGTGCATGAGGAAAAATGCAGAGAAACAATTGAAGCTGTGCAAGGAAGATGCTAAAAGGAAGGAGCAGGCGATTCGATCCTTGCTCTCGCAGGAAGATGCGCATCGGGATAAGATTAGGAAGATCAAGGAGATGTGTGATAACTAGTTCTATTTAGCTTAAGCTCCATGCCTTTTTAAGTTGTAATAGTTGTACTTGTTGACCTAGCGGTCTAAACTATTGGTCCCGGAGTCCTGGGAGGAAAAAAATTACTCTCCCGTTAACCCCGCATTACTTCTTTTGTCTGACCAATGCCCCTTGGATATTCCGCCCGTCGCTTCGTCGTCCTCGTGTATAAATAGGAGGCGCCACAGCGCGTTGCTTCGTCGTCCATCCCCTTGTCCTCTCCAATCTCCACTTCGTCGTTGCTTCATCGTCTATCCCCTCGCTCCCTCTCCAATCTCCACCGCGTCGCCATGGAGATGCCCTCGCTGAACTTGTACGAGGCGGTGATGTTCGCGCATTTCAACATCCTCGCGCCACCGGCCACGACGATGCCCCACGGATGGCGCATCAGCTATGCGGGGGTACCGGTGGCTCCGCTCCTCATCCTCGGCGGAGCCGCGATGGAGAGCGAAATCGCGGCGCGCCGCCGCCAGATGCCCGCGTGGAAGAGGGCGCTGCCCTAGTACGCGGCGGCCAGCCCGTACTGGCCGGCGTTGTTCAAGAAGGAGCAGAAGGCCAAGATTGGCAACCGCATTGTTTACGGACATGTGGTGCACCGGGATCTCCACAACCAAGAAGGGCGGGAGAGGTTCTGGTCCATCCCTAGACGGACCAAGTACACCATCATCGCCGCCGCTCGCCGCGAAGAGGTGCTCCGTCTCGCGAACAATGCGGAAATCGTGGAGGTTCCGTCCGACGATGACGAGGAAGCCGGTGGCTCGAAGGACAGTGGCAGCAGAAGTGAAATTGTTGACTAGTGGTCGAATTAATGTAGGATGTGAAATTGCACCTTTGTTTAGAAGAATTTGTGGTTGAATTAATAAAATGCCTCGATTTAGATCTCTATCTCGATTAATTTGTGGAAGAATTTGTGATTTAGATCAATTTCTGCCTTGATTTAGATCTCTGTCCTGGATTGGGAACATGACCGTGGACCAAATACCCCTTTTCTACTAGTGTATTCTAACATTGGTGGTTTGTTTAAACGTAATCTACGTGGATTGTGCCGCATGCAAATGGCACAACCACAATTTATGAAGTGGAAGCACGTACACCCGATTACTGGAGATCCGGGAGCTTCGCTAGATGCAGGGGATACAAGAGTAGAGAGGCGGTGAGATAGACGGGCTCAAGATTAGGCCAGAAAGTGGTACCGATTTCCTCCTCATCTGGGCATTATTGGTTGCCATTGTTGTTTATGTTGCCATGTCGGTGTGTCCAGCAGCTGAAATAAGTTGCTGCTTCGTGGATTGTAGCATCTTAAATAATTTATTTCTGTGCCACTTACATTCCGTCGTATTTGGAGACCTCCTGCCCCTCAGCAATCGTGGAACCGGTGCTGCGTGTTTTGAGATAGCAGTGGCACAATCACAGTTTCGTATTCAACTACTGACTCGGGCGTTTCCAAACCCTAAGTCGCGGTATATTTTACTCAGAGAACGTGGGTAGATTGTTTTGCCCAGCAACGTGCCACACACAGAGCTCCAGAATTTAACAGAATTACATACATATATAGGTTCAAGTTCAAAACATTACTATGCATCTTCATTGCAAGCGGCCTTCTTCCGCAGCCTGGGTGTCAAGCCTTCACGTCCACTGGCTTCTTCATTTCCTGCCTTCATCCTCTTCCTTAGTGCCAATTTTCTTAGTTTCACGTACTCTGCATCGCCGGGACAATGGGCACCAGAATCATGTCCAACATCATCTTTCCACTCATTTTTAATTTCTTCGGGCAGCAAAATGATCTTTCCACTCGTTTTTAATTTCTTCGGGAAGCAAAATGACTGACCCTACAGTCATGTTTCTAACCTTGCGGCACTTCCTGTCAAAGAAACAAGACTGTTGCATAACTGCCCAATATCTACAGAGTAAATAAAACAAAAATTACAATTCAGCACAAACATGCGAACCCCAAGAGACCTTTGCTTACCAGGAGCTAATTGGGTTCGAGCAACCACCCTGTCCAAGAATATAAGGGCGACTCCCAGTTGCAGCAGCTTCCACATCCAGTACCTCACATTTCAGCTCAAATATGGCAGCCGAAGCATACCTTTTCATCAACCCAATTAGTTGACTGTCACACGTTAGAAGAACCATGATGCCATGTTCATCCATGAAGCTGAACCTTGCAGTCTGCTTCAGCCATAATTCCTCATGATTACGCAGAGCAGCAACCATACCAGATATAGTGCAGATCTGCGCAGATGCTTCTTCCATCGTGAAACAATGGTGTCCATACCACTTGCCCTTAGAGTCATACCTGTAGAGGACTACCATAACCAGGTAAGGAGGGTCCGTGGAGATCCCACTTGACAGAAAACTGTGGACAAAATATGTTTGTTAGTGTTGGGCTAACAAACAATTTGAGGTTCAGTAGCCAGCTAGCAGTTGTAATTAGTGCGAATAGCAAAGAGAAGGGTAGCTCACCTGCTTGTAGACAAAACTTCTTCTTCCTTGATAGTAGGATCTTCCATCCTCCGAGCTACTCGGCTCATCGGCGGTGGAGGCGGGCTAGAGCCTCGCAACGGCGGCTACGACATGCGCCATTGGAGCTTGGGATCAGCGACTGGGCGCAGCAACTGGGCGCAGCAAATTGGTGCCGAAAGTCAATTGTCCAAAGGGATCGTCCTGCCTGGAGGGTGGATTCCGACGCTGCCGATGCTAGGGGAAAGATGGGAATGGATTTGTGAAATTGGTCAACGCATCCAATCCACTTAGCTGCTCGATTTGCCTAAGAGGTAGCCGCGTTGGCGGTCGCGTCACGAACAAATGATCGACATGAGGGTCCCGACCGTCTACTTCACGGGGCAGCTTAACAGAATGTTTGAATTTGGCAGGGGTGAGATAAGTTTGCCTCGAAATGGCCCCTCTCAGTAGTTGGCGGCCCAAATTTTCGAAACGCGGTAATTTCAGGCAAGTTAGGTACCGCCATGCGCTGGCCTGTGAACTTTGGTACCGTAGACGAACATGCCCCATGAAGCCACTTTTCCTACTTCACTCCCATCCTGCCATAGCCGCAAGCCGATGGCGCCTCCATCCCAATCCCCTCTTCGGCAGCCACCCCCCTCCCCTCTCGCCATGGGTTCAAGGGGAGATGGCGAGGAAACGCGTCGTGACGACAGGGACGGTGATTTAGATGTGAGTAGTCTCATCTCTATCTCTATCATCTGTGGCCAGTTATCTAATTTTTGAGCTAGATCTAATCTGTCTACTCATGCGCGTATGATGTGTTAGGCCAACCAGACGACGTATGACTCCGACTATCACGGTTTAGCGGATGAAGACAGTCCTCTGCTATGTAAACATGGATATGTGCCCGCTAAATTTGTAGCGTTCGAAGGACGAAACGCATGCAGGAGGTTTCTACGGTGTCAAGGACATCGTGCAATGATGCGAGGCGGAAGTTGCGGTGTTGTCAAATGGGTAGATCCAGAGTGGCCCAAATCGATGCAGAAAAAGCTAGACAAACTTTGGGAAATGACTGTTGAGTTGAAATAATACGCATTCAGCTCACTTCTTGACAGTGTTGAGATGAAGCTATGGGAACCAGTTGACACGACCAAGCATAAGCGAGATCTCAGGTGGGTGGAAGACAAGGTTAGCAAAGTCGAGAAGGAGTGGGACACGGCATTGGCCCTGAAGGCTAAAGCAGACCAAGAATTGACTCAAGCAAGGAATGATCTTCACCAGGCCAAAGTCCTACAGTTCACAACTATGAGTATTGACAAGTGCATGAGGAAAAATGCAGAGAAACAATTGAAGCTGTGCAAGGAAGATGCTAAAAGGAAGGAGCAGGCGATTCGATCCTTGCTCTCGCAGGAAGATGCGCATCGGGCTAAGATTAGGAAGATCAAGGAGATGTGTGATAACTAGTTCTATTTAGCTTAAGCTCCATTCCTTTTTAAGTTGTAATAGTTGTACTTGTTGACCTAGCGGTCTAAACTATTGGTCCCGGAGTCCTGGGAGGAAAAAAATTACTCTCCCGTTAACTCCGCATTACTTCTTTTGTCTGACCAATGCCCCTTGGATATTACGCTCGTCGCTTCGTCGTCCTCGTGTACAAATAGGAGGCGCCACAACGCGTCGCTTCGTCGTCCATCCCCTTGCTCCCTCTCCAATCTCCACCGTGCCAACATGGAGATGACCTCACTAAACTTGTACGAGGCGGTGATGTTCGTGCACTTCGACATCCTCGCGCCACCGGCCGCGATGGTGCCCCACGGATGGCGCATCAGCTATGCGGGGGTGCCGGTGGCTCCGCTCCTCGTCCTCGGCGGAGTCGCGATGCAGAGCAAAATGGCGGCGCGCCGCCGCCAGATGCCCGCGTGGAAGAGGGCGCTGCCCCGGTATGCGGCGGCCAAGCTGTACTGGCCGACACTGTTCAAGAAGGAGCGGAAGGCCAAGATTGGCAACCGCATCGTTTGCGGGCATGTGGTGCACCGGGATGTCCGCAACCGAGAAGGGCAGGAGAGGTTCTGGTCCATCCCTAGACGGACCAAGTACACTGTCATCGCCGCCGCTCGCCGAGAAGCGGTGCTCTGTCTTGCGAACAATGCGGAAATCGTGGAGGTTCCGTCCGACAATGACGAGGAAGCCGGTGGCTCGGAGGACAGTGGCAGCAGAAGTGAAATTGTTGACTAGTGGTTGAATTAATGTAGGATGTGAAATCGCACCTTTGTTTAGAAGAATTTGTGGTTGAATTAATGAAATTCCTCGATTTAGATCTCTGTCTCGATTAATTTGTGGAATAATTTGTGATTTAGATCAATTTCTGCCTCGATTTAGATCTCTGTCCTAGATTGCGAACATGACCATGGATCAAAGACCCCTTTTCTACTAGTGTATTCTGACATTGGTGGTTTGTTTAAACGTAATCTACATGGATTGTGCCACATGCTAATGGCACAACCACAAATTATGAAGTGGAAGCACGTACACCCGGTTACTGGAGATCTGAGAGCTTCGCCAGATGCAGGGTATGCAGGAGCAGAGAGGCGGTGAGATAGACGGGCTCAAGATTAGGCCAGAAAGTGGTACCAATTTCCTTCTCATCTGGACATTATCGGTTGCCACTGTTTTTTATGTTGCCATGTCGTTGTGTCCAGCAGCTGAAATAAGTTGCTGCTTCGTGGATTGTAGCAGCTTAAATAATTTATTTCTGTGTCACTTACATTCCGTCGTATTTGGAGACCTCCTGCCCCTCAGCAATCGTGGAACCGGTGCTGCGTGTTTTGAGATAGCAGTGGCACAATCACAGTTTCGGATTCAACTACTGACTCGGGCGTTTCCAAACCCTAAGTCGCGGTATATTTTACTCAGAGAATGTGGGTAGCTTGTTTCGCCCAGCAATGTGCCACACACAGAGCTCCAGAATTTAACAAAATTACATACGTATATAGGTTTATGTTTGAAACATTACTATGCATCTTCATTGCCAGTAGCCTTCTTCTGCAGCCTGGGTGCCAAGCCTTCACGTCCACTGGCTTCTTCATTCCCTGCCTTCATCCTCTTCCTCGGTGCCAATTTTCTTAGTTTCACGTACTCTGCATCGCCGGGACAATGGGCACCAGAATCGTGTCCAGCATCATCTTTCCACTCATTTTTAATTTCTTCAGGCAGCAAAATGACTAACCCGACCGTCATGTTTCTAACCTTGCGGCGCTTCCTGTCAAAGAAACAAGGCTGTTGCATAACTGCCTAATATCTATAGAGTAAATAAAACATAAATTACAATTCAGCACAAACATGCGAACCCCAAGAGACCTTTGCTTACTAGGAGCTAATTGGGTTCGAGCAACCACCCTGTCCAAGAATAGAAGGGCGACTACCAGTTGCAGCAGCTTCCACATCCAGTACATCACATTTCAGCTCAAACATGGCAGCCGAAGCATACCTTTTCATCAACCAAATTAGCTAACTGTCACATGTTACAGGAACCATGATGCCATGTTCATCCATGAAGCTGAACCTTGCAATCTGCTTCGGCCATAATTCATCATGATTACGCAGAGCAGCAACCATACCAGATATAGTGCAGATCTGCGCAGACGCTTCTTCCATCGTGAAACAATGGTGTCCATACCACTTGCCCTTAGAGTCGTACCTGTAGAGGACTACCATAACCAGGTAAGGAGGGTCCATGGAGATCCCACTTGACAGAAAACTATGGACAAAATATGTTTGTCAGCGCTGGGCTAACAAACAATTTGAGGTTCAGTAGCCAGCTAGCAGTTGTAATTAGTGCGAATAGCAAAGAGAAGGGTATCTCACCCGCTTGTAGACAAAACTTCTTCTTTCTTGATAGTAGGATCTGCCATCCTCCGAGCTACTCGGCTCGTCGGCGGCGGAGGCGGGCTAGAGCCTGGCAACAGCGGCTACGGCATGCGCCATTGGAGCTTGGGATCGGCGACTGGGCACATCAAATTGGTGCCGAAAGTCAGTTGTCCGAAGGGATCGTCCTGCCTAGAGGGTGGATTCTGACGCTGCCGATGCTAGGGGAAAGATCGGAATGAATTTGTGAAATTGGTCAACGCATCCAATCCACTTAGCTGCTCGATTTGCCTAAGAGGTTGCCGCGTTGGCGCTCGCGTCACGGACAGATGACCGACATGAGGGTCCCGACCGTCTACTTCACGGGGCAGCTTAACGGAATGTTTGAATTTGGCAGGGGTGAGATAAGTTTGCCTCGAAATGGCCCCTCTCAGTAGTTGGCGGCCCAACTTTTCAAAACGCGGTAATTTCAGGCAACTTAGGTACCGCCATGCGCTGGCCTGTGAACTTTGGTACCGTAGACGAACATGCCCCATGAAATGACACTAGTGGATGAGTATGTCAAACCATGGTGACAAAGACAAAAAACACATAGGAAAGCAGCTTGCACATTGCATGTTGCACCAGTGTGGCAGAAATTGGATCACAAAATCCATTGGAGTGTGTGTTGTCATGTGGATGAGTGTAGTTTAGGAAAATAACACATGCAATGACACTAGTGGATCAGTGTGGTCTATGAAAAGAACACATGAAATGACACTAGTGGATTCAAACCATAGTCACAGAGACCAGAAATACATAGGAAAGCAGCTTCCACATTGCATGTTGCACCAGTGTGGCAGAAGTTGCATCACATAATCCACTGGAGTGTGTGTTCTCATGTTGATCAGTGTGGTTTATAACAAGAACACATGTAATGGAACTAGGTGATCGGTGTGGTTTAGGAAAAGAACACATGCAATGATACTAGTGGATCAATGTGTCAAACCATTTTCACAGAGACCAAAAACTAATAGGAAAGCAGCCACATTGCAGGTTGCACTAGTGTGGCCGAAGTTGTATCATAGAATCCACTAGAGTGTGTGTTGTCATGTGCATCAGTGTGGTCTTTGGAAAGAACACATGCAATAATACTAGTGGATCAGTGTGGTTTATGAAAAGAACACATGCAATCACACTAGTGGATCAGTGTGTCAAACCATGGTGACAGAGTTCAAAATCACATAGGAATGCAGCTTCCACATTGCATGTTGCACCAGTGTGGCAGAAGTTGCATCACATAGTCCACCTGAGTGTGTATTGTCATGTGGATCAGTGTGGTTTCGAGAAAGAACACATGCAATGAAACTAGTGGATCTGTTGGGTCCGCAACATAGAAAACAAAAAAATTCCTACGGTGTGAACTACACGCCAAGATCTATCTATTAGATATATAGAGCAACGGGTGGACATACATCCATGGAGAACTTACCCTCGAAGACAACGAGCTTTGTTAACGAGTAGGAACTCGTGGTTTATGTAGTCGTACACTTCCCGTTCTCAAGATCGTGATGAAGTCCAGCAGGTCCGGCTCCAGCACGTCCATCAGATCCAGCTCCAGCACCACCAAGTCCAGCACCGCAAAGCAGCGGTGCATCCGTGATCGCACACACGTCCGGTACCCCGACAACCTCCGTCCCTCACTCTAGCAAAGCAGCGGAAGAAGCAACTCCTTTCTAGATAAAGCCACCGGGAACATGTATCTCGCTAATCCGAGACCATGGGGGAATAATACTAGAGGGGGAGAGAGATCCTTCACAAGAAGGTGTGTGTGAGAAGTGAGGAGGGGGTGGCCTTTTATAGGAGGGGGGGTGCCCCTCCTTCATGGCCGGTGCATGGAGGAGGTGACCTTTCACCTCCTCCATTCATGTGGTGGTAACTCCCTCCACATAAATTTGCCCCTTCACATTCTCTTTTAAAGTCTCCACTTTAAATGCATTAAATTTCTCCAAATTTAATGCTCTCTCATTTAATAAAACTCTTTTATTATTTTTATTCAGAATTTTGTTAATTACTTTAATTAACAAACATTCACATAAACCTCCCTGCAACATTTTAATATTACATGTAGAACAAATTTCAGCAATTTCACACGAAACAGTTTTGGTGTCTATTGAAATAATTCCAGCGCTTTCTTAAATCTTTATCTAAAACATATTTGCTCCAAATGGTGTCGGTATCCCTTAAGTGTGTCACCCTGCGGTTCACGAATAATGCAGACATGATCGAGACCCCTCTCCGATCAATAATCAGCAGCGGGACCTAGAGATCCATACTGACTCCTACACATTCAACGATGACTTATGTGATCGTGAGAACCTTTAACGCTAGTAACTAAATCCCTTTGTCCCGTGATATATTACATGTCCGAGATTCCATCATAGGTATCTCCATACCTAGTTTGATCTCGTTACCAACATGCACTCTTTTCTCGTTCCCGTGATATAACATTCTAGTGATCACATCACTTGCTTGCAAGCTATTTCAATGTGATATCACCGAGAGGGCCTAGAGTATATCTATCTGTCATCGGGATGGACAAATCCCACTCTTGATCCATGAGCCTCAACATAACACCTTCGTAGCACTGAACCCACCTTTATAGTCACCCTGTTATGGTGTGACGTTTGATGTTATCAAGATACTCTTCTGGTGTTAGAAATTAACATGATCTCATGGTCTAAGGATAAAGTTTACTTCGTATGATGTTATAGAAATATAAACATAATGACTTTGATCGTAATGCTATACTTCGGATGAATGTTCATCACATCATTCCACCAATGGTGTGACCTCGTTATTAACAACATCCAATGTCCATGATCAGGAAACCTTGATCATCTTGTTAATCAACAAGCTAGTCTATAAGAGAGGCATCACTAGGAACCCTTTTTGTTTATTAAACACACATGTATTGATGTTTCTGATCAATACAATTCTAGCATGTAAAATAAACATTTATCATAAACATGGAATAAGATAATAACCACTTTATTATTGCCTCTCGGGCATATTCCCTTCAGTCTCCCACTTGCACTAGAGTCAATAATCTAGTTTGAAAAACTTTGCGTATTGAACACCTATGGCTTCCTGGTGTTGCATATACGCTATTGCTAGTGGTTAACATAATCTCTGGACCTGACAATTACAGGTCCGTGTGTATTTGCATGTCTTTGCGTCTTTACGCATCACTCATTCTCAAAGGAGATGGCATTGTATAAATTTGGTCCTTTAGTGAGACCTTTAGTTCGTTCGGCTCAAAATATGTTGATATTATTGTCACACAATATATCTTCATAGTATTAGCCCACTTTGAACCACACCTTGTTTGATAACAAATTACTTAACACAAATGCCCTCCTATGCTGCTACTATAGCAGTCATATACTTAGCCTTTTGTTGTAGTATCTGTCACAATATCTCAACTTTGGAACTCATCCAAATCCATCATGGAACATCCTTTCCATTATATTGTGCCACCCATAGTCTAAATTGAGATAAATTTAATTTGTATCTTGTGACAAAACTAGTATCAATGTAACACTTTACAATGAACTACCTTTAACTATTTGTCACTTATACATGATATATTCTTAGTTCTTCCAAAGCTCATAAGAATATCTTTACTATTGTCCAATGATCATCTTATGAATCATTCTGGTATATGCTCATAACATTTAGAGCATAGGACATTCTGGATATATACATATCATGGTATAATCGATCAAAATTTTCATGTCATTTTACTCACCAAGTGTTGACACACTTGAATCTTGATACAATCCTTTCCATGCAGCAAGAACCGTTCTTGTTGTTTCCATATTGAACCCTTTCAATATCTCATATTGAACCCTTTCAGTATCTCATATTGAACCCTTTCAATATCTTATATATGTATGTCTGGCACAACCATATTAGCGCCTTAATCTATCCATATAGATATTGATGCCTAATATTCTGGGTTTGCCCAAGTCTTTCATCGAAATCTTATTTTAATGAAATCCTTAACTTGTGTCAATTCAAGATACATCATTTCCAATCAACAATATGTCCTCTACATAATGTATTAGAAATATGTCTCAGCGCTCCCACTTAATTTCTTGCAAATACAAGCATCTTCATCATCTTCGATGAATTTAAACTCTTTTAATAGTTTCATCATGGTGAAGATTCCAACTCCGCTATTCTTACTTCAACTATTGAAGTTTACATGTCCTTTTAGCACCCTTTGAATTAACAAAACCCTTCGGACCATGTCATGTACATGTCCTAGGTTACCGTTCTATTAGAAGAACCTTGTTTTGTTTATTCAACTACCATATACCAAATTATATGTAGTGGTTGTTACATTAATCCGTCAAGACTATATATTGCTATGAAAGATCAAATCTTGTCATAGTCAACTACTTGAACATTGTCGTAAACTTCTTTCCGACATGTCGACTATTTCATAGATGTTAAACATCCATGTCTTATTTCTTTATAGATCCAAACATGACCGATAGGCTTCACGCCTTTCCGGAGGGTCTTCCAAGTTCAGAAACTTGTTTTCTCGTGTATGGATACTATCACGGATTCTATGACTTCTAGTCATTTTATGGAGTCAGGGCCCATCATCGCTTCTTTGCATGTAGTCGGTTCATCATTGTCAAAACAATAACGACTTGCTTATCAAATCTTACTATTTGATTCTTACCGACCCATACGGTTCTATAGGAACTCTAATCTCCGAGATCACACCTTTTGTAATCACGAGAGCCATGAGCATTGTGGCCGCCATCGGGACACTTTCCGGCGCTGCGCTACTTAGCACATATAGCTAAGGTTCAACAACCTTATCAAAGTTCTATTGTCCTCCCACTTAACTTTTCACGAAAAGTTCCTTCTCAAGAAACTTGACGTTCCAAGCGACAAACTCTTTTGTCCTTGGTGTTATGGAGAAATTCCCAACAAATTCTTTGGGATAACCTACAAAGACGTGGTTATCCGACTTTGGTTGTAAACATTTTACTGATGCATAGCATACCAAAATTTAAGAAAAGACAATTCGGGTTTTATCCCAAACCATAACCCATATGGTGTCATTTCAATGGATCACGATGGTGCTCTTTTCAGTGTAAAAGCGATAGTCTCTAAAGCTTCAATCTTTAAAACATAATGGCAGTTTTATAAATGACACCTTTGATCTTACCATGTCAAACATGGTTTGATTTCATCTCTCGAATATGCCATACTCCTATGGTTTATTGGGAAAACACAAATCATGGAACAATTCCTCAAGTCTTATGTGTTTTTGCTAAACATGTAACTCAAATATCTTCCTTTATGATCGAATCATAAACTCTTTATTTTCTTGTTACAATGATTTTCCACTTCATCTTGAAAGTCTTTGAATTTTTTTCAAATGTTTCATACTTCTTCCTTATTAAGTAAAAATATTCAGATATATTCACTCAAATTTTCGGAGAAAGCATATGAAGCAAAAAGATCCATCGCATATGGCTACACATAATGGACTATGCACATCAGCATGCACAATTTCCAATAAGCTAGTCATCCGTTCCTCTTTGGCCTATGGACGGAGTTTCAATTATCTCGAGGAAAGTCTCACATGCGTCAATTGATCAAAATCAAAGGCTCCAAAAATCCATCAACATGGAGTTTCTTCATGTTTTCTTTCAAATATAATTTAAACAGCGATGTCACTTCATAAGTGATCTTTCAATCATTTGTCTTGCGACATTTTAGCAATAGTGTTTATGGATGTGATTTCTCCAACTAGACTTGTAAAAGTTCATCCATCCTTTATGGAATACGGTAATTATTTGCACAACCATTGTTCTCATGATACCGGAACAAAATAACAATTATTTAAACAAATCTTGAAGGCTTGGTTTGATGACAATGAAAAACACAATAACACTTTATTTGTTTTTGATGAACATCATCACTCATTCTCTTGCTGGTTACTTAGGCCATTGTAGTTCATGAATTGTGTTGTCCTGTATGACACTTCATACCAACCAATTCGGTATCCAATACCAGTATCCAATACCTAAGAACCACATTGTTTAACAAGCAAGGAATATAACCATAACATGTATATCTTCTATATACCTAAGTTGGACATCTCCAACCTTTTATTTTCTACCAAATATTTTATAGATTCTCTTTCAGCAATTCCTTTTCTTTTAAAAGAATCTATCAACATCAATAGTGGTGTCATTCACATGACACATAGTACAAAGCGTATATAGTCAAATACTAATACCTTTGGACTTGCACTTTGAAGTGGATCACCATCATCAAATGTTTGGTGTTCTTTCAAAAATCCATTCTTTAGTAATCTATTAGTGTAGTAAACATTTTACTTACATCTTCTATTCATCCTTATCATGACAACTTTCATGATCAAGAGACTATAGCCTACAAGGAAGAATCGCGAGTATAATATCAGTTCCCAAAACCTTTTTGGTAGATTCGGAAGCCTAGCATCTCCATCCTTCACAAATTCTCATACAATATGAGAACATGTATTTTGCTAAATTAAACTCTATCATAATGTAACCAAAAACATTGTTTCAGATACACAATATCTTTCACACATGATGGTTTCTGAAACAATTTTCAGCTCCAATATAATCTTGATATTAAAACAACTTTTTGAATATCAATAATCATGGAGGCAAACATGATACTTTAGATACTAACATTGGAATTCTTACTCTTGATTTAATACTACTTATTAAACTTCATGGAGTAAATAGAGTTTTCTGAAAGTTTGCAATAGGACTTATAAACTTTAAATTGACATTTAAAACAATACGATACCAGTTCGTAAAGTAAATATCCAGAATTCTATAGTTCTATTATCTCAATTAAAACTAAGCATAAGGTAGTGAACAGATGCCAATGACTACAACAAATTATGCAAATTCACTTCGATTTAGTTTATGACAAATTGAGTTCGACTAATCCAAATTAGAAATGAACTCCCACTCAAAAACGACATCCCTCGTGCCTTTTTGGTGATTACATGAACCAAATCCACTACACCATGTCTGATCATCACGTGAGTCGGTGTAGCTTCAAAGGCGAGCATCAATATGGTCATCACATCAACTATATGAATCATGCTTAACCTTTCGGTCTATGTTCTGAGGCCATGTCTGTACATGCTAGGCTCGCCAAGTAAGAACCTTAGTATTCGCGTGTGTAAAACTGTCTTACACCCATTGCATGAAAGCGTGGAGTTGAGAACACCCGATCATCACGTGATGTCTCGAAACACGATCCATATAATGGTGCATACTTAAGGAAGAACACATTTTATCTTGATATTTAAATGAGGGATCATCTTACAATGCTACTAAAAGCGCGAAACTAGCAATATAAGATGCAAACATCTAATGTGTAAAGTGAGATGATATGGTCCATGCATTTGATCACCATCATATGCATCGTGGTATGATCTCTATCATTCCTTTGTGTGTAAGGCCAAGGTCTATGGAACTTACACGTTAAGTGAGTTGTAAGAGTATATATCATACATCCATATCAAGACACTAGCCCAGCAACGATCTAAACTAGACGCCTCTAATTTATCAATTGCAAGTTTTACAAGGCTTAGGGCTTTCGGAGATAGAACCGGTCTTACCTACGAACATGAACCACAACAAGGATAACCAAGTTATTAGCAACTCATTGTAAATCAGATATTGACTATAGTAAGAGAGACAGACACCCGCTAGCCACTTATGCAAAACTAGTTGCATGTCAGTCGTGGAACCGGTCTCATGTACGATGACATGTAAGGTTGGTCCGGGCCGCTTCATCCCCCTATGCCACCAATATCCAAAGTACATAGAAGATGCAATAACATGATCATCATCGCCCACATATAAACATATGTGTACTACCCGTGCAAACCACCTATGCATAGATCAGGCTCTGATACCACTGTTGGGTCCGCAGCATAGAAAACAAAAATTTTCCTACGGTGTGAACTATACGCCAAGATCTATCTATTAGATACAGAGCAACAGGTGGACATACATCCATGGAGAACTTACCCTCGAAGACAACGAGCTTTGTTAACGAGTAGGAACTCGTGGTTGATGTAGTCGTACACTTGCCAATCTCAAGATCGTGATGAAGTCCAGCAGTCCGCCCGACGTCCATCAGATCCAACTCCAGCACCACCAAGTCTAGCACCGCAAAGCAGCGGTGCATCCGTGATCGCACACACGTTCGGTACCCCGACAACCTCCGTCCCTCGCTCCAACAAAGCAGCAGAAGCAGCAACTCCTTTCCAGATAAAGCCACCGGGAACATGTATCTCGCTAATCCGAGACCATGGGGGAATAATACTAGAGGGGGAGAGAGATCCTCCACAAGAAGGTGTGCGTGAGAAGTGAGGAGGGGGTGGCCTTTTATAGGAGGAGGGGGTGCCCCTCCTTCATGGCCGGCACATGGAGGAGGTGACCTTTCACCTCCTCCATTCATGTGGTGGTAACTCCCTCCACATAAATTTGCCCCTTCACATTCTCTTTTAAAGTCTCCACTTTAAATGCATTAAATTTCTCCAAATTTAATGCTCTCTCATTTAATAAAACTCTTTTATTATTTTTATTCAGAATTTTGTTAATTACTTTAATTAACAAACATTCACATAAAACCCCCTGCAACATTTTAATATTACATGCAGAACCAATTTCAGCAATTTCACCCGAAACAGTTTCAGTGTCTATTGAAATAATTCCAGCGCTTTCTTAAATCTTTATCTGAAACATATTTGCTCCAAATGGTGTCGGTATCCCTTAAGTGTCACCCTACGGTTCATGAATAATGCGACATGATCGAGACCCCTCTCCGATCAATAATCAGCAGCGGGACCTGGAGATCCATACTGACTCCTACACATTCAACGATGACTTATGTGATCGTGAGAACCTTTAACGCTAGTAACTAAATCCCTCTGTCCCGCGATATATTACATGTCCGAGATTCGATCATCGGTATCTCCATACCTAGTTTGATCTCGTTACCGACATGCACTCTTTTCTCGTTCCCGTGATATAACATTCTAGTGATCACATCACTTGCTTGCAAGCTATTTCAATGTGATATCACCGAGAGGGCCCAGAGTATATCTATCCGTCATCGGGATGGACAAATCCCACTCTTGATCCATGAGCCTCAACATAACACCTTTGTAGCACTGAACCCACCTTTATAGTCACCCTGTTACGGTGTGACGTTTGATGTTATCAAGATACTCTTTCGGTGTTAGCAATTAACATGATCTCATGGTCTAAGGATAAAGTTTACTTCATATGATGTTATAACAATATAAACATAATGACTTTGATCGTAATGCTATACTTCGGATGAATGTTCATCACATCATTCCACCAATGGTGTGACCTTGTTATTAACAACATCCAATGTCCATGATCAGGAAACCTTGATCATCTTGTTAATCAACAAGCTAGTCTATAAGAGAGGCATCACTAGGAACCCTTTTTGTTTATTAAACATACATGTATTGATGTTTCCAATCAATACAATTCTAGCATGTAAAATAAACATTTATCATAAACATGGAATAAGATAATAACCACTTTATTATTGCCTCTCGGGCATATTCCCTTCAGGATCAATGTGTCAAACCATGGTTATAGAGACCAAAAACACATAGGAAAGCAGCTTCCACAATGCATGTTGCACCAGTGTGGCAGAAATTGCATCACAAAATCTAGTAGAGTGTGTGTTGTCATGTGGATTACTGTAGTTTAGGAAATGAACACATGCAATGACACTAGTGGATCAGTGTGGTCTATGAAAAGCACACATCAAATGACACTAGTGGATTCAAACCAGAGTCATAGAGACCAAAACACATAGGAAAACAACTTCCACATTGCATGTTGCACCAGTGTGGCAGAAGTTGCATCACATAATCCACTGGAGTGTGTGTTGCCACGTTGATCACTGTGGGTTATGAATAGAACGCATGCAATGAAACTAGTAGATTAGTGTGCCAAACCACGGTGACAGAGACCAAAAACACATAGGAGCGTAGCTTCCACATTGCATGTTGCACCAGTGTGGCAGAAGTTGCATCACAGAATCCACTAGAGTGTGTGTTGTCATGTGGATCAGTGTGGTTTAGGAAAACAACACATGCAATGACACTAGTGGATCAGTGTGGTTTATGAAAAGAACACATGAAATGATACTAGTGGATGAGTGTGTCAAACCATAGTCACAGAGACCAAAAACACATAGGAAAGCAGCTTCCGCATTGCATGTTGCACTAGTGTGGCAGAAGTTGCATCACAGAATCCATTAGAGTGTGTGTTGTCATGTGGATCAATGTGGTTTATGAAAAGAACACATGCAATGGAACTAGGTGATTAGTGTGGTTTAGGAAAAGAACACATGAAATGATAGTAGTGGATCAATGTGTCAAACCATGGTGATAGAGACCAAAAACACATAGGAAAACAGCTTCCACGTTGCATGTTGCACTAGTGTGGGAGAAGTTGCATCACAGAATCCACTTGAGTGTGTGTTGTCATGTGGATCAGTGTGCTTTTCGGAAAGAACACATGTAATGACACTAGTGGATCACTATGGTTTATGAAAAGAACACATGCAATGACACTAGTGGATCAGTGTCTCAAACAATGGTGACCGAGTTCAAAAACACATAGGAAAGCAGCTTCCACAATCCATGTTGCACTAGTGTGGCAGAAGTTGCATCACAGAATCTAGTGGAGTGTGTTTCATCATGTGGATTAGTGTGGTTTCGGGAAAGAACACATGCAATGACTCTAGGTGATCAGTGTGGTTTAGGAAAAGAACACATGAAATGACATTAGTGGATTCAAACCATAGTCACAGAGACCACAAACACATAGGAAGGCAGTTTCCACATTGCATGTTGCACCAGTGTGGCAGAAGTTGCATCACATAATCCACTGGAGTGTGTGTTTTCTTGTTGATCAGTGTGGTTTATGAAAAGAACACATGCAATGGAACTAGGTGATCGGTGTGGTTTAGGAAAAGAACACTTGCAATGACTCTAGTGGATCTATGTGTCAAACCATTGTCATAGAGACCAAAAAAACATAAGAAAGCAGCCACATTGCAGGTTGCACTAGTGTGGCAGAAGTTGTATCATAGAATCCACAAGAGTGTGTGTTGTCATGTGCATCAGTGTGGTTTTGGGAAAGAAGACATGCAATAACACTTGTGGATCTGTGTGGTTTATGAAAACAACACATGCAATAACACTACTGGATCAAAGTGTCAAACCATGGTCACAGAGACCAAAAGCACATAGGAAAGCAGCTTCCATATTGCATGTTGCACTAGTGTGGCAGAAATTGCATCACAAAATCCACTAGAGTGTGTGTTGTCATGTGGATTAGTGTACTTTAGGAAAATAACATATGCAATGACACTAGTGGATTAGTGTGGTCTATGAAAAGCACACATGAAATGACACCAGTGGATTCAAACCATAGTCATAGAGACCAAAACAACATAGGAAAGCAGCTTCCACATTGCATGTTGCACCCGTGTGGCAGAAGTTGCATCACACAATCCACTGCAGTGTGTGTTGTCATGTTGATCAATGTGGTTTATGAAAAGAACACATGCAATGGAACTAGGTGATCGGTGTGGTTTAGGAAAAGAACACATGCAATGACACTAGTCGATCAATCAATCAAACCATTGTCACAGAGACCAAAAACACATAGGAAAGTAGCCACATTGCATGTTGCACCAGTGTGGCAGAAGTTGTATTACAGAATCCACTAGAGTGTGTGTTGTCATGTGCATCAATGTGGTTTTGGGAAAGAACACATGCAATAACACTAGTGCATCAATGTGGTTTATGAAAAGAACAGATGCAATCACACTAGTGGATCAGTGTGTCAAACCATGGTGACAAAGCTCAAAAACACATAGGAAAGCAGCTTCCATATTGCATGTTGCACTAGTGTGGCACACGTTGCATCACAGAATCCACTTGATTGTGTGTTGTCATGTGGATCAATGTGGCTTCGGGAAAGAACACATGCAATGACACTAGTGGATCAATGTGGTTAATGGAAAGAACACATGAAATGACACTAGTGGATGAGTGTGTCAAACCATAGTCATAGAGACCGAAAACCCCCACAAAAGCATCTTCCACATTACATTTTGCACCAGTGTGGCAGAAGTTGCATTACAGTAGTGGATCAATGTGTCAAACCATGGTGATAGAGACCAAAAACACATAGGAAAGCAGCTTCTACATTGCATGTTGCACCAGTGTGGCAGAAGTTGCATCACAGAATCCACTTGTGTGTGTGTTGTCATGTGGATCAGTGTGGTTTTGGGAAAGAACACATGTAATGACACTAGTGGATCACCGTGGTTTATGAAAAGAACACATGCAATGACACTAGTGGATCAGTGTGTCAAACCATGGTGACAGAGTTCAAAAACACATAGGAAAGCAGGTTCCACATTGCATGTTGCACTAGTGTGGTAGAAGTTGCATCACAGAATCCAGTGGAGTGTGTGTTGTCATGTGGATAAGTGTGGTTTTATGAAAAAACACATGCAATGGCTCTAGGTGATTAGTGTGTGGCCCTCGGATTAATCCTCCAAGAATCCCTATTATGCATACCACCACGATCCCATGATCAGTTAGTCGTGGCACATAACTGACAAGTATCAAAGTAAACATCCATTACTTAAGAGGATACATGTCATACCTCAATTGCCATTATGGCTACATGAATTAAGCTCAGCGGAACTTCTTCAAGAATAGAGCCAGAGCCATGCCTTAACCTATAGGCAACTGACTGGGAGAATGTCCTGGCTCGCAGAATCGTCAACATAACCTTCTTCTTCCATATCTTCTTGAATCTGACGAAGTTAATAGCCAGGGACAATGCCAATGAGTATGTTGAATGTACTCGCAAACCAAATTAAGAGATAACAATAATAAAGAGGATATGCAATATGGCTGTAGTAGTAGGAGGGCTCCCTGAGAGGTTCTTCTCTAAAATAGTTTCTGTTGTAGATATGGCATATCCATAACTTTGTTAAAAACTTTTGTAAAACATTTGAAAGGTTTTAGAAACATTAGGATTGGGTCACCCATTTGTTCCCCCTTCCGGTCATCCCATGACCAAACTTTCTCTTTCCTTTCCAACCATACCATGGTCAAGACATTTGTCCTTTCTGACCATCCCATGGTCAAAATATTTCCAAAGCTTTTGCTTTTCCGAAATTCTTTTCGAAATCAAAACCAGCATCGCTCTACAGTAGTTTGTCATACCGTCCATAACCACGGACATGGCTATTCGAATAGAATTACACTCTGCAGAGGTTGTACACTTTACCCACACCATCCGAGTACCCTGCCCTGATCCCCTATGGATCGTGGGTCGAGCAACCGGTCAAGACCTTCAGAATGCCCACTCAAGTACAAGCTCCTACCCTATGAGTAGTTACCCTGAACACCGGGACGTCGGGTACCATGGACCAACCGGAGCACCTTTTTCACTACACAAAGTGTGCGCTTTCAATGTGAGGCTCATAGTAACGCATGGTGTCCTGCAGACCGTTCATTTCTTCTCTAGATTGATGCTTCACATGGACCCTTACAGGAGAAGACCCACCCTCTAGAGAATGAAATCTCATGTAGTAGTTGCGAGGAAACTCATACCAGAGTAAACAAACTTCGAGTCTATCCCCTTACCATATAGGAGTAATGTGGTTGCACGGGTTAAGTTGTTATAGCTAAAGTTGCAAAGAACGAGGTGCGTTTTCAAATAATATGTTTCCTCCTCTTTCCTTCAGCATCCCTTATAAAGCAAAAGCATTTTTCTTTTCTCAAACTTCTCTTTGCAGGACAAACCTCACCAAGGTTTCATCATTAAACATTTTGTAAACTTTTCCAAGTTCTTCCCATCCTATTGTTCTGGTTCGGCTAAAACGGAGTCTCCAAAGGGGGTATGGTGTTACACACCATCTATGATACTAGGGTCAAGTAGGTGTCATCAAGGGGGGTTCTACCTAGTAGTACAAAAGTGTAGTGGTTTGGAGGAGCCAAGCCACTATCAGATATAAAACATCGTATAATAAAACAATGCAGTTTTCAATAAATAAAAGGTAAAACATGCATAAGTAAAACAGTAGGACAAGGCTTATGAGAAAGAAGGTGGCTTGCCTGTGATCAACAATCTAGCAATAAATGTCCCTGGACTTCTTCAGAGAAAACCATAATAATAATAACCATCTTCTTCGGGTCTTTGATATAATTGCACTATTGTCATCAAAGGTAATATTGTTGGAAATATGCCCTAGAGACAAATAATAATAAGGATTATTATCATATTTCAAAAAGTTTATGATTAAGTTTTATATCATGATATAACTATATTGAAAGGAAATGTCAATACATCTGTGATATTTAAACAACCAGGGGGTTCCCGGTGAAACTCTAGTCACTGGTACATTGGTAAACAGATGATCAAGGTTTCCTGATCATGTGGCATTTATGCTAGTTGGAAATGGAGTCAACTCATTATGAGAATGAGATGATGAATCAATAACCAACCTAAACATTGTGACCCCATCATGTCATGAAGTTCAAGTTACGATGATTAGAATAGACCTCGTAGACTATTCCTTGGACTGTGAGACTATATCAATCACTGTCTCCTGAGAGTGCTTAGATAGCATCAAACGTCACGTTTGACAGAGTGATCATAAAGGTGTGTTCAGGTATTCAGAGGAACCATAGAGGCAATATATGTCAAGAGCGGGATTTGTCCATCCACGTAACGTAAAGATACTCAAGGGCCCACTCGGAGAAGTTGTATCCAATAGCTGCACAACGTGTGATTTCATCACAGGGGTATCACTTGTCGAAACGAGTCAAGTAGCATTGTTTGGTAACGAGATTGAATACTACATGGTGATGTCATTGATAATATCTCGGGAAATGCAAGTATCGGGAGACGAAAGGAATAAGACGCGACTGTCCCAGTTCAAATGACGAAAGATCTCCGTGGAATGCATAGGGGTCACATGGCCATCTAGGTCCCTCTGTCGATCATTGGTCTGGGAGTGTCCCAACCATGTCCGAAGTGTTCCCAAACCATAGGTTATCATGCTTAAGGGCTTGATGATGCTTAGAGAGTGTTTGTAGGATTGATAGAATCACCGAAGAAGAGAAGAGAGAAAACCAAAAGGGTTTCGGTATGTTCGGAGGATGTCCGTAGTGGAGGTGGAAGGTGTTCCATAGCCATGGAGATTGAATGATATGTGAATGAATGTTAAATATTGATTTAATCATGTATTCATAATTATTTAATAAAATAAAAACCAATTAAAGGTCAAAAAGGCTTAATGGGCCAATTCCAGAGGGAGAAGCCCCCTCTCCCCTCCTTTAGTCCCACCCTGGGACTTTGAGGGAGGTAGTACCTCCCCTCCCCCTATATATAATGGGGTATTTTGACCAGAAAATACACACAATATACAATAATGGTTTCCTCACTTTTGGGGAGACCTTATCTCTCTCTCTCTCTCTATCTATCTATCTATCTATCTCTCTCCCGTGACCGTGGTCCCAAGTCTGGACTGCGCGAACAAGAGATATCTTCACTAAAGAGCACCGTCGCGCTGCGGGATTCGGATCCAGGAGCTCTACTTCCACAACTTCTGCTGCATCGGGGAAGCGGGAGTCATCGCTAGGCACCAGACGTGTGTAACTCCCCGCGAGGTGTCGCACTTGAGGAACTAGGAGTCGTTGGAGCCGCAGGAGCACAAGGACTTCATCACGACCTTGACGTTGGCTTCAGCTCGTCTACATCAACCACACTATCCTCAACGTTCACAACACTTTTTGGTCTTCAGGGGTAAGTTCACAAAAAGTCCCTCCCATTACTGCATTACTAATAGATAGGTCCTGGCAACATCAGGGGTTCAGGGGTGTAGGGTAAAATTTTATTTTTTTCATATGTGAACCCCTACAGTGGTATCAGAGCTAGATCTATGTGTAGTAATGCTAGTACGAGTAGAACACACGAGATGTAGCATGTGGGCATTGATCTTTTAGTTGTTACCCTCCCATGTGTACTTGTGTATACCATACTAATGCTTGATGAAGCGGACTGATACATGGCAAATGTATCTATAATTTTTGATGTTCCATGCTTGGTTTTATCCACTTTCTTGTGTTTTGTTCCAACTTTGGAGTACTTTTCATATGATTTATTGGACTAACCTATTAACAAGAGCCACAGTGCCAGCTGCCTGTTTTCTGTTGTTTTTGGTTCCAGGAAAGTCAGAAAATGAATATTCTCAGAATTGGACGGGACAAAAGCCAAAGTGCCTATTTTTCCGGAAGGGATCAAGTGCCAGAATACGAGACGGAGAAGGGCTAGGGAGCCACCACACCACCTGGCCGCGTGGCCAGGCCTGACCCGCACCAGGGGGTGGTGTGGCCGCTCCCGGCACCCCCTCGGCCTCTCCTTCCACCTATATATTACCCTCGGGACGAAAACCCTAAGGACCCAATCAAAAAATCCACGAATGAGTCTGGCAGAGTCATCTCCATCCTGATCAGAGGATTCGGCTCTTCCGGCACCCACGGAGAGGGGAATTCACCCTAGAGGCCTTCTTCATCACCATGCAAGCCTCCGGTGTGATGCGTGAGTAGTTCATCCTTGGACTACGGATCCATGTAGTAGCTATATGGATGGTTCTCCTCCTTTGTGCTTTCATGTTTAGATCTTGTGAGCTCCGTTCATGATCAAGATCATCTATTTGTAATTCATATATGTTGTGTTTGTGGGGATCCGATGGATATTGAGATGCTATTTCAGATTGATTATTGATTCTATCATGTTTTTGTTATTTGTGATCTTGCATGCTTTCCGTTGTTAGTAGCTATCTTGGCCAAGTAGATGCTAGCAACTCCAAGAGTTAGTATTTATGCTCGATAGTGGGTTCATGCCTCTGGTAATCTGGAGAAGTGATAGAAATATCTAAGGTACTAGATGTGCTATTGATACTAGGGAGAAAACAACAATCCTTTGTTCATAGAACAATCGTATTGTTTACTTTACACATAGTTCGTAAAGCAATAATCTGTTGCTTGCAACTTAGTACTGGAGGGGGTTCGGATGATAATCTGAAGGTGGATTATTAGTCATAGATGCAGTTGGATGGCAGTCTATGTATTATGTTGTAATGCCTAATCAAGTCTCAAAGGAGTCAAGATGATTAGTATATGCATGTATTTCTTTCTCGGTGTTTCTCAGTTGCCCCGCTGTAATTTGTTCACCCAGCATGTTATCTATCTTAAGGAGACCCACCTCTAGTGAACTATGGATCCTGGTCCTTGTCTTTTACATACAATCTACAATCTTTTACTGCTTTGTGTTTACTTTCTGCAAACTTTTACTTCTTTCCATTCGATACATTTAATCCTTTGTTTTCCACAAAACACGGTGAGATTGACAACCTCATCGCAAGTTGGGGACAAAGTTCTGTGGTTGTGTTGTGCAGGTCTCCACGTTGCTACTAGCACCGGTAGTGCGTCCTGCCAAAGCTCAGCTAGTAACACCTTTGGGGTGTTTCCTTGCTCCTACTGGTTCGATTAAACCTTGGTTTCAGAACTGAGGGAAACTTGCTGCTGTGCTCATCATACCTTCCTCTTGGGGTTCCCAACAAGCTCTACATCAACCATGAGCCATCAAGAATTTTTCTAGCGCCTTTGCCAGGGAGTCAAGGACATCTTCACAAGGGGAGTCCCTCATAACCAATCTCTTTACTTTGTTGTTTTTGTTTTGCTTAGTTTTCTTTTTGCTTTGTTTGCTTGTTTTGTTATTCAAAAACACAAAAAAATTAGTTTTACTAGTTTGCTTTCTTATTTCAAAAACACAAAAAAATTTAGTTCCTATCTTAAGTTGCCTTCATGTCTAGCCTTGCCCCAATCACTATGTCACCCGAGGAAATTATTTTCACTTTTAAACAAGGAATCGAGGAAAGTTTCAAGGAAGCTTGGTCTAGAATCTCTGATCTACATGAAAAAACTGAGCCTAAAATGACTCAAAGCTTGTTCCTTAGTAGTTTTTACCTTGGGATTGCTCTTTGCTATAGATATGATTTAGATGTTGTTGTGGGAGGAGATTTCCTCCAATGTAATGAGGATGATGCGATTAATGCTATAAAGAAATTGATCCTCACTTACAACATGCCTAGCCAAACTGATATTTCTTTCGCAAAAATATTTGCTAGGTTGAACACTCTTGAGACTAGCACTACTAGCTGAAAAGATTGCTATAATATTCTTAGGGAGCATCACAATTATGTTCCAATAAATTCTGAACCATCAAAGTGGCTCCCTACAGTAAAGATTGAGATAAACACTGAAACTTTTCAAGCCCGCTGCGATATCATGTCTGAATTTTGTCTTATGCCCAAAGATATTTATGAATCTTTGAATCTTTGGGGGCTTACTCAAGGAGGAAAAGAAATATATCTTGCTAATAACGCTACCGTATTACCTATTGGAATAGCTGAAGGAGTGTTTACAAATATCCTTGGGAAAATGATTTCTACTGATTATCTTGTTATTGAATGTGTAGGAAAAGGACAAATTACACTTGGAAGGTCCCTATTAGAACTCCTTGGAGCAATAATAGATGTGGGAAAGGGGACCATGCACCTTTCTTCTCCACCAAACAATCACATTTTCCCAAAGGTTAAGAATAAAAATAAGAGAGGTAAGGGCAAGAAAGTTAGTTTTAATGCTTCTTCATTTGAGAACACTTGATTCTTTCTTTGCTTCTTATGCCTAACTTAAAGGCGTTAAAGAAAAGTACTTATTGGGAGATAAATCAAAAGTTTTATATGAGTCTTGGAAGTTACTACTTCAGTAATAACCGCTCCTTATCCTTTTTATTTGCTTTTTGTGCCAAGAGTAACCTCTAATGAGAGTGAAGTAATGATTGGAAAAGTTGTTGTCCCGAAACAGATTCTTGTGCTTCACCGTAAAAATTCGTGAGAAAGATCTGTATGTCGGATTGAGATGTAATTTTTTGTCCTTCTTCCCCAGGTTGTTATATAACTTTCGTAAGTTCAACACTTTTGATTTGAGCAACAGAAGGTCTTCGAAAAAATTCGTCTTTACCTGCTGGTCTGTTTTGACAGATTTCTGCCATTTTCTGCATTTGCTTTTTCTGGGTTCCTTCTTGAGTTCTTTTGGGGAATTGAGCTTTTTTAAGGAAGTGCTACAGTATCTATTGTTCTAATGGAAGTTTATTTGGTGTTATAACTGAACCTTAAGACTTATTTATCTTAAGTGCACTAATGTTGCTAATGAGATTGTGTGAAGTTTTGTATGAAGGCAAATTTTCAGGTGTATGGAAGGAATGAGTAATGAGATGAAGGATGGACTAAAGCTCAAGCTTGGGGATGCCAAGCGTGTCACCCCAAGAAATATCCAAGAAGTACAAGCGTCAAAGCTTGGGGATGCCCAAGGCAACCCCTATTCATCAATAAAAATTCCAGGTTCCTTCCAAACGCTTCATTTTTATTGTTTCATGCACAGTTGTGTTTTTCTTGGAGCGTCTTCTTTTTCGTTTTCATTTTGGTTTTCGTTTGCTTGGTTTTCTTAGTTTTCTGAATAAATTGGTTGGACCCCCTCTTTCATACATTGGTTTGCAAATAGTTTGGTTTGGTTTGGAAAAGAGTAGGAAAGTTCATACTTATGTGGTAAAAAGAGCTCGTTTTTGACTGTGGCGTATGCTTTGTCATGCCATGCTTGATTTTTTTTGGCTTTATTCTTAGTATTCTTTGTTGTAGCATGACTTGTTATAAACAATTGAGATTTCTTAATGTGCCTTGGATGAATCATGTGTTGTTTTAGCATATTAAAGCATAGTATAGTGGTATTCTCCTTTGATGCTTTATTTGGGTTGACTTGGCACATTCTCACACCATGTTATGACTATCCAAAGTCACCATAGCCTTTATGATCCTTTAGTTTTCAACTTGTAGTATCACTTTATGCTTTGATCAATGATGTTTTCTCGCTCTGCATGATTATGGCCATTATTGATCTCTTAGTTTGTCGCTCCTAGTCTTTTGCTAGCCTCCACAACCAAGTATGAGTTCCACTCATGCATCCAACTCCCTCAACCAAGTTATTCCAAAGAGTCCACCATACCTACCTACTAGCTTATGCTATTCCAAGTATATTCATGCTTTTGTTTACCTTCCAATTGTTATGAGAAAACTAGTGATTAAAGCTCTCACGAACTTGATGGCACACTTTACTTTTTTGCCTCTAATAAACTTGAATCATTGGGTCCTTCTTTGTTGCGTATATGCTTGCGCTTTATAAGTTGAAATTACAGAACCATGTACCATAGGGAACACTTTCAACATTGCACTTTTACTTTGTACCCCGTTGATATCATGTTCTTTTGCTTACGGATCCCGGCGGTCTGAAATAAAAGTGGAATTTTTAAGATCATGGAGTTTGTATGTGTGTTAGAGAAACGCCTGGGCCGCTAGCCTAAGCCATGCCTAATCATGGTGGAAACTTGCAGCATCACCATAATGAGCACTCTATGAAGCATCCTCAATAAAAACCTATGCAAATAGCAAATAAAAAGATCGCTGAGATGCTCATTGTCTACTTGCCTTGTCATTTTGATTATGGGAAAGCTCCCATATCATGTGCAAGGGGTACCCCGTTGGCAGTTCTTAATGATACACATATACTTACAATGACAAGAGCTTACTCATGACTGCAGTTGAGTAGCATGAGGATTGGTCTTCGTAAGTAAGGGGCATGAGATTTCGGTTTATAACTTGTCAAGCATATCCTCTTAGTTGTGTCACTTTAACCTTAATCACCTTCAAGATGCTTATGATAGGGGCAATGAGAGCTGAAAGCTATAAGTACCATAATTTTTGGAATCTCTTTATGGGACTTGAATCCCTACTTCCTTTTACAAAAGGCCTTTCTTCCACCATTATATTGAGACTCCACCTTCTATCTTTATGCACCTACTTTGAGAGCATAGTGGCCATTCTTAGTTCTATGTGCATTGTCCCAAGACTAGTTGATTGATGCATAACTTGATATTGCTTGTTTTAAACTATTGTATCTAGTCACTCTTATGAACTTTGAAGGTGTCCTATGCATTTATATTTGCAACTCTATTGAGGGACAAGCTGAATACTATTATGCTATGTTTTCTTTATGTAAAACAAACAAACTTCTTGCAAAGCATGTTATTCATGTTTCATCATAGTTTCTTTGCCTATTGCTAGAACTTTGTCTTTCATGTTAAGATTGAAGTACTATGATCCCAGCTTTGAATGTTTTGCAAACACTTTGATCAAGTCTTTGATGGTGCATGTCACCTCAAAAATAATTCTTTCTTTTTTATCACTTACCTACTCGAGGACGAGGAGGAGTTAAGCTTGGTGATGTTGATACATTGCAAATGTATCTATAATTTTTGATGTTCCATGCTTGGTTTTATCCACTTTCTTGTGTTTTGTTCCAACTTTGGAGTACTTTTCATATGATTTCTTGCACTAACCTATTAACAAGAGCCATTACCAGCTGCTGTTTTCTGCTGTTTTTGGTTCTAGGAAAGTCAGAAAATGAATATTCTCGGAATTGGACGGGACAAAAGCCAAAGTGCCTATTTTTCCGGAAGGGATCAAGTGCCAAAATACGAGACGGAGAAGGGATAGGGAGCCACCACACCACCTGGCCGTGCGGCCAGGCCTGGCCCGTGCCACGGGGTGGTGTGGCCGCTCCCGGCACCCCCTCGGCCTCTCCTTCCGCCTATATATTGCCCTCGGGACGAAAACCCTAAGGACCCGATCAAAAAATCCACGAAAGAGTCTGTAGCCGCTGTCATCTCCATCCCTAGATCGGGAGGGATCTGAAGCTCTTCCCGGCACCGCCGAGAGGGAATTCACCACAGGCCTTCTTCATCACCATGCAAGCCTCCGGTGTGATGCGTGAGTAGTTCATCCTTGGACTACGGATCCATGTAGTAGCTAGATGGCTGGTTCTCCTCCTTTGTGCTTTCATGTTTAGATCATGTGAGCTCCATTCATGATCAAGATCATCTATTTGTAATTCATACATGTTGTCTTTGCGGGGATCCGATGGATATTGAGATGCTATTTCAGATTGATTATTAATTCTATCATGTCTTTGTTATTTGTGATTTTGCATGCGTTCCGTTGTTAGTAGCTATCTTGGCCAAGTAGATGCTAGCAACTCCAAGAGTTAGTATTTATGCTCGATAGTGGGTTCATGCCTCTGGTAATCTGGGGAAGTGACAGAAATATCTACGGTACTAGATGTGTTGTTGCTACTAGGGAGAAAACAACAATCCTTTGTTCATAGAACAATCATATTGTTTACTTTACACGCAGTTCGTAAAGCAATAATCTGTTGCTTGCAACTTAATACTGGAGGGGGTTCGGATGATAACCTGAAGGTAGATTATTAGTCATATATGCAGTTGGATGGCGTTCTATGTATTATATTGTAATGCCCAATCAAGTCTCAAAGGAGTCAAGATGATTAGTATATGCATGTATTGCTTTCTCGGTGTTTGTCAATTGCCTCGCTGTAATTTGTTCACCCAGCATGTTATCTGTCTTAAGGAGAGCCACCTCTAGTGAACTATGGATCCCGATCCTTGTCTTTTACATACAATCTACAATCTTTTACTGCTTTGTGTTTACTTTTTGCAAACTTTTACATCTTTCCATTCGATACGTTTAATCCTTTGTTTTCCGCAAAACACGGTGAGATTGACAACCTCATCGCAAGTTGGGGACAAAGTTCTGTGGTTGTGTTGTGCAGGTCTCCACGTTGCTACTAGCATCAGTAGTGCGCCCTGCCAAAGATCAACTAGTAACACCTTTGGGGTGTTTCCTTGGTCCTACTGGTTCGATTAAACATTGGTTTGATAACTGAGGGAAACTTGCTGCTGTGCTCATCATACCTTCCTCTTGGGGTTCCCAACAAGCTCTACATCAACCCCAAGCCATCACGGACCCCAGCCGACTTTATGCGTTCATTCGCGAGACTAGTCCATGCTTGACATACAGCTTGCACCGTATAAAGTGGCTTTGGGGGGTTTCTGTCTCTCTCGCATTAGTTGGTATGCCATCTGCAACGGAGGGCCCCGAAAGGGGTGTAGTATAGACAACTACTTGATCAATATTGTGGTGAAAGTTCGTAGGTAAGAATGGTTCTTATGCGAAAGCCCATTCATCCACGTAAAATATGCAAAGATAAAGTAGAGGCGTCTAACTTTGTTTTGCAGGGGGCGTTGCTTTGAGATATGGTTGTGGAAAAGGTAAAGTGCTTACCACATGTTACGAAGTAGTAGTAGATAGTCACGGAGGTGACGGACTACCATGCCAGAAAGACACCGGTACCATGGTGTCTACGGCGCCGGAATCCAGTGACGTCGGAAGCAGATCATGACATGAAGGACCATATCACATCGCATTTACATTCAATATTATTGATTGTATATCTTATTGTGTGCTAGTATTAGATACTCGACAGTAGCCTAATAAGATGATCCCTATTAAAAATTACCAATGATTGTGTTCCCCCTTAGTGTGCACCACCAAGAAATTTCTTCGGTATGAGGCAGCGTCGTGATGATCGGGTGTCAGACATATCTACGTTCGCATACAATGGGTGTAAGCCATGTTGCACTACGAATACACTAAGGTTGAGTTGGCGAGCCTAGCATGTATAGACATGGCCAAGGAACACGGATGGTCAAAAGATCGAGCACAAGCCGCATGAATGATGTGACCGACATTTAGCATCCACCCTAGAACCCATATTGATGGTCGTGACGATCGGGGGAGATGTGGGGAAAAGGGGTCGTGTTATCGCTAGGACCCTTTAGGGGATAGGTTTTTGCTTAGTGCAGTTATTATATCAACTCATTTAATTATAAACTTAGTCTAAATTTATTTTTGCAATTATAAATGTAGAAAAAAATGGTTCTCCCCAATGCTACCTTCCCTATTGACGATTGGTTAAATGAAGAGAAGCTCAGACTAGACGGATCAAACTTCTCTATGTGGGTTACGCGTCTCCACGTTCTCCTTACCAAGAATTACGTGGTCGACTATATACTCAACGAGATGGATTTGGATCAGCCTAGTGACTTAGAGACCCCAGAGCAGCGGTGAGACCGCTATTACCATCGTGAGATGGCCACCTTCATATCAGTAACGATGCGTTTCAGGATGGTGGATGAGATGTGGACAGTTGTGGGTAATGGTACAGCTTAGGACAAATTTTGTGGAACAAGCACGCATATGGGAGCATGAGCTGATGGGAGACTTCCTGTCCATTAAGATGGAGGACAATTCTTCACTTGATGACCACTTGGAGTGCATGCATGATGCATACATGAGGCCTACATACTTCCTGGATAGCTGGATGATGAGCTCTTTTGCAAATGTCAGTGTGCTGCGGTTGCTGCTACCAAGCACATGTCAGGAGTTGCATCATGAGTGGTGATACGGAAACATTGGATTTCCAAGAGTTCATATTACGTTTCAGGAACGTAAAGGTTGAACCAATCACCGGAGAGGTCATCGATAATGAAGGTATATATTTGATATACAGTTTTATAAATGTTATAATCTTGTAAACACATGTTGAAGTGTTAAGTATATTTGATACTTGTTCTGTTTTGCTGAAAACAGGTCCTTCTGCATGAGAGGTGCTTGCTAGAGAGGAGGTGACATTGCGTGTTGATGGCGAGCATGATGATGATGGTCGATGACACTCTCCCTCGACATTTATCACTTAGTTTATTGTTTTAGGATGATTATTGTAATCGATAGATCGTGAACTTCATTAGTGTGTCTCACACTTTGTGAGACGGTTATTCATATGATTTTGTAACAAAACAGTTGTTCCACTTTTATTCATAATTTATATTCGTGTTCATACCTTGTTCGATTATATGTGAATTATCTTTGTTGTTGAAACTAACTGATAATACATGAACATTTGTAAAATATTGAAATGCCTTGAAATTACCCAATGATATATTCATTAATGAATGAAACCATTGTTTAAATTCAAAGTTATATTGATAATATTTGAAAGACACTTGTATTCTTGTCACATATGAATCATGCCTAAGTTCGGCAAAATAACTTAAACACCGTGTATTACATGAATAAAAAGTGTTTGATGAATTGTTAAAAGAGAATACATATTTGATGTATTGTAGTTTAAGGAAATGGTGATTATCAATATATGATTGTTTAAATTCTATAAAGATGTTTACCAAAGGAAACATGAGTATGAAACTATTTGATATGATCAAACTATTTCATCAACAAAGGGTATTGAAGATAAAAGAGAATCTAATTACTATGATCAATAGTAATGAAATTCGAAATTATAAGAATGGCATAAAAAAAATTGTGGAATGCAATGCGTTTGAAATGTCAAAATGCAAAGCATCACAATATGATATTAGATATCAAAGTGGGTGAATAGATGGCGCCAAATAAATCGTTGTAGTGTAGATGTGGAGACCATTAGTTAGAAATAGTTAGCACTCAATTAGAATATATGGTGGACAATCTGAATTCATGAGATCGGTGCCATATATTGTATGGATTGTCGTGGAAGTTTTGGGGTTATTCGATATAACCAAAACAATAGCGAATAAGTCCTTATAGAGTATTCATTGGAAATTATGAATAAAATAGCCATAGCTAGAACCAAAAGGAGAGCAAAACTAGTATTGCTTGGATTTTGGTGCATTCTCGAGAAAGTTCGTATTTAGTGATATTTCTCGATTATGGAGCCAATGGAAGATAGTGAAAAACATGATGAGGATTCAAAACCCTGCATCAGAGTGTTGAGAAGAGCAACCGAATGCTTTCGTGGAGAATTCTCTTCACAAAGGAAGGAATCAATGATAGTGATCATTGTGTTTTCCCCGCTGGTGTTTTCACTACATAAAGTAGGATTCAAAATGCAGCCCATATCTGGTATGGAGACATTTGTGAATCATTTGTCATGATTACCGGAATATGACATACCTACGAACTACTAAGGAAATAATGGTAAACTAGAATTATGAGAAATCCTAGAGGCAAAATTCAATTAAGTTTGGAAAGCAATTCGTTGTTGAATCGTGCAAGTAAAGGAGTTACTTGAATTTTCCCAAATGACTGAAAAGCCATAGTGGAAAAGGGAGGTGAATGACAAAAGCACAATTTGTTATGAGTAATGTATTGGACAAATTCAAATGAATTTGATTCATGTGTGTTAAAAGTCTAGTGGATTTAAAACTAGTAAGGTATCTCATAGTAAATATCTCAGTTTGATAATTTATCAAAGGATTTTGAAATCGTTCAAAATAGTGATTGCATATGCAATTTGCATGAAATTGAGTTGGAGCTATGAAGGTCTTCCTAAATCAATATGTGAATAACATATTTTTGAGTGGGAGCAATATAAGTCTTGAACTCAAATGTGTCGGGGCCACATTTTGAGTGGGAGCAATATAAGTCTCAAATTCAAATATATAGGAACATATGTTGAGTAAGAGTAGTGACTCATACTCAAATATGTTGGGAACATATTTTGAGTGGGAGCTTAGAGGAGTGATTCTTAAGTTTGTATACGACACATTAAGAATAAAATTGCAAGTAATGATAAATAATGATTTACAAGGAGTAGAAGTTGATAATAAGTATATTGCGATATTATGCAGTATTCCTTAAAGGATTCTAAAAAGAGTTTCAGAATAAAAGTTAATTAAGGAACTAGTCCTTGGTAACTCAAATTAGGAATAGAATTAAGTCTAACATCAATGGTTGAAAGAAATAAAAGGATGATCATCATCCACTATGTTGAGAAATAGATCTATCTTAGAAAACCATGATGATAACTTAACATAATATATTATCCAAGAAGGAACGTTTGAAAATTCATTAAGTTTGAATCACGAAATGTTGAGCTAAGTTAGTCCACAGTGTCTAATAGAGAACTATAGACATGTTTTCCAAATCCATAAAGGATGGAATATCTTATAGCATAAAGGGTTATGTTATAAGGGAATATGTTGGAAACTCCTGTATCGATAATACCGACTAAAGTCAAGTAGGAAGCAAGGTGAACAAAACATCAAAAGTTGCATAGGGTGCACTAGTGTTTTGATAATTACATTTATAATACATAAGGGTACCATCTAAGGTGATGTATAATGTTATGGCAGGGCAAGTTCGGTTTTAACATAGAATGATGTGTCCCAGGGCATAGTGCCCATGAGAAAGCCATCGAGGTTGATCTAACGTCACTGTAGGCCCCTAGAATCCGGCCTCGTTCTACTGCCATAACAACGATGCATACACAAAGATGTTATCATATGATGATAAAGTATTAAAGTAAAGGTGATATTAGTGAGTTGCAAAGGATTTGGGACTATAAAGTACAGACCCAAGACTCAACCTCTTCCATGAGCAAGCATGTTCACGGTACCAGGATATATGGTGCCAATGATTAAGAACAAATGCAGGTAGTTTATTTGTACTCTAGTGCAAGTGGGAGACTGTTGGAAATATGCCCTAGAGACAAATAGTAATAAGGATTATTATCATATTTCATAAAGTTTATGATTAAGTTTTATATCATGCTATAATTCTATTGAAAGGAAACGTCAATACACGTGTGATATTTAAACAACCAGGAGTTCCTGGTGAAACTCTAGTTGCTGGTTCATTGGTCAACTGATGATCAAGGTTTCCTGATCATGTGGAATTTATGCTAGTTGGACATGGAGTTAACTCTTTCTGAGAATGAGATGATGAACCAATACCCAACCTAAACATCGTGACCCGATCATGTCACGAAGTTTAAGTTATGATGATTAGAATATACCTCATAGACTATTCCTTAGACCGTGAGACTATATCAATCACTGTCTCTCGAGAGTTCTTAGATAGCATCAAACGTCACTTTTGACTGAGTGATCATAAAGGTGTGTTCAGGTATTCGGAGGAACCGTAGAGGCAATATATGTCAAGAGCAGGATTTGTCCATCCGCGTGACGGAAAGATACTCAAGGGCCCACTCAGAGAAGTTGTATCTAATAGCTGCGCAGCGTGTGATTTGATCATAGGGATATCAGTTGTCGAAACAAGTCAAGTAGCATTTTTTGGTAACGAGATTGAATACGACATGGTGATGTCATTGATCAGATCTCGGTAATGCAAGTATCGGGAGACAAAAGGAATAAGACGCGACTGTCCCGGTTCAAACAACGAATTCGTGGAATGCATAGGGGTCACATGGCCATACATGTCCGTGATGGCTGTGAAATATAGCGATCTACACCCACATTTAAACTGGATATTATTCATATTTTTTATGAAATATCTCTCTAAACCCTGCCACTAATGCCTAATGATCAAAGGGGTATGCAATCCTTTCTTTCTATTTTTCCCTGCGCAAATAATGACGTTTGATGATGGGAATCACAATATTAAAGTCAAAGATACGAGATTTCAAACAACCAGAAGAAACCATGAGTCATGAAGTGGAGACAGACGCTTTAAAGACCAACTATATGACATAAATAAAATTCATGCCGTATAGTTCTGGTGGTATAGTTGCCATCGACACCGCTAGGTCAAATAGAACAACTTTCGTGAAGGGACCCCTATATAAAGAGGCCTCGGGCGACGAGAAACGGAGATCTTTTAGATCATCAGCCACCCCTACAACTCCATCCGCAACACCGATGAGCCGCCAGAGGAATAGACTTAGATCTAATCTCCAAACCCTTCTCCATCACCATAGCCATATTCCACCACTTGCAATAGAAGATCTCATCTACGATTAGCAACATTGTAAGACTATTTGCTATCAATCTCATGATTTCCATTATGATGTTTATGATTGTTGATCGCATCTCTATGTGTGAGTAATTCTCCATGGGTTAAGGGCTTTAGCCTAGTCGTGTAGCTTTTGTGCATGTTATTTATCATAGATGGGATCATGTATTAGTTTGTATGAAATTATGATTATTGTATCCTCTCTTTCCTCAATCCAAGGAATTGTCACGTACCCAAGAACCTGAGGATTGAGCCAGGTATAGGGAGTATGAGTAATGACTAATATGCAGGTTGGGAACCCTAGTGACAGAAGGGGTAGTACGGCTGTATTTGAGGGATTTACTTGGGATTGACGGTGATGTCACTATGCATATCATTAGTTCTTTCTTCTATGGATGATACTAGTAGGTTATTGATATAAGCGGTTGTAGAGGCAATATCAATTATGGATGCACTGCTCACATATAATTTATCTTGCTCTAACAATTACATGCATACTTTATTATTATCTTTTATTCCCATCAGATGTTTTGCACATCTACAGGTGAAACCGAATGCCCTAGGCCCTCTCTCTCCATCATCGACAACAACAAAAGACAGCAAACTCTTGGTTCGGTAAAACACAAAAAGAATTCTAAAACTCCCAAAGGTCCATTAAAGTAACTTCACTATACTTTCTGCTTTCCTAGGATTCGATAAACCTAGGTCTACTAGGGAAAAAGAGTTATACTACTTATGTAATCCAGATTGAAGGTATCAGTCCCTCTGTCGATCATTGGTCCAGGAGTGTCCCAACCATGTCTGGAGTGTTCCCGAACCATAGGGTATCACGCTTAAGGGCTTGATGATGCTTAGAGAGTGTTTACCGGATAAGTAGAATCACCAACGAAGAGAAGAGAGAAAACCGGAGGATGTCCGGAGAGGAGGTGGAAGGTGTTCCATATCCATGGAGATTGAATGATATGTGAATGAATGTTAAATATTGATTTAATCATTTATTCATAATTATTTAATAAAAGAAAAAATCAATTAAAGGTCAAAAAGGCTTAATAGGCCAATTCCGGAGGGAGAAGGGCCCATGAGGGAAAGGTAAGAGGAGAGGACGGGGAGGGGGTGGCCGGCTGGGCCTAGCCCCCCACGCGGGGCCCACCAAGGCCGGCCGGTGGGTGCCCCCCTCTCCCTCCTTTAGTCCCACCCCGGGACTTTGAGGGAGGTAGTACCTCCCCTCCTATATATAGTGGGGTATTTTGACCAGAAAATACACAAAATATTTAATAAAGGTTTTCCCACTTTCAGGGAGACCTCCAATTGATATTTCTCTCTCTCTCCCGTGACTGTGGTCCCAAGTTTAGACTGCGCGAACGAGTGACATCTTCACCACGGAGCACCGTCGTGCTACGAGATTCGGATCCAGGAGCTCTATTTCCGCAACTTCTGCTGGATCAAGGAAGCGGGAGTCATCGCCAGGCACCGGACGTGTGTAACTCCCTGCGAGGTGTCGCACTTGAGGCACTAGGAGTCGTTGGAGCCACAGGAGCGCAAGGACTTCATCATGACCTTGAGGTCGGCTTTGGCTCGTCTATATCAACCACGCTCTCCTGAGAGTTGACAATGCTTTTCGGCCTTCAAGGGTAAGTTCACGAAAAGCCCATCCTGTTACTGCATTACTAATAGATAGGTCCTAGCAACATCAGGTGTTCAGAGGCATAGGGTAAAATTTTATGGTTTTCATACACGAACCCCTACAAATACATGCAAGCAATCAAGGGAACCATCAACACAAGGCATACACTAACCAATACCATACAACAAACAAACATACAACACAATACTCACTTCAGTAGGTATTGATGGATTGAGTTTAATGCAATTGGAAATAATGGAAATGCCTTGGTGGAAATCCCCTTATGATTCAATTGCCAACAACCACCTAACAAGGGGGTTTTGAACTAGGGCTTGAGTAAGTATTAAATCCATGTGCAAAAATGATATATTCAGATAGGTAATTAAAAAGCGAAACCAACAAAAGTGGTTTCACTATTTTATCATTTGTCTTTAATTTACTATGAATTTTCTAGTGATAAAAGCTCTAGTTTTAGGAAATAATTCACCAGAAAAGATTTATGGTTCCAAAAATTATTTCCTTGGATTTTTATGTGGAGTTTTGAATACTAAATCACTGAGTGCTGGATTCACTTCAAAACAATTGCCAGAATGCCCTTGGGAAAATCCCAAGTTATTTCTTCATAGTATTTGTCTTGTTCACCAGAATTAAAATACTGGGGGTTTTGATGTAATTCTAGAGGCACATGGTAGGTACTTCGAATACCTTTCGGCAGAAATTGGGTTTACTAATTTTGGAGTGGTAAAACTCTTATAGTGATTTATCTATTGAAATAACACTAGATAACGATATTTAATTCACTATTATTCAATAGAAGCTCAAACAATACTGGGCTTCTAGGGCTTTTTAGGTATGATGATATAGGAGTACTGAGAGTTGGAATTTGGTCAAACCCCTTTTTGATTTAGCCTAGGGAAATTCCTAAAGGCATATTTGTCCTGTTTTTGTCGTTTTTTATATAGAAAAAATAGGAACCTTTTTGGGATGAGGTCAAGGCTACAAGGTAGGTATACTACAAATATACCCTAGAGAGTTGGAATTACCCCATTTGGTTTTATCAAACTACTAGAAAGAAAGAAATAGTGAAAAGGACACATTCTGGTATTATTTTTACTATAAAATAACTAGAGATTATTTTGATGCAGCACTTGCTCTGCATGTTTAAGAAAACACTATGTTTCAGATAAAAATTTAGAGAGGATTATTTCTAGCCATTTTAATTTTTGTCTTGGTTTAAACCTACAGCAAACCTAGCAGATCTAGAGAAAAAACATTAAATCAAGAAAAGGGGGTCGAGGGGATACTGGGCCAGAGATCTAGAGGGAGCTAGGCCGCTCCTAGTAGATCTAGCCCACCCAATGAGGAAATGTGCGGGGGAGCGCGGGATTTGAAGCCCCGAGGTGGTGCCCACCAATTAGCGAGCCGGGAGGGCCGAAGCGGTATCCGTCGTTGTAGGCCGTTGGATCAAAGGGAGATCCACGGTTGCGGGTCGTCATCCTCTGTGGACATAACAGCGGCGAGGAAATTCCTAATAGGGTTAGAGTGGGTGTGGGGAGGCTCACAGAGCGACGAGAAGATGGCGTGGTGGTGCTAGGGTGACATGGCGCGACGAGGCTGTTCCGGAGAGGGGCGGCACGGGGCGGTTCGACATCAGTGAGAGGCTCGCACGAGGACGACTGCATGGTAGCTTCAGGAGCTCTCCAGTGAGGTGGCTCTAGATGTTCCTGAGAAGAGAGGGAGGCATGGTTAGATGCAGTGGATCGAGGGGATCTCGAGAGAGCAACATGCGGAGTGAGAGGCTCTCAAGAGGGATATCTATGCTTGTATCTAGAACAATGGCTGAAGCCCCTTCCTCTCTGATACGTACATTTTGCATCACTATTCTATATCATAACTTACTGTTATTCATTGATATATTTCATATTAAGAGATGATACTTATGTTATTTCATCTGTTTTTGCATGGTTGATGACTTTTGAGGCATGGACCGCCGTAGTCAGGATTCTGATGGAAAAGGTGCTGTTTGGAGGCAAAATTTGCGAAGATCAGAAAATCCGGGAAAGTATATGGAAAATCCTATTTTGCCATAAGATGAAGACTGCCAGAAGGAGGAGTGGAGATGGGCCACAGAGGGCCCACACCACCCCCTGGCGCGGGCCACCCTGGTCCATGCCACCAGGTGGTGTGGCCGCCCTGGTCCACCTCTAGGTCTCCCCTCTAGCGTATATTATCTCCACGGAACCCTAATACCTGGGGGCGACCACAGAAAGATTCTGCCACCTCTGCGGGGCGGAAAACACCGAGAGAGAAAGATCTCTCCGGCAGACAGATTTATTCTGGGGGAATTCGTTCCCGGAGAGGGGAGATCGTCGCCATCCACACCACCATCAAGCTAGACTTCATCAGGATCATCAGCATCATCACCACCATCATCTCCACCAGCACCCTCATCACCATTTCCATATCGCTGTAACAATTGTGTTGAATCTTACATAGTTCTTAGGGGAACTTTCCCGGCGTTGATTACTCTTTGTAGTTGATGCTATTGAGTGAACCGTTGAATTATTGTTTATGTTCATCTTGTCATACATCATTATTCCATCTCTGATCATAATCCATATGATGTCTTGTGAGTAGTTAGTTTTGTTCTTGAGGACATGGGAGAAGTCATGTTGTTAGTAGTGGAATTGTGTTGAGAAAGATTCAATGGTTTGATATTTAAGTTGTCGTGTACTTCTTCTAGTGGTGTCATGTGAACATCGACTACATGACACTTGACGTATATGGGCCTAGGGGAATGCATTGTGTATTTGGCTACTAATCGTAGGAGTTGCCGGAGTGACAGAAACCTGAACCCCCGTTAGGAAACCATTGCACAAGGGACGTCAGGGTCTTAGAGTTTAAAGTTGTGGTTAGGTTTCTACCTTAATTACTTTCTTGTACTTACGGATGTTTGCAAGGGGTACAATCACAAGTATGTATTAGTCCTAGGAAGGTCGGTACATTAGCACAGGTTCACCCACACAACACTTAGCAAGCTAAAGAAGATTAATCGACTATACGAAGCGAAAGCACTTGACAGAATTCCCATGTGTCCTCGAGAACGTTTGGTCATCTTAAGTAATACAACCGGCTTGTCCTTTGCTGAATAAAGGATTGGGCCACTTGTTGCATTTATTCTTATTGTCTTTTATTTACTCGTACTTTATTTACTTGCATTATCAAAAAACCCTAAAAATATGTTTGCTAAGTATTTGTAGAGAATTCTTGATCCATACCACTAGCCAGCACCTTCTGCTCCTCGTTGGGATTGACACTCTTACTTATCGAAAATACTGCGATACACCCCCTATACTTGTGGGTCATCAAGACTATTTTCTGGCGCCGTTGCCGGGGAGTTAAGCGCTATTGGAGGGTTGAACTGGTAAATGAAACCTCTACTGTGATTATTGTTTACTTCTGTTAGTTGCTTTATTTTCAATATGGATAATTCGCTGAGTTTCTTATTTCGTAATGCTACTACCACTGCTAAGGTAGTAGATGAACCACCACCTGCTGAGAATGATACTTTTAAAATACCTACAAGAATTATTGATCGTGTTATCGATAACTACTATGTTGGGGATGGAACTGTCCATCCCGGTGATCATTTACTCTTTATACATGAATTATGCGGGTTGTTCAAGTGTGTAGGTATTACTACAGATCAAGTTAAGAAGAAGTTATTCTCATTATCACTAAAAGGAAGAGCTGAGGAATGGTATAAGCTGCTGAAGAATGGTCAAGCTCTTGAATGGGAGGAAATAGTGCCTCTCTTTTATTCAAAGTTTTATCCTCCTAGTGAGATTCATAAAGATCAGAATCAAATATACAACTTTTGGCCTCTTGATGGAGAGAGTACAACTCAAGCTTGGGGGAGATTGAAGTTACTAATGCTCAAATGTCCCATTCATGATCTCCCCAACAATATTATTATAAATAACTTTTATGCAAGGCTTTCTCTTCATGATAAGGATTTATTGGATGCCTCTTGTGCTGGATCATTCACTCGTATGGAAGAAGAAGCTAAATGGGATCTTCTGGACTGTATTCAAGATAATGCTGAAGCATGGGAGAATGATAAAGGAAGAAAGTCAGGTATAAATTATGATTATGAATGCATTGAATATTTTATGGGAACTGATGATTTTCAAAATATTAAAAATGCTTATGGTCTAGACTCTCAAGCTATTGCAACTTATTTTAAGGATTTTTCTTCCTACATTGAAGTGCCTAAAAAGAGGTGGAATAAGTATCATGAACCTTATAAAGATATTGCTAAGAGTGTTCCTACAAGAAACACTGAAGTTTATACTGCTAATCATGTCTTATCTGAACCTTACATTGAGAAAATGCCTTTCCCAGTTAAGATAAAGGAACATTCTATGATAGCTAGTATGGTTAATGAAAGTACAAATAAAGCTGTTGAACCTGATAAACAAATGGATGATGAACCTATAATAGAAAATGTGAAATACTTTGTCACTAAATATGTAGAAGAGGGACACACTCTCCTTGGTAAGGATACCTCTAATATTATTTCACAAAGTAGTGCTATGAGGGCTAGTATTCCTGTGTTTTCTGCTAGGATAAGTGATCATTGTTACGATGGCCCTTGTGATAGTTATATTGTTAAGTTTATGCATAATGAAAGTTACTATGAGAGAGAGAAAAGTGTTCTTATGTATCTCAATAATATCAAGTTTCCTCGTTTTATGCTGAAAGTTTTTATGTTGCACTTCTTTTCCCTTCCTATGCTAGCAGTTTCTGGTTTCAACAACTTGTTTGTTTACAAAATTCCCTTGCATAGGAAGTGGGTTAGACTTAAACGTGTGTATTTTTGCTTTTTAATGCTCTCTTTCACTTCAATTCATACTCCTAAGTGAGCATCATCAAAATTATCATGCCCATCTTAATGGCTATAAAGAAAGAGCTTTTTGGGAGACAACCCAATTTATTTGTGTTTTCGGTTTGTTTTTCTTTTTCTTTGAGTCTTGGAAGTTATTACTTCGGTAATAACTGCTCCTTATCCTTTTTTTTGGTTTTTGTGTCAAGATCAACCTCTAATGAGAGAGAAGTAAGATTTGGGGAAGATGTTGTCCCGAAACAGATTTTTGTGCTTCACCGTAAAAATTCATGAGAGATCTCTGTATGTCGGATTGAGCTGTAATTTTTTGTGCTTATGCCCCAGGTTGTTATTTAACTTTTGTTAGTTTTTCACTTTTTGATTTGAGCAATAGAAGATTTTCAAAAAAAATTGATCTTTACCTACTGGTCTGTTTTGACAGATTTTGCCACTCTTGCATTTGCTTCTTTAATTGATTTCCTTTTTTAATTCTTTTTGTTTTTTCGGAAGGAGTTGCTACAGTAGCTTATGTTTTGATGGTTTTTAGTTGAAATTGGGCTAAAAAGGTTTTATCACTTCACTTATACTAATGTTGCTAATGAGAACTGTGTAAAGTTTTGTGTGAAAGAAATTTCCAGGTTATTGGAGAAAATGGTGTAATAAGAAAAGGAAAGGTTTCATGACTCAAGCAATATGAGTATGAAGTTGAAGATATTGACGTTATTCAAGTGGTGACTCTGGAAGAATCTACTAAATACCAAATTCAGAGACCTACAGAGTCCGTTTTCGAATAGGTAACAGTTCTGGTAAGGAAACTTCCGCGAACGATCAATCCAGTTATATTTTTGCAGTTTTTAGCCAACAAGGAAAGCTACAAACTGAAAGAGGGACGGAAACGGAGCCAGGGTGGCTCACACCACCCTGTGGCGTGGGCCCACCCCTGGCCGCGCCACCAGGTGGTGTGGCCACCTCGAACTCCGTCTCTGACCCGTTTTCACCCAGTACCTTCCTTTTGTTGTGAAACTTCGTAATATATAATCCCACGGATCCCCGAGCTTCGTATATCGTGTTCTCGTCATGTTTTTGTTTCGGTCTGTTTTGTTCAGATGTCATCCAGGGGTTCATCTTCAAAGGATTACGAGTTGTGACGCCGTCGTGAGCTCCATCGCAATCTTGAGCAGAAGTCCTTCGTAGGATGGGTGGAAGCAGAAAGGATCACAACTAGGCGTGAAGACATGGATCGAAACGGCAAGGAGGAAGTAAAGGACATGACAGCAGGCATGAAGGGACTGATACCTCCAACTCTAGATCTTAGTTCTTGCCCTGCAGCAGTGGAAGCTCTACGAGTCACTGATGAGTTCTGCGACAAGTACCGAGTCTTGAGGAGGAAGGTGGATATGCTTCAAGAGGAGAATAATAGGCTTCACAAGATGCTGGAAGATTTCCTCACGCCAACCGAGAGAATAACACCACCACCGAAGGAGTAATTCGTCACCAGGTTTGGCATCCCCTTGGTTTGTTCCAAGCTTGGTGGAGTGTCGCGGTATCATATCACTATCTTCTATCTTTTTACCTTTTTAGTAGAGTCATATCATGAATATAGAAGTTATCATGTAGGATGGTTTGCATTATGGAAGTTTCCCCTCTCTCGTTAGGTATGTATCCCTTGGTGTGAGTAGCCGTTATGGAATATTAATGAGAAGTTCTATCATTTACTCTTTTGCATATCTTATATTAGTTTTCAATTTGTGGTTATATGATTTATCTTGTTGTTAGTATTGGTATCACTTTGGGATCATTGAGTTAATTTAGTTGGTTTTGGCAAACCTGTCTCGGTCAGTAGCAACACTATTTTTGAGGGTTGAATGAAAAAGATAAAAGCACTCTTAAAGAAATATAATTTCATCATCTTTCTTTCTTGATTTGCTCATAAGTTTAGTATTCTCTAGTTAAGATCTTTTGTGCTTCCACAGAAGATTGCATGTTCGTTTTTATCACTTATATGTTTGTTTGTTTCCTTCAACTCTTATACTCGCTACCCAGCCTTGCTAGCCAAAAACCTGTACTGAGGGGGAATTCTTCTCGTGCATCCAATCCTTAAACCAAACTTATGCCATTTGTGTCCACCATACCTACCTATTAGCACTATTGCTATTCCAAGTAAATTCATGTTTTTATCTACCTTCAAAATTAAACTTGTTATGTGAAAATTAGTGATTAAAGCTCTCACGAACTTGATGGCACACTTTACTTTCTTGCACTTAATAAACTTGAACCATTGTGCCCATCTATGTTGCATTTATGCTTGCACTTTGTGAGTTGTGAATTAGCAGAACAATGCTGTCATGGGGAACGCTTTCAACATTGCACTGGTACTTTGTACCTAGTTGATATCATGCTCTTTTGTCTATAGATGTCATCGGTGTGAAATGAAAGGGGAGCTTGTAAGTCCATGGAGTTATGTATGTGTGTTAGAGAAACGCCTGGGCCGCTGGTCTAATCCATGCCGTCATGGTGGAAACCTACAGCGTAACCATAACAAGCATCTATGAAGCATTCTTCTTATAAAAAAGAGATTGAGATTGAGAAAAAGAGAAAAATAAAAAAGAGAGATGATAAAAGAGGAAAGAGAGAAAAAAGCACCATATTCCCATGGTAAATAAGAAGATTGCTGAGATGCTCGTTGTCTGCTTGCCTTGTCATTTTGATATGGGGATTCTTCCGTATCATCGGGCAAGGGGTACCCCGTTGGCGGTTCTCTATGATACACATGTGCTTACTATGACAAGAACTTACCGGTGACTAAACTTGAGTAGCATGAGGAGCGGCCCTCGTATTCAAGGGACATGAGATTTTCAATTTACAACTTGTCAAGCATATCCTCATATTTGATCACTTTAACCTTAACCACCTAAAGATGCCTATGATAGGGGAAATGAGAGCTGAAAACTAATAAGTACCATAATTTTTGGTAGCTCTTTATGAAACTTGAAATCCCTGCTTCCCTCTGCGAAGGGCCTTTCTTTTACTTTTTAGTTGAGTCAGTAAACCTATTCCTTTCTATCTACGCAAGTATTTTGAGTTGTTGTGTTTCATTCACTCATATGATGATTTATTCAATCATGTCTCTTATGTTCCTTGTTTTGCACATTTCTCTTATCTTGGTGATTACTACTTTGAAAGATATCATTGAAAATAAGTTATTTGTGAAAGCTATCATTGAAAATAAGCTATTTGTGAACTCTAGCAAATTGTCAACTGTTCTTGGACCAAGAGATAAGTTTGCCATTACAAATTATGATTTACTTTATGTATCTTTATTGTGTTTCCTTTACTTATTGCAAGTGAAGTTATATAATAGTGAGTTGTCTTCTATTATTATCTATGTATTGATGAATGTGATGCTTCATGTCTTTATTCTTTTATCGACTCTTCACTCCATAAACCTGATGCCATGTTTATTGAGCTCAGTTTTGCTTGGGGACAAGCGAAGTCTATGCTTGGGGGGAGTTGATACGTCCATTTTGCATCACTATTCTATATCATAATTTACTATTATTCATTGATATATTTCATATTAAGAGACGATACTTATGTTATTTCATCTATTTTTGCATGGTTGATGACTTTTGGAGCATGGACCGCTGCAGTCAGGATTCTGATGGAAAAGGTGCTGTTTGGAGGCAAAATTCATGAAGATCAGAAAGTCCGGGAAGATATATGGAAAATCCTATTTTTCCAGAAGATGAAGACTGCCAGAAGGAGGAGTGGTGATGGGCCACAGGGGGCCCACACCACCCCCTGGCGCGGGCCACCCTGGTCCGCGCCACCAGGTGGTGTGGCCGCCCTGGTCCACCTCCAGCTCTCCCCTCTGGCGTATATTATATACAAGGAACCCTAATACCTGGGGGCGACCATAGAAAGATTCTGCCGCCTCTACGAGGCGTAAAACACCGAGAGAGAAAGATCTCTCCGGTAGACAGATTTCTACCGGGGGAATTCCTTCCCGGAGAGGGGAGATCGTTGCCATCAACACCACCATCAAGCTGGACTTCATCGGTATCATCATCATCATCACCACCATCATCTCAACCAGCACCCTCATCACCATCTCCATATCGCTGTAACAATTGGGTCGAATCTTGCATAGTTCTTAGGGGAAACTTTCTCGGTGTTGATTACTCTTTGTAGTTGATGCTATTGAGTGAACCGTTGAATTATTGTTTATGTTCATATTGCCATACATCATTATTCCATCTCTGATCATGATCCATATGATCTCATGTGAGTAGTTCGTTTTGTTCTTGAGGACATGGGAGAAGTCATGTTGTTAGTAGTGAAATTGTGTTGAGAAAGATTCAATGGTTTGATATTTAAGTTGTTTTGTACTTCTTCTAGTGGTGTCATGTGAACATCGACTACATGACACTTCACCTATGTGGGCCTAGGGGAATGCATTGTGTATTTGTCTACTAATCGTAGGGGTTGCAGGAGTGACAGAAACCTGAACCCCCGTTAGGAAACCATTGCACAAGGGACGTGAGGGTCTTAGAGTTTAAAGCTATGGTTAGGTTTCTACCTTAATTACTTTCTTGTACTTACGGATGTTTGCAAGGGGTATAATCACAAGTATGTATTAGTCCTAGGAAGGTCGGTACATTAGCACAGGTTTACCCACACAACACTTAGCAAGCTAAAGAAGATTAATCAACTATATGAAGCGAAAGCACTTGACAGAATTCCCGTGTGTCCTCGAGAATGTTTGGTCATCTTAAGTAATATAATTGGCTTGTCCTTTGCTGAATAAAGGATTGGGCCACTTGTTGTATTTATTCTTATTGTCTTTTATTTACTCGTACTTTATTTACTTTCATTATCAAAAACCCTAAAAATCCGTTTGCTAAGTATTTGCAGAGAATTCCTGATCCATACCACTATCCAGCACCTTCTGCTCCTCGTTGGGTTCGACACTCTTACTTATCGAAAATACTGCGATACACCCCCTATACTTATGGGTCATCACTCTCCTTCTCTTAAGCAGGACAGAGCAGGGGAGGAAGAAGGGTGACTAGGGGAGGAGGTGGAAGTGAGAGGGGCAAATGAGACGAAGGGGGCAGGGCTATGGTGGCCTCTAGCCTTTAAAATCCGAGGGGGAGGGTGTAGAAGGTATCAAGTCCATGTAGAATCAAGGGAGGGGATGCTGCTCGAGGGTTGGTCAATTTGGGCGGTGGAGGGTGCCTGGGGTCTTGGTACTCGACCAGAGAGGGACATGGGAGGAGTGGTGGCTGCTGGGCAATTAATTCCCAAGATGATCATGATAGGCCATATCCTCTTTCTCTCTTTCCAACACTAGAATCCAAGGGAACCGTGCCCTTATACAATGGTGTACATGACCAGAGAAACTTGGGGTTGCTATGTTTGTCAAAGAGATGGGGGAAAATGGTTGGCAAGGGATTTGGGGGTGAATAAAGGGTTAAATACCAATTTGGCCATATTGATGCCCATGAAGCAATCCTTAAATAATTGATCTTGATTAGATGGGGTGATGGTATTGGTAGCTTGGTAAGGTCAAGATATAACTCAATGAATTAATTAGGATTTTTCAGAATATTCTAGATCATTTTTATATTAAATATTCAAAGTGTTCAAATGATTTTTAGAAGATGAATTGATATTTTAATGGTACAAGGGTGGTTTTTAATGTGAGATGGTTCTAAATATGAATCCATACTTTGAGGAATTTCCCATGATTTATTGCAGACTAAAAGTATTTAAAACAAGTATTATTCCATTTGTGTGATTTAAGAAAAAGGGCAAAAAGAAACAATAAAGCTCTTCAAAAATATGAAGTTTTGAAGTTGGAAGATGGGATATGATAAATAGACTTCAAATGATCCTAAAGATGGGTATGTGTTTTGGAGAAAATAAAACTTTCTTTTATAGATTAGGTTTTGGAGTTTTTGTCGATTTAAGAGAATAAATAAGTTTTGGTGCATAATAATTATGGATAATATTTGATAAATATTTGTAATCAAGGTAGATGATGTACACAAGGTTTATCTAGCATTTTAAACCTTAGGTTTTGAGAATCCAACTTTATTTTGGTAGGAAACAAGGAATAAAGGATCTAGGGTGATGTTATTTTTATACCATCAAAACCTTGTTAGATCTTGGAGCTCAAAGCTCCCCTTGGAGAATGGGCTATATGGATGGTCAGACAAAGTGATGTAGATCAGTATGGTGTAGAGGTTTGAGCTTGATCATGCTTGAGGATTCCAAGAATTGATCTCAAAATTTGAATAAAATAGGGATTTCTATTTTTGTGCGCCTGGTTCGTTAGTTGTACTCAGTTTTCCCCAACCACTTAGTTTTTCCTCACGTTTTCCCTCCCTCCATTATGAAACCCTCACATGCGCTTGGACCGGGGGATGTCGTCAGGTCAAAGGCTTAACCATTACATGCTGACCGGTGGGACCGCGTTGGGGCGGGCCGTGCGTTGAGCATTACGTTACGTCGCCTTGATCATTACATGCTGATAGGTAGGGCTAGGATTTACATAGCAGACCAGCCATACATCTCTCGCTGATTATGAGGGACGTGGTGTGGGACCATGTGGGGCATGTTTGGTGGTTACGTGCGCCCTGTCGCCTAAATTGGAAGTTTTCTTTTTTGTTATTTTTATGATTGGTCTTTTTAAGAGCGCCTTTTCCCCTCTCTCTCTCTCGCTAACAGTTGTGTTTTTTTGCCCAAAAAGGTCGCGAATCTAGAGCAGCTTCTCTCTTCATTCATTATTCCTTTTGCCCTCGTTTCCCCCAAACTGGTAGCAAATCTAAAGCAGCAAATCTAACAAGCACCATAAATAAATTCAGTAAACAGAGTAGATGTAGATAAAGCAGCTAATATAGGTTATATAGTACGATAATTAACGAGGTTTGACAATTAGGCTGCTCAGCAGCAGCAACGGACAAGTTCAACATAGACAAGGCAAAACAAGCTGCTTTACAGCAGTAGCAGCAGATCAGTGGCCCCTCATGGCCTCTACCAGGAGGGCCTCCACCTCCTCCCTCTAGCGCCTCCTCCACTTCTTGCTTCCTAGTCCCTTGACCTTGGGCACCTTGGTCTTGATCAGGGGCATGCGACCCTCCTCAATAGCCACCTTCTAGAGGTTGCGGAGGTGAAGTCCGAGCACCTGGTGCTTGGCTATGAAGCCATGGATGTTCAAGGACTCGCCGCAGGTCCCCTTGTGCTCGGCTTGCTTCACGAGGGAGTTTAAGTCCGTGGCGTGGAGCCTCCTGGTGGCACCGAAGGGGCACCTTTACACGTCTCCGGTGAAGAAGTTGTTGTATTGGCCGGACTTTAGCCTCCTCAGCACATGACTAGTCTTGGTGTCCTTGGACTCGTCGTCACTGTGGACGTCACTTCTATCCTACTGTTGGGAAAAATAGTACAGTGCAATAAGGACATGATTGAGATACTTTGATTATAGGGATTGATTATTTGCATAAATTAACCAATTGAGATCTCCTGATTATTCCCCAAATCTCAAACCAAATCGAATACTGATCCCAACTACGAATAGAGGGGTTCAAATACGAACAGGGGGATTCATCGAAATATGATATCTAACACAAGAGGATTACCTACTGTAAAAATACGAACATACAATCTCACATCCAACGATGGGAACGGGGGAAGAACAAGGGAAGGGGAGAAAACCCTGGTTACCTCTAACCATGGGCCGGTGTTGCTGATGTCATAGGGGTTCTCTGGCCTTATGTAATCAACCTCCTCGTAGTGGTCCCAGCCGAGCGGGATCTGCCCGAGACCGGTGGGGGCCTCCTCGCCGACGGCTATGACGGATGCGGGGATGGCGATGGCGGCTGCCTTTGATGCTTGGACGGGGGCCTGTACGGGGACGAGGGCCTCCTCGCCGGCGGCCTTGGAGGCACCGATGGCCACCTCGTCGTTCTTCTCCATCGCCGGCGTGGTTGGGGTTTTCTTGGGGGTTTGCAAAAGGTGATGGGATAGTAGAGACGTTTGAGTGAGCGAGTGAGTGATGCGTGGGAGTGAGGAGGTATCTATTAAAGGAGAAGGGAAGCGATGTTTCGTTGCACCACAGTGCACCGCATAACCGCGTACCCTACTACACCGTGCACGGCCACACGTGTCCGCTACCTCCCTGTGCACCGCACACGCGTACCATGAGTCATGTTTTTTCCCTCGTGTCTAACCCTGGCGACTTAGTTGTGCTTAGTTTTGCCCTCGAGTGTAACACTGGCAGTTTGGTTGTACTCAGTTTTACCCTCTAGTACTAACACTACCATATGCAATATACTCGGTTTCACCCTCCGGTGGCTGGTCAACAAAGAGTCAACGAATAGGTTTTAGCTACCTAATTAAGTCATTTTATGCACAACAAATTCAAAAAGAGCAAAACATAGTGGCATCTACCTAGGGAGTCTTATTATGTGACCTACCACCATAAGAAATGTATATAAACCATGTTTTAAGCTAAATCACCAATTCTCAAATCACGTACTATCTATGAAGGTTCATGGCTTTCTACTCAAGCCTCTTCTCAAAACATCCCTCCTCAAAACATAGTTTGTCTAAATGAGGCAATAATTGTCAAACTGGTGTATATTTGAATTGCAAATAGTTTGATGTATTTTATTGTATAAAAGACGTATTTTCCATTTTTTAAATCTTTTTCTATTTTCTATTCGAATCCCTTTGTCAGTGTTACCCTTGGTTTTTAGGTTCTACTCAGTTTTTCCCTTGGTTCTCAAGTGCTACTCAGTTTTCCCCTCTCTTAGTATCAATCTCTCGCACCTATGCTCATCTTCGCTGCTACGATCTAATTGGTTGAGACGGTTGTCATGTGGATCATGCCCACCAACCGTTGATCCTCTGTGATCTAGCAGACAGAATAACCCATATATCTGTCGTGGGGCACCCCTCTATGCATGCAAAATAACGAGTTTGCCATCGGTACTTTAACTCCATAAACAAATGAACTTGAATATAATTTGAAGGGAACGTGTTCTAAGGTGTATAATTTTTTCATTATATTCCACTCTATGAAAATGATAATCTCTCAAGATTTTCTTAGCACAATATTATCACGTATTACGTGCGATTTCAAAGAGTTCAAATGTGTATAATTTTCGTATATACAAGTTTATGCATTACATTCCACTCTATGAAAATGGGGGGAGAAAATGATAATCTCTCTAAATTTTGCCATACGCAAGTTTAAAATCATCATCTCAATATTAAGTGTGATTTCACAGTGTTCAAAGGTTTAATATTTTTGGATACGCAAGTTTATGCATTATATTTCACTCCATGGAAATGATAAATGATTAGGATTTTATTAGGACAATATTATCATGACCTAAGTGCGATTTAAAATAGTCCAAAGGTGTATAATTTTCGTATATGCCAGTTTATAAATTACATTCTAGTATATGAAAATGATAATCTCTCAAGATTTTCTTAGCACAACATTATCATGTATTAAGTGCGATTTCAAAGAGTTCAAAGGTGTATAGTTTTCATATATGCAAATTTATGCATTACATTCCACTCTATGAAAATAATAATCTGTCAAGATTTTCTTAGCACACCATTATCACATATTAACTGCGATTTCAAAGAGTTCAAAGGTGTATAAACTTCATATATGCAAGTTTATGCATTACATTTCACTCTATGAAAATAATAATCTCTCAAGATTTTCTTAGCACAATATTATCATATATTAAGTGCGATTTTAAAGAGTTCAAAGGTGTATAAACTTCGTATATGCAAGTTTATGCATTACATTCCACTCTATGAAAACTGGGGAGAAAATAATAATCTCTCAAAATTTTGTTAGCACATCATTATCACGTATTAAGTGCGATTTAAAAGTGTTCAAAGGTTTATAATTTTCTCATATGCAAGTTTGTGCATTATATTTCACTCCATGGAAATGATAAATGATTAGGATTTTATTAGCACGACATTATCATGTATTAAGTGCGATTTCAAAGAGTTCAAATGTGTATAATTTTTGTATATAGAAGTTTATGCATTATATTTCACTCCATGGAAATGATAAATGATCAGGATTTTATTAACACAACATTATCATGTCCTAAGTGCGATTTAAAAGCATTCAAAGGTATATAATTTTTGTATAATTTTCGTATATGCATTACATTTCACTATATGAAAATGAAGCTAGACAAAGGGCGCGGCGGCGGGGCTGGCTCGGGGACCCATCTTGCAATGCCAACCTAGGTAAGTTGTGGGTCCGATGATCACGTGGATAAGCTGTGGGTCTGGCTCTCAGGTGGATAAGCTGTGGGTTCGATGCTGATCTGGATAAGTTGAGAGAGGTGTCCACTACAGGAATTGACTGAACGCGGCCACAATTGTTAGCATGTAACTGATGGATCTGAAATATAGCCATCTATGTTCACATTTAAACTAGATATTAATCATATTTTGATGAAATATCTCTCTAAACTCTGCCACTAATGCTAATATTCAGAGGGGTATTGTAACATCCCAAAACTCAAATCCAAGGTTATCAAGATCAAATCATCCAAAAATGGGGTTAACAAAAACTTTTCCAAATTTAAAATGAAAGCATTCATATGTGTGTGCATTTAAAATAGGAGTTGTTTTGAATTGCCATGATTGTGTGATCCAATGCTTGTAAAATGTTTCTTAGGTGATTTAAACATCATCTACATCATCCCCAAACTTTTCCTAAAGAAAATCAAATTAAAAAGAATTAAAGAAAAATGGTCATTTTGGCAAATTTAACTCTCATGCCTACTTTGGCTATTCCTAGTACTCAAAACTTAACAGAAACAATTCCTGATCCTTGCACCCCTTGCTAGTACACATAATGAGGTACCAAGGCCCACCTTTTGATCTGCTAAAAACATTATGTTAACTATTTTAAATGACAGTTTAAAATTGAATCTAATGGATATGCATAGATCACCCCTATTTCAAAACCCATCTATTTGAGCTCCACTTTCAAAACCCTTGCAACTAGAGACTACCTAGCACTAGTGGAGATCACTCAAAAAATTTGAAACCAAAATTCAAAACTTTTTCTCTTGCGGCCATTTCATCAAACACCTTGCTGGCAAGATCATATTAGCCTAAATAATACTGTTTTGGGTTGATTTTGTCTAGCAATTGCAATGTGCTTTGATCATCTTTGTCCCCCTCAAGCCTGACTAGACCATCCCCAGCCTCTTCCCTAACCCCTAGCTGCACTGCACTGCCATGCTGAGCCCTCTCTCGCCGGCCGACCGTGCACTCGCAGCAGCCGCCCTCTCCAGCCTCCCTCACCATGTCTAGCAAGTTGCCTGTGGTCCACCTCCACCACACAACCTGCCCCCACGCCAGACAGAGGAGCTGGCCAGGAACCGCCAAGGCCACGCCGCCCCCAGAGCATGCCCTTTCCCCGCTCGCACAGACCGCCCCTTGGCCACAGCCCGCGCCCGCCGCTCTGCCTCGACCTGGAGAACACCCCAGACACCCCCGTTGGCTGCCCAACGCCTCACACCCACCGCTCGCCGTGGACACCGCTGCCTCTGCCTCTCAGAGCACCACTCGCCTGCATCGTGCCACCGCCCCCTACGCCAGATTCAAGTTCTAGAGCACCGCCAGGGAACGACACATCGATCGCCACCCCTAGCCATGCCTCTACCCCGCCGTAGCCATGTCGCCACCGTCGACTGCCCATCCCGCTCGGTCTCATCGTCGGGCCTATAAAAGGAGCCCTCCCCAACCTCTTATCTCTCCACAATTCCACTCCCCTCACCTCTCTGAACCTCACCCACTTCTAGCCGGAGCAAGGCGAGCTCTGCCTCACTGGATTTGGAGCCGGAGCAGCCGCAGCAGGAGGAGAAGGGCGTCGTTGATTGCGACCACCCCAAGCTCCACCGCAACCGCGCCTCGCCTCGCCATCGTCTTCCACGTCGTTTGACTGCCTCGCCGACCCATTGGAGCCCCTGTACGCCTCAAGAGACCCCCACCGAGCCGCTAGGGTTCGAGCTTCACGGCGACTGCTCGTGTTAGGTCGACGACCCTCACCGTAGATTCCTATTCTAATCGCACGCCCACACGGTCTGCTACCGTTTCGCGTTTTAAGTGTCGCTGACACGCGGGACCCCCCTGTCAGCTGAGCCCCGCGCCGCGGAGCGCCACTGGGCCGGCCCATTTCTTTTTCCGCGCTAGCCCACCCATTCAAATCTGGATTTTTCTTTTTAGTTAAATCTAGTTTCTGTCCACTATTTCAAAATTCAATTCTGTGAGTTTGACAAATCCAAATAGCATGAAACAAATTTTGCCTGAAAGGTATTAAGATGATCTATCCAAGCCCGTTGGATTTATTTCAATTAGAGTTATAGATCTCTCCTAATGAAAATAAGAAGACAGAAGCTTTTGCAACTTGCAACATTTTTATAAAATCAACCAAGTTAGGTTTTGAGTTGATTCCAACTCTAAAAAATCACATTTCATCATATCTATCTAAATAGGTAATAATATTAAGGTTTAAATGCAATGACTTTGGACTATTACCAAAATAATGCTATATAGGCATTTGTAGTCACTTTAAATCATTAAATAATAAACTTAAACTAAAGTAATATTGATCCAACCTTTAAATCTCATTATCACATGTTGGAGTATGTGGTGAGGACATGTTTCCACATGATCCCATATTTTGGTGGTGAATATTTAATTTTAGTTAATATTTCAATGAGTAGAAATAACTTTTCTAAAATAAAAAGGATGAAACTATTGAATTAAAACTTGTGATGTTTGTGATGATAATAGATCATCAAATGTGTGTTTTAGAATGCTACTTAGCCTAGTTAAATATTGTTTGGTGATTGTGCACTCCCTATGTATTTATAGACGCTAGTACCGACCAAGCTTTCGAGGAGGAGGAGTTCTACCAAGAAGAAGAAGAAGAAAACTTCAACCACTGCACCAACCAAGGCAAGCCACCATTAACAGTACAAGCTACCCTTAGCAAGCTAGCACTATCCCAGATTAACCCTTGCAAGTTAGTACTTGCAAGTGTAGTACTTAGCAAACTAGAATCAAACTAGATGGTTTAGCAAAGATGCCTTAAGCATGCTTTGATCACACCCTTTTGACTATTAGTACCCCAAGTCTTACTCACAAGTTTTACTCCCCTTAGTACACAAAGATCTTTACTTGTGTTGAAGGTAGCATAAAAAGTATAAAACTTGACCTACTTAGAAACCTTTAGATGTCATTCTATGGCATGAGATTGATCCCATCCTTCCACTTTAGTGAACACTCTTAACTTAGTATTTTAGAGTAGATCAAAAACTTGAGTCACTTTATATGGGAACACTTGGTGAAAATGAATTATGAAAACCTTGGAATTATGAGTCATTCTATTGAGATGTTTTGACATGTGTTGAGAAACACAAATGATTCAGGATGATGAAAATATTGAGGCATGAGCCTTAACCCTTCTATAAAACTGATGGTTGGATTCGAATGCGATACCATTCCAAATTTACCGTACAACCACACTACCTGAATTGTGTAAGGCTTAGCTGGAAATTTATATGCATTAGTATTAGTTGCCTCACGGGAGAGGTTTGAGCTGAGGCTACCTCTCAATGTTGTCCACCTGTGTAGTGCCCAAGATGACTGATGGTCATGGTTGGGAGGCCATGCTCATAGGAGAGGTGCTTATACTAGGGTGTGTAAAGGGAAGGTTATGTTTGATTTTCTGCATACTAAGTATGATGATTCAGGGTTACCCCTGACAGATGTATTGAATCTTGTAGTGAAAGTGTACCACCTCTGCGGAGTGTCAAACTATTCGAATAGCCGCGTCATGATTATGGGACAGATTGGAATGGCCATCTTGTTTGCTTGAGATGTTTTCTAAATACTTTGAAGTAATGATAAATCTTTGACTTGACCACAACAGGGTTGTGTTGATGATTATAGCTTCCCAACTTAAGTGATTCTAGAACTTTACTTTATCTTTCTTTGCTTCTGAACTCAGCTTAGGTTTCAAACTTAACTTGATAGTTAAACTTAGATTTAGCACTTTGACTTAGAACTATAGTACCTGTTAATAGTAGTTTGCGAGTACTTAAAGAGTACTCATGGCTTTTGTCCCTGGCTATTATCATGGCCAGACTATGAAGGAGATTATCAAGATGATGGTCAGTAGGATGGCTATGATAACTAGGACTATCTGCCTTGGTCAGCATTTCCTGTGCCCCTGAAGATGGACCCCACCGCTACGCTTATCTTTTATTTCCGCTGCTTGTTGTATTAAAGACTGGATCATGAGATCCTTATTTGTGTAAAACCTTATGTATGGTATGTAATGGATGATGTACTGTGATATCCAATCCGTTATGTCTTGCAAAAATGGCAATCCTAGGATTGCGAGGTATGGCATGATGGGCATCTGAGATTATAAATCTGGGTGTTGACAAGTTGGTATCAGAGCGGGTCTGACCATAGGAGACCCTAGTTAGAATGGACGTCCAAACCAAAAACTTAGCTTCAAAACTAAAGTGAGTATATGAAAAACTATTTCCCCTCTTACCCTTGTGAACTCATTCTTTCTCCAAAATTCATGTTCCTCCAAATTTTTTTACATTACTACTTAAGAATTGGACACACTTGATCACTTCATTAACTTCCTCATCCTTAATCCTTGTAGATGGAGACTCAGTTCAACAAGTTTTACCAGTTGGGAAACGGAGGTCAGCTGATCTTTCAGAGGGATCTGGATTCACTGTCGGAGTTACTGGGATGCCCACATCCGGAGTTTCTTGGAGCTCAACTTCCAGGACCCCCACGAGGAGACCTACAGTGGCTAGTCACCATGGATCTTCGAGGAAGCATCGAAGCACCAACTTCCAGGAGAATTTAGTTCTCTGTGAGAGAGAACAACTGGCTAGATGGATTATCCAAGGCAATGCATGAAGCTCTCGCACGTCTATGTGCCCTCAGCGTCAATAAGATCCAAGGAACCTGTTTTGCACACTATGCAAGATGGGACTTCATGGGAATGCCGATGGAGATGCCAAGTCACCCAGAGTTGAGGCGTCAAGTGGAGAACCTTGACTTCTTGCTTCATGACAGACAACAGGAACTAGACAATGCCAGGGAGTTAGCCAACCAGAACCGTGCCATTGCCGACCCGGAAGGCCAGACTTTCGCCTTTGCGCCGTCCAAGATCGCCAGTCTCTTTGTCGCCAGCGTGCAAAGAAGGATCGCACCATCGCCCGTCTTCGCAAGAAGGTGGCCGACCTCGAGAAGCCATCAAGGAGCAGGAAGCTCAGCTTGCCTCCAAGGAAGAAGAAGATGAGGGTGAAGACATCCAGGGAGATATGGATTCTTACCTTAGCAACGATGATGACTTTCTGGAGGAGGATGCTATGGAATTCTACACTGATGATGAAGACTCCGACTTCATCGATGATGAGTAGATGCACTAGAGCACTGTCATAGCATGAGATATATCATCTCATTGTATCATAGCTTGCAGAATGGTTCTTCAAACCATCTGTTTTCCCCTTTGATTGTTGTGGTGTGTGTTATATCGTGTGCTTGCTTGCATGAATGAAAAAGAAGTTAGTTGAAAAACCTGAGTTTAACTCAAAGTTTTAGATTTGAAAAACCCAAAACCATGAACCTTAGAATTTCCCTCTTACCCCTATATCTATCTCAATCTTCAGATGACTCGTGGAAACCAAGGAGGGAGCAGCTCGTCGCAGGACCCAATGCTGCAGATCTTGCAGAATCTCATCGCGGATCGTGAAGCAAGCAGGGCCGAGCGTCAAGCCAACTTAGCAGCATTGCATCAGATCGCCCAAATGGCTCTCAACAACCAAGGACATGGAAATTAGGATCACCAAGGATCCAAACTCAAAAACTTTCAGAACACCAATCCCCCAATCTTTAAGCAATCTGAAAACCCATTAGATGTCAAGATTCTGGTTACAGACCATGGAAAACAACTTAGAGGTTGCCAGAGTTGATGAGAATGAGAAAGTTCTCTTCGCCACCCACTATCTGGCGGGAGATGCAAGAGCTTGGTGGAATAGCATCCGCAATATGAACCATGGTCAAGTGATGACCTGGGAAGCATTCAAGGTCAAGTTCAGCCGCACCCATGTGCCGGAAGGTCTTGTCAACAGGATGAGAGATGAATTCCGCGAATTGAAGCAAGGAAGAATGACTGTGGTGGAGTACCATGAAAGATTCTTGTCACTTGCTAGATATGCACCGGATGAGATCAACACAGAGGCCAAGAAGAAGGAGAGATTCTTAAACGGGCTGCATGATGAGATGAGGTATCCTCGCTAACATCCGTTTCGATGATCTCGAAGAGCTAGTCGACTCTGCCATTCAGATGGAAGGGAAGATTAACCAGGCAAACGACAACCGCAAGCATCATATGATGCAGCAGTCTAGATCCAGTAGTCACCAGAAGTACCGTCCTAACCCCTCACCAGGATATGCACCAAGGAACAACCGACCCCAAATTCTCGCCCAAGCTACCCCAACCGTAGCGGAGGTAATGTGAAGTCTGGAGGAAACAATCACAACTCCGGTAATGCCAACAAATTCGACCGTGCCCCTCCCAAGAGCAACAACAACAACAACAACATCGCACCCAATCGGCAGCAATGTTGTGCTGTCATGATCAAGGACAAGTCCCAGATCACTTGTTTCGAGTGTGGAGTGAAGGTCACTACTCCAATGAGTGTCCCAAGAAGACGCAGCCAATGCCCTATGAATGCCCCAGCCCAAAGAGCGTCGTGTTCAACCAGAAGGAGATTTGCCCCAGGGAACCCTCACAATCAAGAACGGTCGCCTCTTCCACATGAACGCAGAAGAAGCCCAGGAAGCGCCAGATGTAGTGCTGGGTATGTTTTCTGTCAACTCAGTTTTAGCAAGAGTATTGTTTGATTCTGGAGCATCGCATTCATTTGTCACCGAAGAATTTGTATGCACTAGTAAGATTCACCCAACCAACCTGAAGCATATCATGATAGTTCAAATCCCCGGTTCAACAACAAAAGCTAGAAAAATTTGCAAAGCTGTACCTATCAGAATACATGGGATAGATTTTTATGCCAACCTAATTGTACTTGGAACCAAAGGATTGGATGTAGTACTAGGTATGGACTGGATGTCAAGGCATAAAGGATTTATAGACTGTGCTAATAAAGCCATCACCATGACCACTAGTTCTGGAGTAACAGTAGAGCATATCTCTGAAACCTTACCCCATCAATTCAAGTGCAACAAGAGTGTAGCCCTGCCCACCATAGACCAAGTCAGAGTAGTCTGTGAATACCCCGACGTATTCCCAGATGAATTGCCAGGTATGCCCCCGGATAGGGATATTGAGTTCATTATCGAACTAATATCTGGAACCGGACTTATAGCCTAGAGACCCTATAGCATGAACCCATTAGAGTTAGTGGAACTGAAGAAGCAGTTGGATGTCATGTTAGCAACAGGCTTGATTCAGCCAAGCGCATCGCCATGGAGATCACCAGTGTTATTCGTCGACAAGAAAGATGGAGGCAATCTTCTGTGTACAGATTACAGAAAGTTGAATGATGTCACCATCAAGAACAAGTACCCCTTGCCAAAGATAGAGGATCTATTTGATCAGTTGACCGGAGCCCATGTATTCTCAAAGATTGATCTTAGGACTGGTTATCACCAACTTAAGATTCGTGCAACGGATATTCCGAAGACCTCCTTTACTACTCGCTATGGTTTATATGAGTATACGGTTATGTCTTTTGGATTAACCAATGCCCCTGCTTATTTCATGAATCTCATGAATAAGATCTTTATGAATTTCCTACATAAGTTTGTAGTTGTGTTTATCGACGACATCCTTATCTACTCCAAGTCAGAAGAAGAGCATGAGCAACATCTGAGAATCATCCTAGAAACCCTGAGAGAGCATCAGTTATATGCCAAGTTCAGCAAGTGTGAGTTTTGGCTGAAAGAAGTAGGATTCCTAGGACATGTTGTGTCTGCCGGAGGAGTCTCTGTTGATCCCACCAAGATCAAAGATGTCGAGGGATGGGAAGCCCCAACCAATCAAACCCAAGTTCGTTCATTTCTCGGATTAGCAGGATATTACCGCAAGTTCATAGAAGGATTCTCGTGCATAGCTCGACCAATGACCCAATTGTTGAAGAAGGACAAGAAGTTTGAATGGATAGACAAATGTGAAGCCAGTTTCCAGGAGCTGAAGAAGATATTGATATCAGCCCCAATTTTGATCATGCCAGACATCAAGAAGCCGTTTGATGTGTATTGTGATGCATCCAAGATTGGCCTACGATGTGTATTGATGCAAGAAGGCAAAGTCATCGTGTATCTGTCTCGACAATTGAAGCAACATGAGCAGAACTATCCGACCCATGATCTTGAGCTAGCAGCCGTGGTTCTAGCATTGAAGACATGGCGTCATTATTTGAAGGGTAATCGCGGTGAGATTTACTCAGATCATAAGAGCTTGAAGTATATCTTCACTCAGAAGGAGCTGAATATGAGGCAAAGAAGATGGATAGAGTTAATCAAGGATTATGACCTTGACATTCACTATCACCCCGGCAAAGCCAATGTGGTAGCGGATGCTCTTAGCAGATTGCCGTGTAGGCTTAACGCCATGATCAAAGAGAAGCAACCAAGTTTGTATGAGGAGTTGGAGCAGTTCGGGACAGAGTTAGTTAGCAAAGGATTCCTAGCTAGCATTGAACTTCAACCCACTTTGATTAGCCAAATCAAGGAAGCCTAGAAGGAAAATGACAGTATCGACGGAATCAAATGTCATATTGGTACAGGAAAGGTACCTGGATTCACCGAAGACGAAGAAGGAGTACTGTGGTACAAAGGACGTATCTGTGTTTCGGCAGATTCGGAGCTGAAGGAAGTTATCATGAAGGAAGCTCATGATACTCTTTATTCTATCCACCCCAGAGGAACAAAGATGTATCAGGATTTGAAAGAGCAATTTTGGTGGCACAATATGAAGAGAGAGATCGGAAGCTACATCACCAAATGTGACATCTGTCAAAGAGTCAAAGTAGAGCATCAGAGACCTGCGGGATTGTTGCAACCATTGCAGATTCTGAAATGGAAATGGGATTCTGTCGGAATGGACTTTATCACCGGTTTACCTACTTCTAGTGGGGGACATGACTCAATCTGGGTCATAGTTGATAGACTGTCCAAGGTATCCCACTTTATACCTGTAAAGACAACCTACAAGAGTGCAAAGTTAGCGGGGCTATACATTGCTAGGATTGTTAGTCTGCATGGAACCCCCAAGACCATCGTCTCAGATCGAGGAACCCAGTTTACTTCAAGATTTTGGCAGAAAGTTCAGGAAGGTTTAGGAACCAAGTTGAACTTCAGTACCGCTTATCACCCGCAAACAAATGGACAAACTGAGAGAGTCAACCAGATCCTAGAGGATATGCTTAGAGCTTGTGTGTTGGAATAAGAATCAAAATGGGAAGACTGCCTGCCTTTCCTAGAATTCTCATATAACAACAGTTATTAAGCTAGTTTGCAGATGGCACCATTTGAATTCCTATACGGAAGGAAGTGTCATACCCCTTTGAATTGGTCGCAAGTAGGAGAGAGTCAGATCTTTGGACCCAACATTCTCTATGAAGCAGAAGAGAAAATTCACAAAGTCCATGAGCACCTCAAGACCGCCCAAGCCAGACAGAAGAGCTATGCTGACAAGAGAAGGAGAGACCTGACTTTCAATGTCGGAGATTTCGTATATCTCAAGGTTTCACCATTGAAGGGAACTCAACGCTTTAGTCTGAAGGGAAAGTTAGCTCCCAGATATATCGGACCTTTCAAGATTCTAAACCACCGAGGAGAAGTATCGTATCAACTGGAACTGCCTAAAGAGATGTCAACCATCCACAATGTGTTCCATATCTCGTTACTTCGCAAATGCTTGGAAGTGCCTGAGAAGACGGAAGTTTTCAAGAACATCGATCACAGAGCTGTGGAAATCAACAATGACCTGACCTATCGGGAAGTGCCCATTCGTATCTTAGAAGAAGCCTACAGGACCACCAGGACCAGGAGTATCAAGTTTCTCAAGATTCAGTGGAGCAACCATACCGAGGAGGAAGCTACTTGGGAGCGTGAAGATTACATTAGAACAGAGTTCCCAGATCTCTTTAGTTCCTAGTTTTCTTTGTAAATCTCGGGACGAGATTTTGTTTAAGGGGGGGAGGTTTGTAACATCCCAAAACTCAAATCCAAGGTTATCAAGATCAAATCATCCAAAAATGGGGTTAACAAAAACTTTTCCAAATTTAAAATGAAAGCATTCATATGTGTGTGCATTTAAAATAGGAGTTGTTTTGAATTGCCATGATTGTGTGATCCAATGCTTGTAAAATGTTTCTTAGGTGATTTAAACATCATCTACATCATCCACAAACTTTTCCTAAAGAAAATCAAATCAAATAGAATTAAAAAGGAGGAATGGTCATTTTGGCAAATTTAACTCTCATGCCTACTTTGGCTATTCCTAGTACTCAAAACTTAACAGAAACAATTCTTGATCCTTGCACCCCTTGCTAGTACACATAATGAGGTACCAAGGCCCACCTTTTGATCTGCTAAAAACATTCTGTTAACTATTTTAAATGACAGTTTAAAATTGAATCTAATACATATGCATAGATCACCCCTATTTCAAAACCCATCTATTTGAGCTCCACTTTCAAAACCCTTGCAACTAGAGACTACCTAGCACTAGTGGAGATCACTCAAAAATTTTGAAACCAAAATTCAAAACTTTTTCTCTTGCGGCCATTTCATCAAACACCTTGTTGGCAAGATCATATTGGCCTAACTAATACTGTTTGGGGTTGATTTTATCTAGCAATAGCAATGTGCTTTGATCATCTTTGTCCCCCTCAAGCCTGACAAGACCAACCCCATCCTCTTCCCTAACCCCTAGCTGCACTTCACTGCCATGACGAGCCCTCTCTCGCCAGCGGACCGTGCACTCGGAGCAGCTGCCCTGTCCAGCCTCCCTCACCATGTCTAGCAAGTTGCCTGTGGTCCACCTCCACCGCCCAACCAGCCCCAGGCCAGAGATAGAGGGCAGAGCAGCCAGGAATCGCCGCGCCCGGAGCCGGTCGAGCATGCCGACGCCGACCCTAGAGCACGCCCTGTCCCTGCTCGCACAGACCGCCCCTTGGCCACAGCCCGTGGCCCCTGCTCCGCCTCGACCTGGAGAACACCCTAGACACCCCCGCTGGCCGCCCAACGCCTCACAGCCACCACTCGCCGTGGACACCGCCGCCTCTGCCTCTCAGAGCGCCACCTCGCCCAGACCGCGTGCCACCACCCCTACGCTCGCATTCAAGTTCTAGAGCACTGCCAGGGAACCGCACATCGATCGCCACCCCCAGCCATGCCTCTACCCCGCCGTAGCCATGTCGCCACCGTCGACTGCCCATCCCGCTCGGTCTCACCGTCGGGCCTACAAAAGGAGCCCTCCCCAGCCTCTTCTCTCCACACCATTCCACTCCCCTCGCCTCTCTAAACCTCACCCACCTCTAGCCGGAGCAAGGCAAGCTCTGCCTCGCCGAAATTGGAGCCGGAGCAGCCGCAGCAGGAGGAGAAGGGCGTCGTTGATTGCGACCACCCCAAGCTCCGCCGCAACCGCGCCTCGCCTCGCCGTCGTCTTCCACGTCGTTTTCCCGCCTCGCCGACCTTGCTGGAGCCCTAGTACACCCCAAGTAGACCCCCACCGAGCCGCTAGGGTTCGAGCTCGCCAGCGACCTGTTCGTCATTGACGACGACCCTCAGCCGTAGATTCCTATTCTAATCGCACGACCCACAGCGCGCGTACCATTTCGCGTTTTAAGTGCCGCTGACACGTGGGACCCTCCTGTCAGCTGAGCCCCGCGCCGCGGAGCGCCACTGGACCGGCCCATTTCTTTTCCCGCGCTAGCCCACCCATTCAAATATGGATTTTTCTTTGTACTTAAATCTAGTTTCTGTCCACTATTTCAAAATTCAATTCTGTGAGTTTGACAAATCCAAATAGCATGAAACAAATTGTGCCTGAAAGGTATTAAGATGATCTACCCAATCCCGTTGGATTTATTTCAATTAGAGTTAAAGATCTCTCCTAATAAAAATAAGAAGACAGAAGCTTTTGCAACTTGCAACATTTTTATAAAATCAACCAAGTTAGCTTTTTAGTTGATTCCAACTCTCAAAAATCACATTTCATCATATATATCTAAATATGTAATAATATTAAGGTTTACATGCAGTGACTTTGGACTACTAATAAAATAATGCTATATAGGCATTTGTAGTCACTTTAAATCATTAAATAATAAACTTAAACTAAAGTAATATTGATCCAACATTTAAATCTCATTACCACATGTTGGAATATGTGGTGAGGACATGTTTCCACATGATCCCATATTTTGGTGGTGAATATTTAATTTTAGTTAATATTTCAATGAGTAGAAATAACTTTTCTAAAATAAAAAGGATGAAACTATTGAATTAAAACTTGTGATGTTTGTGATGATAATAGATCATCAAATGTGTGTTTTAGAATGCTACTTAGCCTAGTTAAGTATTGTTTGGTGATTGTGCACTCCCTATGTATTTATAGACGCTAGTACCAACCAAGCTTTCGAGGAAGAGGAGTTCTACCAAGAAGAAGAAGAAGAAGAAGAAGAAGAAGAAAACTTAAACCACTGCACCAACCAAGGCAAGCCACCATTAACAGTACAAGCTACCCTTAGCAAGCTAGCACTATCCCAGATTAACCCTTGCAAGTTAGTACTTGCAAGTGTAGTACTTAGCAAACTAGAATCAAACTAGATGGTTTAGCAAAGATGCCTTAAGCATGCTTTGATCACACCCTTTTGACTATTAGTACCCCAAGTCTTACTCACAAGTTTTACTCCCCTTAGTACACAAAGATCTTTACTTGTGTTGAAGGTAGCATAAAAAGTATAAAACTTGACCTACTTAGAAACCTTTAGATGTCATTCTATGGCATGAGATTGATCCCATCCTTCCACTTTTGTGAACACTCTTAACTCAGTATTTTAGAGTAGATCAAAAACTTGAGTCACTTTAGGTGGGAACACTTGGTGAAAATGAATTATGAAAACCTTGGAATGATGAGTCATTCTATTGAGATGTTTTGACATGTGTTGAGAAACACAAATGATTGAGGATGATGAAAATATTGAGGCATGAGCCTTAACCCTTTTATAAAACTGATGGATGGATTCGGATGCGATACCATTCCAAATTTACCGTATAACCACACTACCTGAATTGTGTAAGGCTTAGCTAGAAATTTATATGCATTAGTATTAGTTGCCTCACGGGAGAGGTTTGAGCTGAGGCTACCTCTCAATGTTGTCCACCTGTGTAGTGCCCAAGATGACTAATAGTCATGGTTGGGAGGCCATGCTCATAGGAGAGGTGCTTATACTAGGGTGTGTAAAGGGAAGGTTATGTTTGATTATCTGCATACTAAGTATGATGATTCAGGGTTACCCCTAACAGATGTATCGAATCTTGTGGTGAAAGTGTACCACCTCTACAGAGTGTCAAACTATTCGAATAGCCGCGTCATGATTATGGACGATTGGAATAGCCATCTTGTTTGCTAAGTTGAGATGTTTTCTAAATACTTTGAAGTAATGATAAATCTTTGACTTGACCACAACAGGGTTGTGTTGATGATTATAGCTTCCCAACTTAAGTGATTCTAGAATTTTACTTTATCTTTCTTTGCTTCTGAACTCAGCTTAGGTTTCAAACTTAACTTGATAGTTAAACTTAGATTTAGCACTTTGACTTAGAACTATAGTACCTGTTAATAGTAGTTTGCGAGTACTTAAAGAGTACTCATGGCTTTTGTCCCTGGCTATTATAATGGCCAAACTATGAAGGAGATTATCAAGATGATGGTCAGTAGGACGGCTATGATAACTAGGACTATCTGCCTTCGTCAGCATTGCCTCTGCCCCTGAAGATGGACCCCACCGCTACGCTTATCTTTTATTTCCGCTGCTTGTTGTATTAAAGACTGGATCATGAGATCCTTATTTGTGTAAAACCTTATGTATGGTATGTAATGGATGATGTACTATGATATCCAATCCGTTATGTCTCGCAAAAATGGTAATCCTAGGATTGTGAGGTATGGCATAATGGGCATCTGGGATTAAAAATCCAGGTGTAGACAGGTATGCAATCCTTTGTTCTTGTATTTTTCCTGCACAGATAATTTCGTTTAAAGGAAGGAATCAGTACATTAAAGTCAAAGATACGAGATTTCCTTTGACCAGAAGAAACGAGGAGCCGCCCCACGAAGGCATACGCCGTAACGACAAACTATACGGCCAGAGCAAAAATTCTGACCGTATAGTTGGCGCCGCCACCGTTGGGTCAAATAGAACAACGTTCGTAAAGGGACCCCTATATAAACAAGCCTGAAGCAACGGGAAAAGAACGCTCACCTCGCCCTGAAGAAGCTAAACTCCGCCAAAAAGCCGCCTCAGATCTCCAAACCCTTCTCCATCTCCATAGCCATCTTCCACCACTTGTAATAGTAGATCTCTTCTCCATTTGGCGACATTGTAAGACTATTGCTATCAATCTTATGATTTTCATTACAATGTTTGTGCTTGTTGATCTCATCTCTATGTGTGAGTAATTCTCCATGGGCTAAGGGCTTCGGCCTAGCCATGTAGCAATTGTGCATGTGATTTATCATAGATGTGATTGTGTATTAGTTTGTATGACATGATGATTATTGTATCCTCTCTTGCCTCAATCCAAGGACTTGTCAGGTACCCAAGACCCCGAGGGTTGAGCCAGGTATAGGGAGTATGAGTGATGATTGATCTGCAGGTTGCGAACCCCAGTGACAGAAGGGGTAGTACGGCTGTATGTGAGGGATTTGCTTGGGATAATCGGTGACATCACTATGCATATCATTAGTTCTCTTTCTTCTATGGATGAGACTAGTAGGTTATTGCTATAAGAGGTTGCGGAGGCAATAGCAATTATGGATGCACTACCCACATATAATTTATCTTGCTCTAACAAGTACACACATACTTTATTTCTATCTTTTATTTCCATCAGATGTTTTTGCACAGCTACAGGTGAAACCAAACGCCCTAGGCCCTCTCTCTCCATCATCAACAACAACAAAAAGACGCAAGCTACTGGTCTGTTGAAAACACAAAAGGAATTCTAAAACTCCCGAAGGCCCATTAAAGTAACTTCATTGTGCATTCGCTTCCGTGGATTCGATAACCTAGGTCTACTAGGGAAAAAGAGCTATACTACATCTGTAATCCGGATCGAAGGTATCAACACTTTTTCTGGACCCGTTGCCGGGGAAGCAATAGCTACCCTGTGAGGTTATTAGGAACCTTGCTAGTTTTAATTCTTGTTTTTAATTTTGTTAGTTTGCTTTTAGTATTTATTTGATAAACCAAAAAAAATAGTTAATCTTCAATTTCTTGTTTTTACTGTTATAATTTTTAATCTAAGAAAACCCAAAAACATAGGAAGTATGGTAATCATTATTTGTGTACTCCTATTACTCAGCCAGCAATCATTGCTGATGACTATGAAATTAAGCCCCATTACTTAATTTTAGTTCAATAGAATCAATTTGGAGGCTCTGCTGTTGAAGACATGGGTGTGCATTTAAATACTTTCACTGAAATATGTGATATGATGCGTATAAAATACATTAACCATGATGCGGTCAAATTACGTCTATTTCCTTTGTCTCTAAGAGGAAGAGCTAAAGAATGGTTGCTACCTTTGCCTAAAAATACTATTACATCATGGGTGGGATGTACTTCTTTATTTATGACTAAATTTTTCCCACCTGCAAAGACTATGCAACTCCGATCTAATATTACTGGTTTTAGACAGGAAGAGCGTGAGCCACTAGCGCTTGCATGGGAGAGGATGAAAGAATGCCTAAGAAACTGTCCTAGTCATGCGATGGAAGATTGGTTAATCCTCCATTTATTTTATAATGCTCTTAATCTTGTGTCTAAGTCTATGCTTGATACTGCAGCTGGAGGAACATTTATGGGTAAACATATTACCGAAGCAAAGCAGGTACTAGACAATATGCAAGACAACCATGCCCAATGGCATGTGGAAAGATCAAACACGAAGAAGGTGAACTCTGTCTCACCACAAGAGAACAAATATATCAATGCTAAGTTGGATAAGCTCATATTAGCCGTAAAAGGTAAGGAAACTCAAGTAAGAGCCATCCCCGAAACAAACATAGAAGAAATAGACTCCGTAGCTTGTAATGATTACAATCTTTCTTGGAAGAAGAGTTACAATCCTAACTTTCAGAAACATTATGCTAGTCCTACAAATAACTCTAATAATAATATGGGAACTAGTAATGGTAGTCTCCAAGAATGCTTAAGTCTTTCATAGACTCACAAAATGAACAAAATAATATTCTAGTCAAAATTACGGAGAACCATGATGCTATGCTTGGTAAATTATCTAACCAAGCTGTTAGTTTGAGAAATAATTTGCAGGCCCTTCGAGAGAGAACAAGGATCATTGAGGCACAACTAGGTAAGATAACCGAGAGTCAAACTCTCATTCTAGCTAAATTTTTAGGTAAAGCTGAGCCCAATCTTGTTGAAGAACTCAAAATGATGAGGATCCAAAGGGAGGAGCCTGAAGAACTTGCTTATAGTAATGCCCCTTCACCAAGCTACACCATAGAAGATCTCGTAAAAAGGATCAACATCAAAATTCTGGTAAGTAAAGGTAACGATGAAGCCATGTATCAACACTTTGTTGATCAAGTAGCAATTAAGGTACGCGAGCTTGAAGAGGAATACAAGAAAATCACTAAAAAGTTACCTGTTAAACTAGATGACAAATTTGAGCCTACTATTAAGATAAGAATTGGAACCAACGAGATAGCTGCACTTTTTGATCTAGGTGCAAGCGTCTCAACAATTCCAAAGAGTCCTTTTAACAAGTTAAATCTTGGATCCTTTGAAATTACTGAATTAAAATTACATCTAGCAGATTCTACCTGCAAACAAGCTGTAGGGATTAAGGAGAACACTTTAGTTTATATCAAAGGTTGTCCTGCTCTCATTGATTTCGTTATTGTTGACATGCCTGAAGATACTGTTGCTCCTATAATACTAGGTCGTCCTTTCTTGAGAACTACAAAGGCTTTAATTAACCTTCATGAAGGTAACATGAAGTTGCAATTGCCTTCGCGGGATCCTTTTGTTATTCATTTCCCCAGGAAGAAGAAAGTCAAACATGACGAGAAGGAGGCCATCACTTTGAAGGCCAATTACTTTGGAGAGGGTGTTCCACTCATCTGGCCCAAGTGAGTATCATCAAGTTCAAGCTATTGACTATAAAAGAGTGCTCCATGGGAGGCAACCCATGTTAAATTAAGGTTTGAGTTAAGTTTTTAGTTTTAGTTTAAGTTTTTGTTTAATAAAGAGTGCTAGAAAACTCTATTTGAGGAGAAGAAATTCGGTAGTACTTGAAATTCTGCACTATTCATGCTATTTTTGGTCGACAATATTTTCTGTCAATTTTCTATCAAAAACAAGGTATATCGCTAAGTTATAGGAAAAGAAATAGTTTACGAAGAAACAGGAATTTTTTGATGCACATAGATAGTTTAACGACCAACTATAGGGCGGGAATAAAAAATTCTGGCCGTATAGCTCCGGTCGTATAGTTATCTTTACCATAGAATTTTTTTCTACAATATGTACTGAGATTTTAATGACCAACTATATAGCAAGAATAAAAATTCCGTCCATATAGTTCCGGTCATATAGATAATGATACCTCCATACAATTTCTTTTCATATATACTAGGAGTTTAACAACCAACTATACAGCGGGAATAAAAAAATAATTCCGGCCGTATAGTTCCGGTCGTATAGATATCTATGCCTTTGCAAATTTTCTTTCGCAGGGATAGTCAGTTTAACGACCAACTATACGGCCGGAACATTTTGTTCCGCCCGTATAGTTGCGTCCGACCACAAAATCACATGGGAAGGTACTCCCAAGTCCAAAACTTCAATCCTTTTTCATTCTTCGATCTCAAAACTCTCTCAAAACCTCAAGGGATCTTCATCTCTACTCAATTTCGGTCGATTTCCTTGCACACAAGTGATCTACAGTATGTTTCTCCTCTGATCCTCCAATTACTTTTCGCAAATTCATCTTTGATCTATTGTCATTATCAATCTAGGGTGAGACCTACTATGAACCAATTGCAATGATTTTCTTGCCTAAGATTATTATCTTGAGGAGATTCTTTAGTGTGTTTAGATGAGGAATATATTATACTTACTATTGTTGGATCAAAAAGTTTTATTTTTGCCTTTCTTCAATGTTTAAAAGATGAACACAAGGAGCCAAACTCATGCTCGTGCCACCGCTAGCGCTTCTCGGGCAATCACCCAGGAACGCATGGGGATACGGTTCAGGGATGCGGCCCATCGCGAACGCTTCAACAAGATCAAGAACTGTGAAGTGAAGGCCACCAAGTGGGCTTGTTCCATTATATTGAACCAGCTCGGTATATCTGATGACTTTAATTTACTTTGCAATAAAGCTGGCCTGCAAAACTTTGTGTACAATGATGCACCTACTTATCGCTGCTTAACCGTTGAATTTCTAAGTTCATTGCAAAACACTGTTAAACTGTGGCAAGGAGAGGATACTTGTGGGGTCCCCGGATTAATCCTCCGAGAATCCATGTTATGCATACACCACGATCCCATGATCAGTTAGTCGTGGCACATAACCGACAAGTATCAAAGTAAACATCCATTACTTAAGCGGATACATGTCATACCTTATTTGCCATTATGGCTACCCCAATTAACATCAGCGGAACTTCATCAAGCGTAGAGCCCGAGCCATGCCTTAACCTATAGGAAACTGACTCGGAGAACGTCCTAGCTCGCATAATCGTCATCATCATCTTCTTCTTTATATCTGGCCAAGTTAATAGCCAGGGACAATGCGAGTGAGTACTTTGAATGTACTCGCAAACCACCTTAAGATAAACAACAAGAGGATATGCAAAAAAGCCGTGGTAGTAGGAGGGCTCCAAAAGAGGTACGTTTGTTAAATAGTTTCTCTTGTAGATAAAGCATCTACATATCTTTGTTGAAATCTTTTTTGGAATCCTTTTTGAAAAGTTTTGGAAATCACTAGGATCGTGTCACCCATTTGTTTCTTCCTTCCTGCCATCCCATGACTAAAATCCTTCCCTTCCTTTCCGACCATACCATGGTCAAAACATGTATCGTTTCCGACCATCCCATGGTCAAACATTTCCAAAGCCATTACTTTTCCCAAATCCTTTTTGAAAACAAAACCAACGCCGCTCTACATCAACCTTCCCAACCGTCCATGACCATGGACATGGCTATTCAAATAGATTTACACTCTGTAGAGGTTGTACACTTTACCCACACCATCCGGCTACCCTACCCTGATCTACACCGATCATGGGTCGAGTAACCGATCAAGACTCTCTAGATGCCCACTCTAATATAAGTGCCTACCCTATGAGTGTTGTTCCCCTCAACACCGGGACGCCCTATATAGTTCCCAAGCCAGCCATAGCACTTTTTCCACTGCACAAAGTGTGCGCTTTCAATGAGGGGCTCATAGTAACGCGTGGAGGCCCGTGACCCTTAGTTCCTTCTCCAGGTCAGTGTCTCACATGGACCTTTACAGGAGAAAGCCCACCCTCCAGGGTTTTTTATTCCCCTATAGTAGTTGTAGGCAGCTTATACCAGAGTAAACAAACATCAAGCCCAGCCCTGTCCCATTCCAGAGTAATGTGGTTGCATGGGTTAATTGTTCTAGCAAAACTGGAAAGAACCAGGTGCGTTTTCATAAACCTTTTTCCTCCATCTTATTTTATCATTTTGTAAAAAAACTTTTTTCCTTTCTCAAACTTATCTTGGTAGGTCAAACCTCATCAAGGTTTCATCATAAAACATTTGGTAAATTTTTCCATGGTCCTCCCATCCTATAGTTTTGCTTCGGCTAAATCGAGGTCTCCAAAGGGGTATGGTGTTATACACTATCTACCATACTAGGGGTAGTTAGGTGTCATCAAGGGGGTTATACTTAGCAGTACAAGGGTGTAATGGTATTGGAGGAGCCAAGCCACTACCAGATATACATCATCATATAGTAAAACAATGCAGCTTTCATAAAACAGTAGGATAAGGCTTATGAGAAAGAAGGTGGCTTGCCTGTGATCAACAATCTGGCAATATATGTCCCTGGACTTCTTCTGAGAATACCATAATAACCCCAAATAACAAGCACTTCTTCTCGTCTCTGATATAATCGCAGTTATCGTCGTCAAGGAAATACATGTGAACAAGAAATTGCCACAATCAACACAAGGCATACAAGCATCAATATATTCAGAAAACAAAGAGCAATACAAGTTTACGATTCAGTAGGTTTGAGAGGTTGAGATCATAACATTTGGAAATGCTTTAATTGCCTTTGTGGATTTGCCTTTGTGATTTATTTATCAAATACCACCTAATGAAGGGGCTTTTTGAACTATGTCTTGGGTCCATATGATATCAATGTACAAAAAGTATATCAACAGATAGGTATTGGAATAACAAGGCTAACAAAAGTGGTTTCAAGATTTTATTAATTTTCCTTAATTAGTTATGATTATTTTAGTGGAAATGACCCTAGTTTAGGAGAATAAATCTCCAAAAAAGATATGTAGGTCCAAAAATTATTTCCTTGTATGGTTCAATAGGTTTTGATGGACTGATTCACTATGAGTTGGAATCACCTCAAAATATTTACCATAATGCCCTTGGGAAAATCCCAAAGTCTGTTCTAGAAGGTATTTGTCTTTTTCACCAGATTTAATATACAAAGTATTTTGATATGAATCCAAAGACACATGATAGATATTTTGAACACCTTGCTGTAGAAATTAGATTCACCCTTTTTGGAGTTATAAAACTCTTGTGGGGATTTTTCTACTAGAATAACCCTAGGAAAAGAGGATTAATTCACCATAAATCTAAAATGGCTCAATAAATTCTTATATCCTAGTTTTGTATGTATATGATGATTTATATCTTTTGGAAGGTGGAATTAGGTAAAAACCAATCTTGGTTTGGCCTATAGAAATTTCTAAATACATAAATGATTTGTTATTGTTATTTTTACCACAATCACTCTACTATACCACTTGGCATGGGCCTAATACCATGGGATAGGTACATGAAATACCTACCAGAGGCAATTCGATTTATTCCATTTGGGTTTACTAAACTCCTAGAAGTAATTTATTAGTGAAAAGTACATATTTTATTACTTTAATTTCTAGAAAATCATAAATATTAGTTTGTCCAGGGGGCTTGTTTTGAGAGTTTGATAAAATACTGAAGAACATGATAAAATTTAGATATGGGTGTTTTCAGGAATTTTCCAATTTGTTTTGCATTTAAACCTAGTAGCTATTTTTCTGTGATCTGGAAAAATATTTAAAGGAAAAATGTCATGGGCCAGGAAACTCAGCCGCAGCGGCCACTCAGAGTTGGGCCGGTCCAAAACGGCGCCCCTGCACACGGGACACCATGGGTTTGAATCCAACAGCTCGGGCCCGCCCGTCAGTGAGGCGGAGCACCGAAGCGGTATGGGGAGCTGGGGGCCATCCGGTCGAGGCAGGATCGATGGCACTCGCTCATCTTCCTCACCGCGACAGGAAGACAGAGAGGGAACCCTAGGGGCAACAGGGGTTGCTCGGGGGTTCTCCTAGGAGCCTTTCCGGCAGCGAAGAGTAGTTAGAGGAGAGGAGCGGCTCCGCAGAGAGTTTAGAGAGGTGCGACAAGGTCCAGTTTGGTGACGGAGGCCTGCTCGCACACATGCGCCGAAGGACACGCTCGGAGGCTTCTCACCGGCATCCTCTAGGACGACCTGGGCAGGGTAAAAGGGCACAGTTAGATGCAGGGAGAGTAGGGGAGCTCGAAAGAGTGACATGCAGGTGGAGGGAAGTAGAGGAGAGAGCACCTAGCTCGACTCGTGGGAGATGGCCAAAGGGTGGAGTTCCTCTTCTCCAGTGACATGCAGAGGCAGAGGCTTGGGGAGAGAGCCTTGGGGAGCTATTTTGGAGGGGGAGGAGTGGAATGGTAGCAATGGGGAGGCTGGGGTGGTCTGGGGCCTTATCCCCGAGGGGGTAATGTCCATGGTGCCTTAAGTCCCACTTTAGACAGTGCAGGAGGGCGGCAGGAGGGGAGTGGTTGAGAGGGGCAGCAGAGAGGAGGTTGTGGGGCCACAGAGGGGCAGAGGCGGAATGTGGAGTCGTATACTGCAAGGTTTCTCCCTCTCTCTTTAAATTTACCAAGGGGTAATAATGGAGGAGAGGGGAGGGCTAGGGAAGCTAGGGATGTATCCATTGGCTAGAGGGGGTGGTGTGTGGGTCCAAGCACGACCATAGAGGTGGAGGAGGCTTGTTGCTTCTAGGTGTGAAGTAATGATCACGATTTGGTGGGATATGCTTGGTCTTTCTCTCTTTTTCTTCATACTCCAAGCACTACTATCAAGGAGAGGATGGTGCTATAGTGTATGTCGACCAGGGGTGGGTGTGGTGGATGTGGAGAAGTATGGTTCAAGCTTTGAATGGGATTTGGAGGTGGTTTTGATAAGTGTTTTGCTCATAGTCATAAATTGGCCAAATTGATGATCATGAAGAACTTCTTAGATTTGGATCTTGTCTAGATGACTCAATGCTTCCGGTAGCTAGGTATGGTCAAGATGTCTCTCTAGGAATTATTTGAGATTTTTCCAAGGATTTAATGTCCTTTTAATCTCATTTAATCAAATAGTGCATAAATGGTTTATAGAAGCTCATCTAATATTTTCACATTGGTCAGGGTTGGTTTTTGACTTGATATGGTCCTAGATATGGATCCATACTAGGAGGAATTTGCCCATGATTTATTGGGGATGAAAAGTATTTAAAACAATTATTATTCCATTTCTTCCATTTAAGAAAAAGGGCAAAAATAAATAATAAAGCTCTTCAAAAATATTTATTTTTTGGAGTTGGAAGATAGGGTAGGATATAAAGGCATCAAAAGTGACCTAAGTTAGAGAAGTGATTTGGAAATAACCAAACTTTCCTTTATTGAGGGAGTTTTGGAGTTTTTGCCCATTAAAAGAATTTAATAGGTTTTGAGTCGTAATAATTATGGATAATAATTGATAAATATTTATACACAAGGTAGATGATGTACACAAGGTGTATCTATTCATTACAACCTTTGGTGTTGAGAATCCATCTTGATTTTGGGAAGAAACAAGGAGGAAAGGATCTGGTGATGTTTTAATACCAAAAAAACCTTATTGGATCTTGGGGATCAAAGCTCCCCTTGGGGTATGGAATATATGTATGGATAGAACAAGTGATGTAGATCACCCTGGTACAAGAAGTTGAGCTTGGTCATGCTTGATTTCTACAAGAATTGATTTCAAACTTTGAATAAAATAAGGGTGCCATAGCATATTGTCAGATAGCCTTCAAAACCTTGTGGGTGTTTGAAGCACAAAGATCCATTTAGAACAAGTGAAGTAGATATTGCTAGACCTTTATGAGTAGAACAGAATCATGCAAATATTTGGTCCAAAGAAGGTAGGATGAAGGTGTGAGCTTCTGACCAAGTAGGCTAGTTGATAAGATTTGGAGAAAAGTTATTTTCTTGCCTGCAAAACCATCAAGAACAAGTGGGTTAAAAGGTGGTCTAACCAAGCGCAAGAGTGGGCCTTGGTAGTCCTTAGGATGGTTTATAATATAGTTCAAGTGCATTACCAATAATGCATAAGTAGTAGAAATGGGGGAGACTCAGCGATGTGATATTGATAACAGATTTCCAGACTTAGCCATTTTGGCAGCTTTATAGTTTTTGACTATATTCCAAGAGAGGATGGTTTTGAGATGAATGCAAGGTTCCAAATCATCACCAAATGGATGAGGTTTAAGTGTAGATGGAGTAGGAAAGGATCCATGCTTGATATTGGTCATCACTGACTTGGAAGCTTCTAGAAGAGGATCATTTCAGGAGTGATTTGGTTAATGGGTTTAGATGATCACCAGGTGGCTCGAGATCAGATCTAGCCTTGGAAACTTATTAAGGGTTTGTAAAGTTATCTTAGCTTGATCCTAGAGGATGAGCTCGTAGGGTAGCTCATACTACTTCCTAACCAAACAAGTCAACATCAGATCAAGGCAATTCATCAGACGCCAGATCAAGGCAACTCATCATAGAAACAAAAAAATTCTACTACTATGGATACCTTCAAGCCTACCTTGAGGTAAGGATGGGTATTTTGAAAAGGTTGTATTTTGAAGTAGATGAGAGTCCCTTGATATTTCTACCAAGAGTAGAATTCAAAGTTTTATAAAATCTTCTAGAAAGCCTAGGGGTAAGAGTAGTTGAAAGTTCTGTCTGGAATACATAGAGAAATTATATCATATAGATCTCCATAGATTTCTAAATAGAATCTCAGAAGATGATTGATGTTGCAAGGACCTCATGTCTCAGGTTTTGAAATGCCAGAACATTTGAGAATATGTAAAATTGAGCCAGGACTATTTTGTTAAATAGCTTTTGTCAACTTGTGTTGAGGTAAGGAGTATATCATATGCTATACATCATATGCATAAGCACAGACAAACAACAAGCAAGCATTGCATCATTCAATAAGAAGTTTTTGTTCCCCCTGATTTTTGCAATCTAGACAACAAATCAGGGACGCTAAAATTGGGATGTTACAATACTATTTCTTTCTGTCTAATGAACAACTACTACATTAGATGAATGGTATGCATGATTTAATTTTCCAAACAATGATGTTCATGCTTTACGTGCATCCTTTCCTTTCTTAGTTCCTTCCCCCGATCAATACTATAATGGAATGAGCTTCACTAGCAGAGTGAACAAGGGGAAGAATATTCAACATCCTGCAATTCGCTATTTGTTCTATGTTATTGCTAACACCTTGCAGGCACGTAATGAGTTCACAAGACTCAACAAGGAGGACATCTTAGTCCTTGCAAAGGCTTCTTACATCAACTGCAACCTGTCACTCAACTTGGGCGCCATCTTTGTGTGCTACATAGATAACCAAGCCTCCCAAAGCCAAGGGCCAATCACAGGAGGAGGCGTCATCACCGTGCTTGCAACTTCCCTAGACATAGATCTAGGTGAGTGTAACATCTCAAAAATATTAATCAAGCTTATCAAGATCTAATCACCCAAGTTTAGGGTTAACAAAAACTTTTATCTTAAACTTGATATGAATTCATCTGTGATTTGTATTAATGCATGTATGCTTGCATTTTCCATGTTTTATTGATACAAAGGTTAAGGATTAGTTTAAAAAGGTTTACTACATCATCTAGATCATTTACAAGCAAAAATAAAATAAAAGAAAAATTAAAAATAAGGCATATGACCCTATGGTCACTTTTGCCATTATTAACCACTTTCGGTGTCTCTAGTAAAAGATTTTCAACAGAAACAATTCCAATTCTTTTCACCCCTTGCTAGACCAAGTAAAAGTGAATCCAAGCAAACTTTCCAAAATGGCAGAAACAATTTTCATATCTATTTAAGAGGCATTGCAAAATTGAATCAAGTTCATATGCCTAGATCATCACTTTTCAAAAACCATTCAAACCACTTCCACTTGACAAATCCCAGCAACCATAGACTACTAAGCAAGTACTCAGATCACTCACCAAAAATCATTCAAAAATTTGAAAGTAAATTTCATACGGCCATTTGATCGAGCACCTGGCAGACACAGTACAACCTCAACCACTATACACTGTTTTGATCTATCAATTGATCATCAAATTGTACTGCAATCAACTCCACTACTTGCCCATGATCATTCCTAGTCCTTCGCCGTGCAGAGGAGAGGCTCATCTCCACCGTTGCACAAGTGGCATGGCCATGCCGACCAGCCATGTCGGTCAACCATGAACCAGTCGTTGTGCGCCTTGCCGCCTCTCCCACGACACCTAGACAATAGCCGTGACCTCACCGCCACCCCCTGTCCACCCCTTGACCAACGGCGAGGAGGAGCTAGACCAACTGCGCCCATTTAATCCCTGCCATGCCAAGAGCACGACGGAGCGCCACTGTCGCCTCGCGCACACACGCCGCACCTTGCTCTCTTCGCTCGTACCCGTAGTCGTTGTGGCACCAGTGACCTCCTAGACACGATGGCTCACTGACGCGTGGCCCGTGACCACCGTACTGAGTGACGAACACCCGCGTACCCGCATAGAGCACCGACGCTGCCCGACCAATCGAGACTGCCTCTTACCGTGCCGTCACGTGTGTGATGATTGTTGTAATGCCCTGCATCGACCCATGCCCTCCGCCATGCTTAAATCGACCTGTAGAAACATCGTCGGAGGAGCCTGACCATGCCGCCCTACCACCGACACTGGTGTGTAAATAGAGGCCACCCCAAACCTCATTCTACACACCATTCCACTCTCCACTCACCCAGGAACCTCACTGACCCTTCCCCGGAGCAAGGCGAGCACCATGACACCGGAGTTTGGCCAGAGTCCGCCGCTGTAGTCGAGGAAGGAAGCCGTTGATTGGAGACACAATAGGAGCCGCCGTGTCTACCGTTCGAACTGCCATCATCTACAACGTCGTTCGCCCCCATCGCCGACCCTAGCTGGAGCCCCGGTGAGTCCCCAGCGACCCACACCGCTGCGTTAGGGTTAGAATCTCGCAGGAGCTATTCGTCGTAGATGATGAACCTCAGTCGTAGGATCCTGTTCTAATCGTAGGTATAGGAATGCTAGATACTGTTTTGGTTAGAATTAGTCGCTGATGCATGGGACCGTCTTGTCAGCAGCCTGCTACGCCAGCACTGTGTAGTTGGGCCGGCCCATTTAGTTTCCCGCGTAGAGCCCAGCAGTTCAAATAGAATTTTGCCAATTTAGTTAAAACCCTATTATGTTAGTAGATTCAAAATTCAATTCAAAGAGATGTACTGATCCAAAATACATGATTCCAATTTTGTTAGAAATGTACTGAAAATATCTATTCACTCCCGTTGGATTCAAATCAATTGAAACTATAGATCACCTATACCAAAAATAACAAGACAAAGGCTTTTGCCACTTCAAACATTTTTAGAGAATAAACTATAAATGCTTTTGAGTTGATTCCAACTCTCAAAAATCACATTTGCCATTCTCTACTTGAATATGTAAAATATTTGGTTTTACAAATATGAAACATCGCTTAGTATTAAAAGAGTGATATATAGGCATTTCTAGTCACTTTAAAATTATTAAATAGTAATATTAAATCTTGTAAGAGATGATAACCATTTTAAATCACTTTCCCAAGTATTGGAATATATGGTGATGACATGTGTCAACATGATCCACTATTTTAATTGGAGGATATTAAATCTTAAGGATTTAAAATGAGTAGAAATTACTTTTCTAAAATAAGAAGAATAAGAAAATGGTAATATTCCACATGATCATTGAGATGCTACTAGAACATCTAGTATGAGCCCTTGTGTGCTAAATAGAAGTAGTGAAGTGTTGTGGGGTGATTGTGTACCTTGTGTGCATTTATAGATGCTAGTACCGACCCGGGCTACAACGAGGAGGAGTACTCTAGGGAAGAAAAAGAGAACTTCAACGACTGCAACCAGCAAGGCAAGCCCACTATGTAAGCTATCAGTGCAAGCTAGAACTATGCATGCTATCTATGCAAGCCCCCTATACCAAGTGCACTAGGCATGCTGGGTTATGCAACATGAATTATACCATTCATGGTTTTACTTCAAGCTTTGCTTTTCCCTTTTATTAAAGTTTCTTCTTAGTTAATAAATTGTGATTAGTGGAAAATAGGATGCATACCATCAGGATCATAGAACTAGCCATGGATACTTATCCTTGGTTAGCACACCTCAATTGTGATACCCTCAATAGTGGCTAGTGCTAAGCTAAAACTTGATCACTTTAGATGGGAATACTTGGGGAAAATGATTATGAAAACCTTGGAATGATGATTCATTCTATTGAAATGTTTTGACATGTGTTATGAAACACAAGGGTTTGATGACAAACTGAATGAGGCATGAGCCTGGACTTTGACAAAAACTGATGGTTGGGTTCGGATACGATACCATTCCAATTTTACCATACAACCACATTACCTAAGTTGGGTAGGGCTTGACTGGAAGTTTATATGTCTTAGTATGGGTTCCCTTGCGGAAGAGGGTGAGCTGAGGCTACCTCGTGATGAATGTCCACCTATGGAGTGCCCAGGATGGCAGATGGCCATGGCTGGGAGGACAAACTCATAGGGGAGGTGCCTATACTAGGGTGTGTAATTGAAAGGTTAGGATTGATTATCCGCATACCAAATATGATGATTCAGGGTTATCCCTAATGAATGTATCGAATTTTGTGGTGAAAGTGTACAATTTCTACGGAGTGTCAAACTATTCGAATAGCCGCGTCCGCGGTTATGGATAGTTGGAGTGGCCATACTGTTCTATTGTCAGATATTTTTAAAATGATTTGTGACTTGACAGATGACTTTGACTTGACCACAACAGAGTTGTGGACATGAAAAATAGTTTCCCCCTTAAGTGATATAGAGAACTAAAGTTAGGTGTGTTATTCTTAAGTCTTTATGAAATAAACCTGGCTTTTTGCAAACAAACCTAGAGCTTATGATTCCTACTAGTTCTTACCTTACTCATGCTAGTGTTAGTTTGCTAGTACTTAAAGAGTACTCATGGCTTTGTCCCTAGCTATTCCCATGGCCAGACTATGAGGAGGATTACCCGGAAGATGGACAACATGAGGTTTATAACAACTAGGATCATCTCCCATCGTTAGCATTGCCTGTGACCCTAAAGATGAAGCCCCACTATGTTTACTTTCTGCTGCTTTAATTGTATTAAGACTGGATCATGAGATCCTTTATTTGTAAGACATTTAATATTGTTTGTAATGGATGATGTACTGTGGTACCACTTTTGTTATGTCTCGCAAAAATGGTAATCCTGGGATTGCGATGTACGGCATAACAGGCATCTGGACTTAAAAATCCGGGTGTTGACAGTGAGTTGCAACCTGTACTAGGTGAGACACGTGTTGGTTTCTCCACCTTGAGGGCATGTGGGATTCTCACTAGGAGAGGTGGTGTTTATTACCTGCATAATGCTGGAGCTGGCCGTATCTACCCCGCTCATTTGCCTAATGGTATTTTCTCTATCATTAAGGATGTTTTCTATATGATGTGCATGTTGAGAAGCACCAACCCGAGGAGGAAATTCCTAAAGAGGATGAGGACCAAGAGGAGGTGCAAGAAGTTCCTCACCAAGAGGAGCAGCCACAAACCTGGTTCGCTACATACCAAGATTTCCAAGGACTTGGAGGGAATATGGAGAGTATACAAAACCTCTCTTTGAACCTCCGAGAATCAACAAGTAACCTCTCCACTCAATTCGCGAACTGGAGTAATGACTTTTCCTGCCACCACAATGATTTGAAGGGCTTGCAAAAGCCTAAGCTTGGGGAAGTTTCCTCATGTATCTTTATTTGGCATTCATTTGCTTTATTTTTTTCGAGGTTATGTTTTTATTTGAGTTTATAAGCACTCGTGTTAGTTTCCCCAACACTTTATCTGTAGTTCTTTTTATTTTTCTTTCGAAATTTTCTAGCCGAGCTTTGCTGCCAACTTTCTATTCTTTAAATTCCCTCTCTTAAAAATCACAAAAATATTTCTCCATTTTTCCTTATTTTCCGCTCTTTCTTTTCTTTCCGCCTCGAGGTCTTCATATATTTGCAGGAGAGTGATCAACTTTGAGTTTCCAAGAAACAAATAAAAAAGGAAGAGAGAAGTGGAACCAAACATGAGAGGTATGCCTTATGACTCCCCACTTTTGAAGTTTGAAAAACCTATGCTAGTTAGTAGTAAATGTTGAGATATTATATTGGTGGAGTGAGTCTTTGTATCATAGTAAGATTGTCATTTGCATGGGTATTTAATTAGGCTCATTTTGTTCCAGCTCTCGTAATTAACCAAGTCTCGCCTAAAAATTTCTAAAAAATTGTAATAAGAAAAAGTCTCACAATTGAAGGCTTGGGTGTTGTAGTGCTTAGTCTTGAAGGTTTATTTCCAGAGACACTTGACACCACTGAAAATGTGGATTGTCTTGATAGTTCTCTTTGAAAGGATTTGTTCGATTGAATTAATGTTTAGCGGTTTCTATGAGCATGCCAAAGTTTAACTTGTTAATCATAAGAATGATATAGCTTTACACATGTCAAACTTCATGGGATGCCAACAACTCCGCTGGCCTATGAACGATCTTCATGGAGGAAGCTCCTAGATTTCGGCTATGAGTTGATTAAACACTTGTAGCAGCAATGCTATAGTGGATAAGAGTCTTGGCACTCCCGGGTAGCTATAATCATGATGGAATCACTCCTCTAGCTATTATGAGTAATCATTATGCAAAAGGAACAAAAACCTTAGTGATGCCACGAGTGTCCATCACAGCCTGATAAACTAATAAAAATCTTTGGCATGCTCTCAATTACTTAAAAACTGAAATTCTTGAAGGACAATGAATAGAAAAGTAGTACTTGCAAAGTCTTGATTCATTGATGTGGGAAAATTGAGATACTCTAGTATATATGCTTTTCATGACAACTCTCACACTCTTAATTTACATGATTATAGTTTACTATTCAAAGGCAAGCCTATGAGTTGATTACTTGATAGGGAATAAAGTTTACTCATTTGAATCATCCATGTTTACAATAATTTTGCTGTGCTATAAGGATGCATGAAACCCATATAATATGCTTTCCATTACTCTATCAATGCTGAAGTTTTTCAGATTTATGAAGTGGAGGAAACATGAGACTATTAATCTTGCTGAGTGGAGGAAACATGAAATAGGAAACCCATATGATATGCTTTCCATTTCGTTATTTCAGTTTAAATGATGAGTTCCTTTTTGATTTGGGTTTTCTTGCTCGGGATGATCAAGTTTAAGCTTGGGGAGCTTGATGGCTCTGAAATATAGCCATCTATGTCCACATTTAAACTGGATATTAATCATATTTTTGATGAAATATCTCTCTAAACCCTGCCACTAATGCTAATATTCAGAGGGGTATGCAATCCTTTGTTCTTGTATTTTTTCTATGCAGATAATGTCGTTTAAAGGAGGGAATCACTACATTAAAGTTAAAGATACATCCAGGAGCCGTCCAATGAAGGCAGACGCCATAACGACCAACTATACAACCGGAGCAAAAATTCCGACCGTATAGCTCTGGTAGTATAGTTGGCGTCGCCACCGTTAGGTCAAACAGAACAACTTTCGTGAAGGGACCCCTATATAAAGAAGCCTCAGGCGACGGGAAAAGAACGCTCACCTCGCCCCGAAGAAGCCAGACTCTGCCAAAAAGCTACCTCAGATCTCCAAACCCTTCTCCATTTCCATAGCCATCTTCCACCACTTATAATAGTAGATATCTTCTCCGATTCACGACATTGTAAGACTATTGCTATCAATCTTATGATTTTCATTACAATGTTTGTGATTGTTGATCTCATCTCTATGTGTGAGTAATTCTCCTTGGGCTAAGGGCTTCGGTCTAGTCATGTAGCAATTGTGCATGTGATTTATCATAGATGGGATCGTGTATTAGTTTGTATGGCATGATGATTATTGTATCCTCTCTTGCCTCAATCTAAGGACTTGTCAGGTACCCAAGACCCCGAGGGTTGAGCTAGTATAGGGATTATGAGTGATGACTGATCTGCAGGTTGGGAACCCCAGTGACAAAAGGGGTAGTACGGCTGTATGTGAGGGATTTGCTTGGGATTAACAGTGAAATCACTATGCATATCATTAGTTCTCTTTCTTCTATGGATGAGACTAGTAGGTTATTGCTATAAGCGGTTGCGGAGGCAATAGCAATTATGGATGCACTGCCCACATATAATTTACCTTGCTCTAACAAGTACACGCATACTTTATTTCTATCTTTTGTTTCCATCAGATGTTTTTGCACAGCTATAGGTGAAACCGAATGCCCTAGGCCCTCTCTCTCCATCATCGGCAACAAAAAAAAGACGCAAGCTACTGGTCTGGTGAAAACACAAAAGGAATTCTAAAACTCCCGAAGGTCCGTTAAAGTAACTTCACTATGCATTCGCTTCGCGTGGATTCGATAACCTAGGTCTACTAGGGAAAAAGAGCTATAATACATCCGTAATCCAGATCGAAGGTATTAGTATCGGCAAGGGTACACTATGGGACCCGATTGAACGCGGCCCTACTCGTCAGCACGTAACTGTGAGGGTCCACTACGGGACCCGACTGAACGTGGCCCCACTTGTCAGCACGTAATGGCAAGGCTAACGGACAGCGAGTTTCAGACCATGTGAGAGTTTCGTACAAGGAGATGGGCAAAAGTGAGGAAAAACTAACCGGATGGGGAAAACTGAGTACAACTAACGAACCGAGGGCACGGAAATAGAAATCCCAATTAAATAAGGGTGCCAAAACAGATTATCAAATAGCCTTCAAAACCTTGGGGTTTTTTGAAGCACAAGGATCCATTTGGAATAGGCGAAGTAGGTATTTACAGAACTTTATGAGTCGAACACAATCATGCAAAGAGTTGGTCCAAAGAAGGTAGGATGAAGGTGTGAGCTTCTGACCAAGTAGGCTAGTTGATGAGTATTTGCAGAAAAAATTATTTTCTTGCCTGCAAAACCATCAAGAACAAGTGGGTTGGAGGAGGATATAAACAAGGGTAAGAGTGGTCCTTCGTAGTCCTTATGATGGTCTACAAGATGGTTCAAGTGCATTACCGAAAATGCAGAAGGATTGGAAATGGGGGAGACTCAAAGATGGCATCTTGATAGCATTTCTATACTTAGTCATATTTTGGCAGATTTAGGGTTTTTGACTAGAATATAAGAGGGGAGGTCTTTGATGGGTTGCAAGGTACCAGAGCATCAGAAAGTGGAGGATGTTGAAGTGTAGATTGAGTATAGAAGGATACATGCTTGATATTGGTCTTCATTGACTTGGAAGCTTCTAGAATGGATCACTTCATAATTGATCTGGTTAAGGGTTTTAGATGATCACCTAGTGGCTAGAGATCATATCGATCTTTGAATTTTTGCTTAGGGTGTTGTGATATTAAAACATATTAATCCTAGTGGATGAGCTCCTAGAGTAGCTCAAACTATCTCCTAAGCAAACAAATCAAACAGCAGATCAAGGCAATTCATCAAACAACAAATCAAGGCAATTCATCTTCCAAACAAGTCAATCTACTTCTATGGATACCATCAAGCCTAGATTAAGCTAGAGATGGGTATTTTGAAAAGTTGGAGTTGAGTAAGGTGAGAATCCTTGGTATTTCTACCAAGGGTAGAATTCAAAAGCTTTATAAAAAGGTTTTGGAGAAACCTAGAGATAAGAGTAGTTGAAAGTTCTGTCTGGAAAACATAGGGAGATTATATCTTATAGATCTCCATAATTTTGTCAATAGAATCTACTAAAGTTGTTAGGGTTACAAAGGCATCTTGGCTCAGGTTTTGAAATGCCAGAACTTTTGAGAATATGTAGAATGAGCCTGGACAATTTTCTTAAATAGTTTTTGTCAACTGATGTTGATGTAAGCAGTATATCATATGCTATACATTCATATGCATAAGCATAACAAGCAAGTATGCGAACACTACATCACTTAAACAAGAAAAAAAATTCCCCCTTATTTTTTGCATTCAGAATAACTAATCAGGGTTGCTAAAATTCGGATGTTATAGACCTTTCCCCTTAAAAGAATCTTGTCCTGAGATTCGGGAGGGTAGGATTAGGGGATTTTGAGTCAGGTTAGCACTAAGTAACTCAAGCGTACTATCTTAAGGACTTCGTCTTTGAAAGTGGTTACTACGCCGATGGGGTTGAACTTGAGTCTTCTTGGATGCACAGAGAGTTGAGCAGATTCAGCCTGATCGCGAGGGATGATCTTATGTTCCTTCTGGACTCGATACCTCGAGGGCTTAGGCTAGGTGGACTACCTCAACCTAGACTTCATGGAGTACCCTTCGGAGGGTAGAGTCTAGGGCTTAGTGTACCTTTCTCAAAGGATCCACGGGTCTTCCTTAGGGGCATAGCATATCCTATTTAACGACTTTAGGGTCGAAACTCCTGAGTTTGCTTCGAGCAAAAGGTTACCCTATTTTTGTGGGAAAGACGCAGTCTTTCCCCCTTAGGATTAGACTAGGTTAGCTCGGAGATAACACATTCCTTCCTTCTTGATGTCGTTGAATGATGTTCTGAAGACTGTCTTCATCCCTTCTGTATGGAGTTGAAATCTTTAGATGTTGTCCGCAAGGCTGGGTCCTACGAGGCTCATATACTACTTTTATTCGTACCTGGCCTCTTCAAAACAGTTGGAGTCACAAGTCCTCTAAGCGGTTAGAACTGAGGGGTTAGTGGTTCGGCGGTCCTTTAGGTAGGTCTTCAGCTGAAGTAGGAGAGGGACTTCGTAGAATCTTTAGTTAGTTTCTCCTCTAATGAGTACTGAGTTGCTGTTTGCCGGAAGGACGTTGGATCTGGAGATCTTTTCCGAAGTATATTCTGGTAGATAGTCTTTGGAAGGACGTATTTCCACCTTAGAGCTTTACTAAGGTTCTTCGAGAAGGGTGTGGATATTCTATCTTGGAGTGCTGGCGTGATGCTAGAGTAAGGTTGTATTTTCCCTGCGTCTTGAGTTGAGGTCTTCAAGTGACGTTCCATTGCTCAAACCTTGTAGGGGTGGCTTCCTATCTAAGCCTTAAGGAGTTAAATCGAGGCACGTTAGCGGTTTACGATTCATCTGGATAATCTTCAGTCGAGGTAGGGATGCTAACTTTGGAGAAAACTTCTTCACTTGAAATCCTTGCGTTATTTTTGCTCGATGGTAGAGTGGACTGGTTGTCTTCACGCTTCCTTATCATCCGGATTTAGGGGTAGTTCTGACCATCTATGGTGGAACTTCCAATCGGTCTGGGTACGGTCAACTAGAATAGTTCGTCTCCTGAGGTGGTAGGAAGCTCTAATATATCGAAGGCTAGGGCAGTTAGGTCTTCACTTCTTGTCTTGGTAGGTAGGCCTTGTGGTTTCTTGCGGATAGTGAGGATCCTTCGGTGATCGACCTCCGTCTTTAGCGGAATTCTTTCTATAATAGATCGATGAATAATGGAGTGTTGCACTATCGACGAGTCGTGAGGGGTGAGTTGGACGATTTATGCCATCATGTTCAAGAGGAGTTTTCAATTTGTTCGAACTTGACGATGTTGAACTCTTAGTTCTTGCGATGCTTTTCCTCTCATCACTCCCGAGGTTAGTAGGGTTCTTGTTACCGACAACTAACATGGTTGCTTGAGGTACTAGATGGGTTATTGATCCTCGAGTCATAATCAACTAAGTTCAGAACAAGCCACACCACACATACAGAGTGAACAGAGTGATGAGGTTGCAAATTCCTTTGCAAACAATACACATTAAGAAACAGACTATGTAGTTAGGTAAGCAAACATGGTCAACGTTAGGGACCAACGAGATAACTACTTGCGATAGAGGGGAATCCTATTTTAAGACTATTAATCCTAGATGTCACGTTGTAGTGGTCTGGGGCACTATCTTGCAGATGAAACCTTCGTCGTATCTTTGGACGCTTCTTGATAGTGTAGTAGTTGATTCCTTCGGCTTATGAGGATTACACTTGTAGGGTGATAGTCTCCTTGTGTTTGTTGATAGTTTCTTATCTTCACCTCGTTATCATCATCTTCTCATGTTCTAGGTCCTATTTGTTTGAAATAGGTAGGTTTGAAATTTCGACGAGAGTTAGAGGAACCATTTTCTAAATCATTTAACTTAGGGTAAGGGAGGAAGTATAACTTTTCGAAGATCATTGAGAAACTAGTTTTTTAAAGCCGGTGTTTTCAAAATAGTGTTCATGTCTAACGACCATGCTAACTAAGGTTCTCCTATAGTCAGGATGGCTCTGATAACAAGTCTATGAGGCCCATGGATTAATCCTCCGAGAATCCCTGTTATGCATAATGCCACGATCCCATAATCAGTTAGTCGCGGCACATAACCAACAAGTATCAAAGTAAACATCCATTACTTAAGCAGATACATGTCATACCTCAATTGCCATTATGGCTGCATGAGTTAACATCAGCAGAACTTCTTCAAGCATAGAGCCTGAGCCATGCCTTAACCTATAGGAAACTGACTAGGAGAACTTCCTAGCTCGCAAAATCATCAACAACACCTTCTTCTTCCATATCTTCTCGAATCTGACCAAGTCAATAGCCAGGGACAATGCCAGTGAGTACTTTGAATGTACTCGCAAACCACCTTAAGAGATAACAATAATAAAGAGGATATGCAATATGGATGTAGTAGTAGGAGGGCTCCCTGAGAGGTTCTTATCTAAAATAGTTTCCCTTGTAGATATGGCATCTGCATATCTTTGTTAAAAACTTTTGTAAAACATTTTGAAAACATTTGAAAGGTTTTAGAATCATTAGGATTGGGTCATCCATTTGTTCCCTCCTTCCGTTCATCCCATGACCAAACTTTCTCCTTCCTTTCCGACCATCCCATGGTCAAGACATTTGTCCTTTCTGACCATCCCATGGTCAAAACATTTCCAAAGATTTTGCTTTTTCTGACATCCTTTTCAAAATCAAAACCAGCACCACTCTACAGTAGTTTTTCCAACCCATACATAACCACGGACACAACTATTCGAATAGCTTTGCACTCCATAGAGGTTGTACACTTTACCCACACGATCCGAGTACCCTGCCCTGATCCCCTATGTATTGTGGGTCGAGTAACCGGTCAAGACCTTCGGAACACCCACTCCAGTACAAGCGCCTACCATATGAGTCATTCCCCTCAACACCGTCGGGTACCATGGACCAACCGGAGCGCCTTTCTCACTACACAAAGTGTGAGCTTTCAATGAGAGGCTCATAGTAACGCATGGCGTCCCGCAGACCGTTCGTTTCTTCTTCGGGTCGATGCTTCACATGGACCCTTACAGGAGAAGACCCACCCTCCAGAGATCAAATCTCATGTCATAGTTGCGAGGAAACTCATACCAGAGTAAACAAACTTCGAGTCCAGCCCCTTCCCATATAGGAGTAATGTGGTTGCACGGGTTAAGTTGTTATAGCTAAAGCTACAAAGAACTGGGTGGGTTTTCAAAAACATTTTTCCTCCTCTTTCCTTCAGCATCCCTTGTAAAACAAAAACATTTTTATTTTCTCAAACTTCTCTTGGTAGGCCAAACCTCACCAAGGTTTCATCATAAGTAAACTTTTTCGGGTTCTTCCCATCCTATTATTCTGCTTCGGCTAAAACGGGGTCTCCAAAGGGGGTATGGTGTTACACACCATCTACCATACTAAGGTTGAGTAGGTTTCATCAAAGGGGGTTGTACCTATTAGTACAAAAGTGTAGAGGTTTGGGGAGCCAAGCCACTATCAGATATAAAACATCATATAATAAAACAATGCAGTTTTCAATAAATAGAAGGTAAAACATGCATAAGTAAAATAGTAGGACAAGGCTTATGAGCAATAAGGTGGCTTGCCTGTGATCAACAATCTGGCAATAAATGTCCCTGGACCTCTTCAGAGAAAATCATAATAATAATAACCATCTTCTTCGGGTCTTCGATATAATCACACTATTGTCGTCAAAGGTAATACATGCAAGAAATAAAGGGCATCATCAACACAAGGAATACACTCACCAATACCATATAGAAAACAAACATACAACACAATACTCACTTCATTAGGTATTGATGGATTGAGTTTAATGCAATTGGAAATAATGGAAATGCCTTGGTGGAAATCCCTTTATGATTCAATTGCCAACAACCACCTAACAAGGGGGTTTTGAACTAGGGCTTAATTAAGTATGACATCCATGCGGAAAAATTATATATTCAGATAGGTAATGATGAAGTGAAACCAACAAAAGTGGTTTCACTATTTTGTCATTTTAGGAAATAATTCACCAGAAAAGCTTTATGGTTCCAAAAATTATTTCCTAGAAGTTTTTCGTGGAGTTCTGAATACTGGATCACTGAGTGCTGTATTCGCTTCAAAACAATTACCAGAATGCCCTTGGAAAATCCCAAGTTAGTTGTGCATAGTATTTGTCTTTTTCACCAAAATTAAAATATCAGGGGTTTTGATATAATTCCAAGGGAACATGTTATTTACTTTGAATACCTTTCTGCAAAAATTTGGTTTACTAATTTTGGAGTGGTAAAACTCATATAGTGATTTATCTACTAAAATAACACTAGACAGAGATATTTAATTCACTATAATTTAACAGAAGCTCAAACAATATTGGGCTTCTAGTGTTTCTTAGGCATGATGATATAGGAGTACTAGGAGTTGGAATTTGGTCAAAGCCCTTTTTGGTTTGCCCTAGGGAAATTCCTAAAGGCAGATTTGTCCTGTTTTTGTCATTTTTGCTATAGGAAAAATAGGAAGCTTCTTGGGGTGAGGTCAAGGTTACAAGGTAGGTATACTACAAATATACCCTAGAGAGTTGGAATTACCCCATTTTGTTTTACCAAACTACGAGAAAGAAAGAAATAGTGAAAAGGACACATTCTGGTTTTATTTTTACTATAAAATAACTAGAGATTATTTTGATTTTCCGGTACAAATTTAGAGAGGATTATTTCTAGCCATTTTTCATTTTTGTCTTGGTTTAAACCTACAGCAAACCTAGCAGATCTAGAGAAAAAACATTAAATTGAGAAAAGGGGGTCAGGGGGATACTGCGCCGGAGATCCAGAGGGAACTGGGCCACTCCTAGTAGATCCGGCCCACCCAGTGAGGAAATGTGCAAGGGTGTCACGGGATTTGAATCCCCGGGGCAAAGCCCACTAGTCAGCGAGCCGGGAGGGTCGAAGCGGTATCCGTCGCTGTAGGTCGTTGGATCAGAGGGGGATCCATGGTTGCAGGTCGTCGTCCTCCCTGGACATATCGGCAGCAAGGAAAACCCTAATCACGTCAAAGAGGGTGCGAGGAGGCTCACTAAGTGACGGGAAGACAACGTGGGGGTGCTAGGGCGATGCGGCACAACGAGGCTGTTCCGGAGAGGGGCGACACGAGGCGGTTCAACGTCAGTGAGCGGCTCGCGCATGGACAGCCGGAGGGTAGCTTCAGGAGCTCTCTGGCGAGGTGGCTCTAGATGTTCCTGAGAAGAGAGGGAGGCACAGTTAGAGGCAGTGGACTGAGGGGAGCTCGGGAGAGAAACATGCAGAGAGAGAGGATCTCGAGAGGGAGAGCTATGCTTGGATCTACAACAATGGCTGAAGCCCCTTCATCTCCTTCTCTCGGGCAGGAAAGAGAAGGGAGGAAAAAGGGTGACTGGGGCAGGTAGGTGGAAGTGAGAGGGGCAAATGAGACAAAGGGGGAAGGGTTGTGGTGGCCTCTGGCCTTTAAAATCCGAAGGGGTGTAGGCGGGACCAAGTCCATGGAGAAGTAAGGGAGGGGATGCTTCTCGAGGGTTGGTCGATTTGGGCGTTTGAGAGTGCCTGGGGTCTTGGTACTCAACTAGAGAGGGATATGGGAGGAGTGGTAGCTGTTGGACAATTAATTACCAAGATGAGCATGATAGGCCATCTCCTCTTTCTCTCTTTCCAACACTAGAAACCAAGGGAACCTTGCCCTTCTACAATGGTTTACACGACAAGAGAAAATTGGGGCTGCTGTGTTTGTCAAAGAGATGGGGGAGGATGGTCGGGAAGGGATTTGGGGGTGAATAAAGGGTTAAATACCAATTTGGCCATATTGATGCCCATGAAGCAATCCTTCAATAATTGATCTTGATTAGATGGGGTGATGGTATTGGTAGCTTGGTAAGGTCAAGATATAACTCCCTGAATTAATTAGGATTTTTCAGAATGCTCTAGATCATTTTTATATCTAATATTCAAATAGTGCTGAAATGATTTTTAGAAGCTTATTTGATATTTTTTTAATGGTACAAGGGTGGGTTTTGATGTCAGATTGTTCTAAATATGAATCCATACTTTGAGGAATTTTCCCATGATTTATTGGGGTTAAAAGTATTTAAAAGAATTATTATTCCATTTCCATGATTTAACAAAAAGGGAAAAAAGAAACAATGAAGCTCTTCAAAAATATGAAGTTGGAAGATGGGATATGATAAATAGACTTCAAATGAGCATGAATATGGGGATGTGTTTTGGACAAACTCAAACTTTCTTTTATAGATTAGGTTTTGGAGTTTTGTCAATTTAAGAGATTAAATAGGTTTGGGTCCATAATAATTATGGATAATATTTGATAATCTTTATAATCACGGTACATTATGTACACAAGGTGTATCTAGCATTTTCAACCTTAGGTGTTGATAATCCAACTTTATTTTGGTAGGAAACAAGGAATAAAGGATCTAGGGTGATGTTATTTTCATACCATCAAAACCTTGTTAGATCTTGGAGCTCAGAGCTCCCCTTGGGGCATGGGCTAGATGGATGGATAAACTAAGTGATGTAGATCACCATGGTGTATAGGTTTGAGCTTGGTCATACTTGAGGGTTCTAATAAAATAAGGGTGCCAAAATAGATTATCAAATAGCCTTCAAAACCTTGGGGATTTTTGAAGCACGAGGATCCATTTGTAATAGGTGAAGTAGGTATTTATAGACCTTTATGAGTAGAACACAATGATGAAAATAGTTGGTCCAAAGAAGGTAGGATGAAGGTGTGAGCTTATGACCAAGTAGGCTAGTTGATGAGTATTTGCAAAAAAAGTTATTTTCCTACCTGCAAAACCATCAAGAACAAGTGGGCTGGAGGAGGATCTAACTAAGGGAAAGATTGGTCCTTGTTAGTCCTTATGATGGTCTACAATATGGTTCAAGTGCATTACCAAAAATGCAGAAGGATTGGAAATGGGGGAGACTCAAAGATGGCATCTTGATAGCATTTCCAGACTGTCATATTTTGGCAGATTTACAGTTTTTGACTAGAATATAAGAGGGGAGGTTTTTGATGGGTTGGAAGGTACCAAAGCATCAGCAAGTGGAGTATGTTAAAGTGTATATTGAGTAGAGAAGGATACATGCTTGATATTGATCTTCATTTACTTGGAAGCTTCTAGAATGGATAATTTCAGAATTGATCTAGTTAAGGGTTTTAAATGATCACCTAGTGGCTAGAGATCAGATCCATCTTTGTATTCTTGCTTAAGGTGTTGTGATATTAAAACATCTTGATCCTAGAGGATGAGCTCCTATAGTATCTCAAACTATCTCCTAAGCAGACAAATCAAACAGCAGATCAAGGCAATTCATCTTCCAAACAAGGAAATCTACTTCTATGGATACCATCAAGCCTAGCTTGAGGTAGAGATGGGTATTTTGAAAAGTTGGAGTTGAGTAAGGTGATAATCCTTGGTATTTCTACCAAGGGTAGAATTCAAAAGCTTTATAAAAAGGTTTTGGACAAACCTAGAGATAAGAGTAGTTGAAAGTTCTGTCTGGAAAACATAGGGAGATTATATCTTATAGATCTCCATAATTTTGTCAATAGAATCTACTAAAGTGGTTGGGGTTACAAAGGAATCTTGGCTCGGGTTTTGAAATACCAGAATATTTGAGAATATGTAGAATGAGCCAGGATAGTTTTGTTAAATAGTTTTTGTTGTGTTGAGGTAAGGAGTATATCATATGTTGTACATTCATATGCATAAGCATAACAAGCAAGTATGCAAACATTGCATCGCTTAAACAAGAAAAAAAATTGTTCCCCCTGATTTTTTGCATTCAGAACAACTAATCAGGGTTGCTGAAATTGGGATGTTAAAATCAGTGTGGTTTAGGAAAAGAACACATGCAATGACACTAGTGGATCAATGTGTTAAACCATGGTCACAGAGACTGACATAGGTACGATTACTCGGGTGCTTATGATTTGCTACCCTGGCTGCATACGGACTCACGACCCATGGAGATTCAAGATGGTGGCCCAAGAAGCAACCGATGAAGACCTTATTTGTATTAGGAAAGGAAATATGAACCGACGTTATGTTGGTATTGTAATCATACATATGTAACCTATCTGTATACGGCTTTGAGACCTGGCCTATTATATATAGGATGGGAGACGCCTATGAGGAGGTACCACAAAAACCCGAGCGATCTGTAATAGTGATGTTCATCAAGTAATCAGGCATCTTTGACTCCCTTGTTTGCCTGACATCTGATGAAATCCCTAGTGTTCTCTTTTCCACAAAACCCTAAGTCCATCACCATGGGCATTCCCGATGTTACCCCTCATCAATTGGTGCCGTTTGTGGGAAACTTGAACCCTAGAGTCATGGATTCGGTGGACCCCTTTTCATCAAGAAACAACCCTACGGAGGCGGCCCCATGCCCACCCACCCCAGTTTTGGTACCGGCCAATTTCAACGGCGGATCCAATCTCATCATCGGAAGTTTCCACTTCCAAGTAGAGGATCCTGAAGAACCACACCTTTCGGATCCGATCTCATCGGGACCGTCGGTCAAAAAATATGCGCCTACGGTGATATCTGTATTACCTGTCGGATCATCCGTGGAAGCCACACCGTAGGTGGAGAGAGCCAACGAAAACAATCAAAACACAGCAGATCTAGGGGACCTTGATGGTCTCTATGATGAACTCTCCCTTGGGTCAAACCACCAGTCAACCACACTATGAGGATCAAGTTCGGAAAACATGGAACCCGAAGAAACTAGAGAAAGTATCGACTTCGAAATTATAAAGGCTGGGATCTACCTAGAACAGAAACTACTAGACTTCACTGGTCTCCCAGACGGTGTCTCCCTCGGATCTAACAATGACATCACTAGTCCATACGTAACACGCCACCAAGTGTGCGTGATCATTGGAGAACCTTGGACATAGCGCGACTCTAACGCAACGAGGGAAACCACGGAAATGAAGGAGACCCGACGGACAACCGCATAACCCAAGGAGGATGGGAACCATGCAGAGGCGAGAGGCAAACTCTCCGATTACCAGCCGTAGCATGTCAAAAATCAAGGGAAGCAATTTTAGACATAGTTCCAATGACAGCCAATGCCACACACGATGATTTACTAGCATATCAATACATGCTTCATCACAAGAAGACAGACTTGCTAAGGATGCAAAGGCAACTCGATAAAAGAAAAAGGCTAGCTGACAAATCTAGCCTGAGATGGGCACAATTAAGTTCTACTAGACGATCAAGGAGCATAACTAGGGGAGCATCACCAAGAAGGTGAACATCTCGATTGCAGAACATCCCCGAAGCCGAAAGAAATGAACTGATTCAAGACCTCGATCTATCGTTTATGTCAGTAGATCAAGAAGGGAACATCAAAGCAAAAACAGCCCAAGCAGCAATCGTGGCCACACAAACGTATCTAATCACAACTCAACCCGCACTCGACGATCCCCATGCATCTCTTCATCTCTCAGCTTTAATGAACCTCGGCATGGTAGGAGCATCTCTTGCACAAGCAGAACAGGGAATCACGCACCAACCCGATAGATCCCCACATTGTCATAGCAGCCCTCGGTAGGTGGGGCACACCCGAAGGTTGCGATCACCACATCGGGTGCACTTCTCAGGGTCCGAACCGCAAAACAGCAAAAGAAACGATAACACGCAGCACAAGAACAATGGATCAAGGGATGAGAGCCATAGCCGAATATATCATAACGACAACAGTGTAAATGACCACGAGTTATGTGGAGCCAGCTATTTTACCCAACGGATTCGTAAAACTTCAGTACCCAAGGACTTCAAACTTCCACATGACCACCAGAAATACGATGGACTATAGGAACCCGAAGCATGGCTAGAAGATTACTTGGCCACTGTCAAGCTATAGGGCGACTCCACAGCCACCGCAATGCAAAGCTTGAAGCCGCACCTAACCGGCATTGCACGGTCGTGGCTTAGACAACTACCCAAAGATTCCATCAGTAGCTGGAATGATCATGAAAATAAGTTCATCCGACACTTTCAATCCACATTTAAACGATCCGCATCTCTGGAGCAATTACGGGCGTACAAACAGAAACATGGAAAATCAATAAGAGCCTTCATTCAGTGATGGAACAATATCAAGAACTCAGCCGAAGCCATATTCGACGAAAGGGCCATTGACACCTTCAATGATGGCCTCCGCTGCCGAAAGTTCATAGAAGAACTAGGACGGGTCAAACCCAAAATAATCTCACGGCTAATGGACATAGAAAATCGCTGGGCTGATGGAGAGGACGCGCTTCATAACAAACGAACACGTTCACCTGAAGAAGATAGGGATAAACGCAACAATGATAGAAGACGGAGGAATAATGATGGACGCGCGGGACCAAGTTATGTCGTAGCTAGTTTCTCGGGAGAGGGTAATCACAGGAACGATGATTACAACAGGGGCACCGAAATAGCAGGGACAACGACGGAGGAGGCCAATCATTGCAATGATATCAACCAAGATCTCGGGACCCACCTATGTCCATAATGCAAATGTTGGAGGACCCTGTAATATGCACTTTTATGTCGATTCAGCGGGTTAAAGACGATCCAACCATCTCATGAAAGTGTTAGGTTTACAACATAGAAAACAAAAAATTCCTATGATGGGAACTATTATTCTACACCAAGATCTATCTACTAGATACAAGCAATGGGTGGATATACATCCATAGAGAACATACCCTTGAAGAGCGACAAAGTGTTACGATCGTGATAATGTAGTCGTACACTTGTCAATCCCAAGATCGTGATGAAGTACTTTAGGTCTAGCAGTTTCAGCACCATCAAGTCCAGCACCATCAAGTCCAGCATTGCAAAGCAGCGGTGCATCCATGATCACACACACGTCCGGTCCACCAAAAAACCTCCGCCTCCTCGCTCCAGTGATGCAGCGGAAGCAGCAACTTCTTTCCAGATAAAGCCATCGAGAACATGTATCTCGCTAATACGAGACCATGGGGACTAACTAGAGGGAGAAGAGAACCTTCACGAGGAGGTGGGTCAAGTGGAGAAGAGCCATGGGGATCCTTTTATAGGGGGAGGGGCGCAGCCCCATGGCCATGGCTGACCGGCCATGGTGGGTGCCCCCACCTCTCCCTCATTCATGTGGGTGGAGCTTACACTAAGCCCACTCACATAAATTTCAACTCCACTCACTTGCATTTAATGTCCACTAAATTAAATGCATTTTTCTATTTAAATAAAACACTTCTATTTATTTTATACAGAATTATGTTAATTAATTTATTAACAAACATTCACATAAAACTCCCTGCAACATTTCAATATCACATGAAGAACCAGTTTCAGCAATTTCACCCAAAACAATTTCGGTTTCCATCGAAATTATCCCAGCGCTTTCATAATCTTTATCTGAAACATATTTGATCCTAAATGGTGTCGGTATCCCTTAAGTGTGTCACCCTACAGTTCGCGAATAATGCAGACATGATCAAGACCTTTCTCCGAACAATAATCAGCAACGGGACCTAGAGATCCGTACTAAGTCCCACACATTCAACGATGACTCTAGTGATCGTGTGAACCTTCAACGTCATATCTAAATCCCTTTGTCTAGCGATACACTACAAGTCTGAGATTTGATCATCAGTATCTCCATACCTAGTTTGATCTTGTTTCCGACATGCACTCTTTTCTCATTCCCGTGATATAACATTCTAGTGATCACATCACTTGCTTGCAAGATATCTCAATGTGATATCACCGAGAGGGCCAAGAGTACATCTATCCATCATCGGGATGGACAAATCCCACTCTTGATCCATGAGCGTCAACATAACACTTTCAGAGTACCCAAACCAACCTTTATAGTCACCCTATTATGGTGTGACGTTTGATGTTATCAAAGTACTCTTCCGGTGTTAGAAATTAACATGATCTCATGGTCTAAGGACTAAGATTATTCTGTATAATGTTATAGCAATATAAACATAATGACTTTGATCGTAATGCTATACTTCAGATGAATGTTCATCACATCATTCACCAAGTTGTGACCTCGTTATTAACAACATCCAATGTCCATGATCGGGAAACTTTGATCATCTTGTTAATCCACGACCTAGTTTATAAGAGAGGCATAACTAGGAACCATTTATTTGTTTATTAAACACACATGTATTAAAGTTTCCAATTAATACAATTATAGCATGCAAAATAAACATTTATCATAAACAAGGAATAAGATAATAACCACTTTATTATTGCCTCTAGGGCATATTCCCTTCAGAAAGACTGCCAAACATTTTTGAAGATGCAAGAGCTATGCAATGCAAAAGCAACTGAAGCAGCAAACCGACGATACATCACTATGCCTGGCATGTTAGCCATTGGCACACCACCATCACCACCGGCACACCAGCCAGTAGGACAACCACAAAACAAAACAAATCAAGGTAGTGAATACCCTAAGTCAAAGGGAGCAATGTCAACGATTCATAAAGGGCGCCCATCCAACAGGATCCAGAAACTAATTACAAGACAAGTCAACATGGCCGAGATGACTCTACGAGCCACACTTGAGTATCTTCACTTGTCAGAATAGGAAATCACATTCAACAGAGATGATCACCCACTTCGAGTACCACGACCGAGGCATTCAGCCTTGATAGTTGAAGCGCAAGTGGGAGGATTCGACATGAGCAAAATTTTCATGGATGAAGGACGCAGCATAAATTTGATTTATGCCAAAACACCGAGAGCAATGAACTACTCTTTGGTAAATCTAGCACTAACAAAAACATCCTTCCACGACATAGTACCAGGTAAAGCCAAAATTCCCTTAGGTAAAACACTTCTTGACGTTGTTTTTGGATCGAAAGAAAATTTTAGGCGAGAAAAGCTTGAATTCAAAGTCATGGACTGGCCATCACAATATCATGTGATCATGGGACGCCCAGCTTTTGCACGATTCATGGCAGTTCTGCATTATACATATCTAGTTATGAAAATGCCAGCGCCGAGGGTAATCATAACAGTAAAGGGAAGCTTCACACGATCCGACAATTGCAATCGGGAGTTCAATAAATTTTCTGAATCTTTTGAGATGGCAACTGAGTTTGAGCAGCTAAAACTGTCAGCAACCGCAGAACATCTGACAATAGTGCGTGTCAATCCCGATCAGGCTTTTGACACCGCCAAAGATACAAAGTAAGTACAGATCCACCCTACCGACCTGAAGAAGACGACATTTGTGGCCTCCAAACTTAGTCCCGCATAGGAAAGCATGCTCATCGAGTTCCTCCATGAGCACTGGGAGATCTTCGCATGGCTACCTTCTAACATGCGGAGAATTCGAGGGAACTCGCTGAGCACGCATTAAACTTGGATCCAAAGGTGAAGCCAGTAAAACAGTCGCTTCGCTGAGCCAAAATGTAAGGCCATTGGAAAGGAGCTCAATCGCCTTACTAATGCCAAATTCATCAAAGAATTAAAGAAAGCGGAGTGGGTTGCAAACCCGGTATGCGTCCCAAAGAAAAATACAAAAGAGTTACGGATGTGCATTGACTTCACTGCCCTGAATAAACATTGTCCAAAGGATCACTTCCCACTACCACGAATCGATCAAATAATCGATGCAACCACGAGGTGCGGATGTCTTTCCTTTCCGGACGCATATTCAGGGTACCATCAAATTCAGATGAAGGAGGAAGATCAGAAGAAAACATCATTTATCATGCCATATGGTGTATTCTGCTATACAACAATTCCCTTTGGCCTCAAATATGCTAGGGCAACATACTAACGAATGATACAAAATTTCCTGGGAAACCAAATTGGCACAAACGTACAAGTGTATATCGACGAATTTATAGTTATAACAAAGCAAAGGTCCTCACTTATCAAAGATCTCCAAGAAACATGTGAGAACCTCGACAAATTTTGCATCAAACTCAACCCGACAAAGTTCTCCTTTGGAGTCCTAGCTGGGAAACTCCACGGATACCTCGTATCAGCAAGAGGAATCAAAGCCAACCCCAAGAAAATACAGGCAATTCTAACAATGAAAAAGCCAACGAATCGGGGCGTACAGTAGCTGGCTGGGCGAGTCGTAGCACTCAGCCACTTTATTACTCGGTTAGGAGAAAAGCACTACCACTCTACGCCCTCATGAGGAAATCACATAAATTCGAATGGACGGAAGAAGCTTAGCGCGCCTTTGAGGATCTCAAAAGGACACTTTCAACATCTCCTGTCATCATGTCTCTGCATGAGAAAGAGCCACTACTTCTTTACATTGTCGCCACTAATCAGGTAGTCAACACGGTTCTGGTCGTAGAATGACCTGAAGAAGGGAAAACCCATGGTGTTCAAATGATAGTTTATTTCTTGAGGGACGTCCTCTCACCATCTAAACAAAGGTACCTGCATTATCAGAAACTAGCGTATGGAGTGTTTATGACAGCAGGAAAGTTGCGTCACTATTTTTTGGAACACCCGATCATAGTGGTCAACGAAGCACCTCTATCCAGTATCATCAATAATCCAGAAGCAACTGGACGTGTCTCCCTATGGGGCATTGAGCTTCCCCCTCGAGATATCACGTACAAAAATTGTAAAGCAATTAAATCACAAGTTCTGCCTGATTTTATCCCTGAATGGACTGAACTACAATGTGCAGGCCCACCTGACCTTTCTAGCGCATGGACGATATACGTTGATGGATCAAAAAGAATGGAAGGAGCAGGAGTCATATTAGTATCACCACAAGGCGATAAAATGCGATATATACTTCGGGTGAGCTTTACAAACACATCCAATAATGAAGCTGAGTATGTTGCATGGTATGCGTATGGCCAAATCTTGCGGTGCAACTCGCCTCAAAAAATTTGGTGATTCTAATCTTGTAGCATAGCAAGAAATGAACAAGTGTGATGCTATCAGTGATAACATGATTCCTGCCGTGATCTGTATAGCATTATGGAGGCTCAGTTTGACGGATGCAAAGTATCGCACATAGGAAGAGTAAGCAATGAAGAAGCCGACAATCTAGCAAACATCGGGTCCTTATTCCTACCAGTGCCACCCGGTTTTTTGGGGAGGAAATAACTGAACGTTTTATCAATGCCAAGAGAGTCTCTAAGGTCATAGCGCCCAATACAGGGAAAAAGATTAAGCTGCAAAAGGACCCAGGGGCTACACCAGCTAGCAAGAGTATAGATGAAATCCTCGAAGAAGAATCAGAAGTTGATGAGGGCACGATAATAGAACATACATGGATGCAGCCATACATAGCATATATGACTCGGGGAGAGATCCCCGAAGATGTGACAAAATCTCGGCGAATCACTCTAAAATCAAAAGCCTCTAGAATCATCAAAGGAGAGTTATATAAAAGAAGTATTTTGGGTGTGCTGCAGCGATGTGTCACACCCGACAAAGGGAAAACTATACTCAAGGATATACACGAAGGAGTATGTGGCCATCACGCAAGTACTCGAGCAATTGCTGCCAAAGCATTCAGAGCAGGATTCTATTGGTTCATAGCAGTACAAGATGCAAAGGATATAGTCTAAACATGCGAGGCATGTCAGCGATTCACAACAAAACCTGGCGCACCTACTGCCGAGTTAAATCCCATACCTCTCGCTTGGCTTTCGCTCAGTGGGGACTCAATATGGTGGGTAAAATTCACAAATCATCTCCATGAGGACACATCTTTCTGCTAGTAGCAGTCAACAAATTTACTAAATGAATTGAAGCAATGGCTGTCACCAGTCAAGATGGAACTTCGGCTATGAATTTTATCAAATCCATAGTATTCCGGTTTGGTGTGCCAAATAGCATCATCACGGATAATGGAACTAATTTTACATCCAATGAGTTCATGGAATACTATGAGAAGATGGGTATAAAAGTAAGCTACACCTCAATAGCCCACCCGCAAACTAACGGACAAGTGGAAAAAGCCAATGGCCTAGTAACTGATGGCCTCAAGAAAAGATTACTAGCACTACTCAACAGGGCAAAAGGAGCATGGGTAGATGAGTTACCATCTGTTTTGTGGAGTTTGTGTACTACTCCAAATAATTCGACACACGAAACACCCTTCTATTTGTTCCATGGCACTGAAGCTGTCATTCTAGTCAGAGTATCACATGAATCTCCACGAGTAGCTACATATGATGAAGAGGCATCAAGAGAAGAACTTGAAGACGATGTTGATTCACTTGATGAAGCCCGAGACACTGCCCTACAAAGAGCTAATATATATCAGCAAAACTTGCGCAACTACCACAGTCAACGGTTGCGTCCTAGGTCCTTCATTGTAGGGGACCTAGTTCTTCGCCTCAAGCAAGATGGCCATCGTAAATTGGAGTCGCCTTGGGAAGGACCTTACATTGTTATAGAAGTTATTCCCGGAGGAGCATATCGGCTACAAGACAAGAAGCAGGAGTCAAATACTCCAATTCGTGGAACGTCGCACAACTACGGCACTTTTACACTTAGAATTTATGTGTTCTTGCTATATTAATTACAATAAGGCCTATGGCCCAGCTTCTTAGCCAGAATATTAAGGACAACGGCCAGGCGGCAATCGACCAAATAATGTATCATTGGCTTCGGCATATAAATAAAAGATAAGTTCTTCACACTCTGAGTCTTTATTATACCTTTTTTGCCAACAAAACAGGGGATCTCTATTTCTATATAAACATTTTTTGTGATAAAATTAACAACCATTATGAGCCTGTGTCCATATACAGGCATCCGGATATAGCCTCGAGGGCTACTCCCATCGGGAGCGCTGGCGCGCACCCAATACGAATCAAATTATGCATACAAAATCAAGACAATCGCCACCTAAACCTGCGAGTTTTACTTTGGTGTATCCTCAAAAGGTTACTCCCATCAGGAGATTCTATAAATTATTAATACAAAAAGTATGATAAATTTCAGAAATTCCAGTAGCCAAACAAGGTAGTAGATAAAAATTATACAAAAATCTTGGATCGCACCCGACACGACAAAACTCCGAATGCCCTGTCCAAGACATGAAGGTAAGACCCTGGGATTCGTCCTGTGCAGCCTGGTAATCGCACAAGAATGCGCTCCGCCAGTGAAATATCCGTATCAATGATACGATGAAAAATCCTGATGGACGTGTTGCGTATCCGATAAAATAGAACTAGAATTCAGTATTCGATAAGATCTTAGCAGCTTGAACTGAATTACGCTAGTTATAATTCCGAGTTTAGGCCCGGGGACTTGAATTTGATGTAGGTCAACATTGTTTTTGCCCAGGAGTAATTAACGGATTCCCGATTCGTCCGATGCATCAGGCTTGTTGTACCGAATCCCTATAAAATTGAAAAAAATGGAAATAATGCAAAGAAAGGAAAAAACTGAAAATATCTTTGAGACTCAACCAGAATCTATGGTTCGGGTAGAGTCTCGGGGGATACTGACATAGGTACAATTACTCGGGTGCTTATGATTCACTACCATAGCTGCATAAAGACTCACAGCCCATGGAGATTCAAGATGGTGGCCCAAGAAGCATCTGATGAAGACCTTAGTTGTATTAGGAAAGGAAATATGAGTCGACGTTATGTTGGTATTGTAATCATACATATGTAACCTATCCGTATACGGCTTTGAGACCCGTCCTATTATATATAGGATGGGAGAAGCCTATGAGGAGGTACCTAAAAAACCAAGCGATATGTAATAGCGTTGTTCATCAAGTAACCAGGCGACTTTGACTCCCTTGTTTCCCTGGCATCTGAAAAATCCCTAGCGTTCTCTTTTCCAAAACCCTAAGTCCATCACCATGGGAATTACCGAGGTTACCCCTCATCAGAGACCAAAAACACATAGGAAAGCAGCTTTCACATTGCATGTTGCACTAGTGTGGCAGAAGTTGCATCACAGAATCCACTAGAGTGCGTGTTGTCATGTAGATGTGGTTTATGAAAAGAAAACATGCAATGGCACTAGTGGCTAAGTGTGGTTTATGAAAAGAACACATGCAAGGACACTAGTGGATCAGTGTGTCAAACCATGGTGACAGAGACTAAAAACACATAGGAAAGTAGCTTCCATATTGCATGTTGCGCTAGTGTGGCAGAAGTTGCATCACAGAATCCACTGGAGTGTGTTGTCATGTGGATTAGTGTGGTTTAGGAAATGAACACAAGCAATGACACTAGTGGACCTGTGTGTTTTATGAAAACAACACATGAAATGATACTAGTGGATGAGTGTGTCAAACCATGGTCACAAAGAGCAAAAATACATAGGAAAGCAGCTTCCACATTGCATGTTGCACCAGTGTGGTAGAAGTTGCATCACAAAATACATTGGAGTGTGTGTTGTCATGTGGATCAATGTGGTTTATGAAAAGAACACATGCAATGGCACTAGTGGATTAGTGTGTCAAACCATGGTGACAGAGACCAAAAACACAAAGGAAAGTAGCTTCCACATTGCATGTTCAATCAGTGTGGAAGAAGTTGCATCACACAATCCACTGGAGTGTGTGTTTTCATGTGGACCAATGTGGTTTTTTGAAAGAACACATGCAATGACACTAGTGGATCGTGTGGTTTATGAAAAGAAAAGATGAAATGACATTAGTGGATCAGTGTGTGAAACCATGGTGACAGAGACCAAAAACACATAGGAAAGCAGCTTCCACATTGCATGTTGCACTAGTGTGGCAGAACTTGCATCACAAAATCCACTAGAGTGTGTGTTGTCATGTGGATCAGTGTGGTTTAGGAAAAGAACACATGCAATGACACTAGTGGATCATTGTGGTTTATGAAAAGAACACATGCAATGACACTACTGGATGAGTGTGTCAAAGCATGGTGATAGAGACCAAAAACATAGAGGAAAGCAGCTTCCACATTGCGTGTTGCACCAGTGTGGCAGAAGTTGCATCACAAAATCCACTAGAGTGTGTGTTGTCATGTGGATCAGTGTGGTTTTGAGAAAGAACACATGCAATGGCTCTAGGTGATTAGTGTGGTTTAGGAAAAGAACACATGCAATGACACTAGTGGATCAATGTGTCAAACCATGGTCACAGAGACCAAAAACACATAGGAAAGCAGCTTCCACATTGCATGTTGCACTAGTGTGGCAGAAGTTGCATCACAGAATCCACTAGAGTGTGTGTTGTCATGTGGATCAGTCTGGTTTAGGAAAAGAATACATGCAATGACACTAGTGGATGAGTGTGGTTTATGAAAAGAACACATGCCATGACACAAGTGGATGAGTGTGTCAAACCATGGTGATAGAGACCAAAAACACATAGGAAAGCAGCTTCCACATTGCATGTTGCACCACTGTCGTAGAAGTTGCATCACAGAATCCACTGGAGTCTATGTTGTCATGTGGATCAGTGTGGTTTTGGGAAATAACACATGTAATGACACTAGTGGATCAATGTGGTTTATGAAAATAACACATGTAAGAAAAAACTTGTTTTATGTCCCAGTTGTTATAGTTCGTTCGATTGGGGCGTGTCCAATGGTGGCCATTAGACCGCATCTTCTAGAAGGCCCACCCCTGTGAAGAACTTGTTGTTTGAACCGATTGTTGCATACCGACTAGGGCGCGTGGACTATTAAGATGGTTCTTCTTAAGAGCGATCTATGAGTAGGCTATTCTTTGACATGATTTGTCACGCTTACTTTTCACTTATATTATTATTATTTCCACTCCCCTCTAGCCTACTCGTAATACCATAGAGCTTGTGAGTGAGCATGTCTCCTCCACAGCCCCCTCCTCCACCACATGCCATTGTTCCCGGTTGACACCACCGACTTTTTTGCACCGTGCCCGGACGACAGCCACTAATTTTAGGGTCTCTACCTTCGGGTAAGAAATCATTTTACAAGCATTTGAATTTATCTTACATATTCCTTCTATTAGTTGAACTTACTATAGATCTTTTATCCGATTTCTCGACAAACTTCAGATGTGGGAGCTGCTGAAGGAGGAGTGTGAGATGCTACAGCCCAAGAATCTGGAGATCATCACGTGCAACTTCGCAATGACGTACCCGCTCATGTTCTCCCACCCAGGATGATTTCGACGTTACTCCTACTACGAGCTCCCGCTCCATGAGCTAGCGTGCCCGCACTGCGCGTGTGCCTGCACGGAGCCGGGTGATGACTGCAAGTGTGCAGATCATTTGTAGCTAGTTTCAAAATAAAGATATCGATCCCACAGGGAGCAGTAGGCGAAAGACTAAAATACTTTTAACTAAAACTAAACGTAGTACTTAAGGAATAACTTTGAGATACAAGAAAAGTAGAATTTTTTTTGGGTTTTTGATTGAATGAAGCAATTAAAATAAAGTAAAACTTAATGCAGAAAGTAAGAATCGCATATGTAAAAGAACTTGAAACTGCAATAGGGAAAAAGGTGTTCTCGAGGAGTGGTGGATACACCACTAAGAATTTAGACTAAGCAATCAAGATTATTATAACAAATATTCTCATGATATGTATGCATGTGGGAGGAGCTCCATATATGGACAAATATGCAGCAACCACTGCTCACATCATCCTTGATAACCATAGCTGATAGATAAACAACATCAATCATATTATCCCGCTATTAAGGAATTTCTCCCGTGGCATGGACATGGCTTTATGAGTTCTCCTTGCTTCCCCAAGTTAGTTCGTAAAGAATGACAACAGCTTTATAGTCACAGCAAGTGTTATCATCCCTCCGTCTACCAACAAGTAATCCCCTTCATCGTGTCCCCATAAGAGGCAAATATTAAGGAGGTGCATAACTCCCAACATCAAGATGAAGACAATTAACACATACACATAATGATGTATAACATAATAATCTCAATCTTATCTCAATCATATGCTAGGGTTTCTCCATCTACCCAAGAACTAATGATCTACTCAGACATGGTGGCAATCAACATCATGGCAATGGTAATGGAAACAATTGTAAATGAATCGTTCTTGTATAAATCCATAATGAGCACGGAAATTACAACAAGATCTAGATGGGGTGAAGATGGGATGAATGGAGATGATGGTGGTGCAGCGGTTGATGAAGATAAAGATCGATTCCTTGGCCTCCCAGATCTACGTAGGGCGAAGATGGATCCCTTGGGCGAGTTCCCCCTCCAGATTCCTTCCGGAGGTGAGGTTATCAGTGATTTCTGGGTGTTCTGTATGTCGTCTCTCTTATCCAATTGCACGGGGTGAAACTATTTGAGGAGGCGGTGGTGGCGCCAACTATACGATTGGAACTATACGGCCGAAAAAAGAATTCTGGTCGTATAGTTGGTCGTTAAACCCTCTGGATACCTCAATTGCTTCGAGTTTTCTTCTAGTGTTATTGATATTTCCCAAATAAGCGATTTACATTGTTTTTACTCCTTCTCTCCCTAGTACAACTGCTCCAAGAATTGTGTCCATTATATCCATCATCTGTCCTGATCCTGGTGAAAATAGACATAAAATGTGCGCGTGAACGCCGTAAAATACCAAGATCCTACCACTACAATGCAAAATAATAATATAAAACATGATTCAAATATGTACACATCAACTTCCCCAAGCTTAGACTCTTGCTCGACTCGAGCAAGTTTATTTTAATGGATGTGATCCTCATATTCATGAACCTGAGTCGATAAAATAAATGAGGCAGTTGCAGCATGTGTTTGTCATATATGATACATAAGAATAATTTCATGAATAGTAACTTACTCGAACCATCCAAATAATATTAGCATGCTTCCACACCTTAGCATTTAATAGTTCACAAAAGATCACTTTCAATATGATGTAAAAGTATTCAGTTCAACTGATTGAGTTATCGAGGTAGTCTCAAGTGTTTTAGAATTAACATATTCACTTGGGATTCAAAATCTCAAAACGTCTCTTAGTCATACTACAATATAGTGATGTATGCCTATTTGCTCTTTGCACATTCGCTCTTTTTCTTCTCTCTTTTCCTTTTTCCTTATATATATGCTCACACTTTTGTTTAAGTGATGTGCAAAGGAGCTAGCCATACATTCCATTTCATGTAGGAATTCAAAGTTTAACGATCTCAATTACCAAATTCCAATTGTATATGAAGCATCTTTATGACTTGAAGATTCTACCTCGACTTGTTCTCACTCTATTTTGCTAGCACTTTTAGTTTTCCTTTGTTTAAGGTTTCTTTTTCAACTTAACTGATTAGATAATTTTTCTTTCCTTGTAAATCAAACCATGTACTTACAACATATCGGTTAAATTATCTTTATATGTTCCATTAATACCAATGGTGTGGAAGACTCCTATTGCTATCATCAAGTGCAAGTAAAATCATTCTCAAGCCATTCATATATCCAGTAAGACAAGAACAAACTCAATAATGCACCATATATGATAATAAACTTGGAATTTTACAAATGGGATTGACTATTCCTTAAGGGAATTATAATGATGCAAACTTTTATTTCTAAGCTCGAACTAATGCAAAACTAAAATAGTAATATAAAAGATAGATTACAAGGTCTTAAAGATCTCCCCAAGCTTGGAATCAAGCGAGGTGAGATAAAATAACTCCTTGTTGGTACCTATTCCTCCTCCTGGGTAGGAAAAGTATTGCCTTCTTCCCCTGTGTTGCGTATTGAAGCTTCAAAATTTTCTTCTCGAGGAATTTCTTCTCATCTGTCAACTCAAAAACAGTTTTAATCAAGAAACCAACTCTACCATCGATGTCATTGACCTTTTTCTCAAGGTCTTTGCTCATCATCCAGTAGGAGTCAATCCCTTCTCCACTTGTTTCAACACATGCCTTCGAAACTTTTTCAACCTCATAGATCTTATCATGAATCTCATCTTGCTGCACCTTCTTAGGTTTAAGAGGCGACGGACTGAGAGGAGGTTTATAATAGGATACTATGTTGTAGAAATATGGATTAGGGAGATACTCATCCTGGCTCTTTCCCCACTCTCCTTGCCTCGTCATCTCCATCCTTTGCGGGAACATGTCCTCCCAGTTTGGGAGAGGCTTGATCTCCGGGCTAGACGATGATGATGATCCTTTGGGTTCTACTTCTTTGATCCTCTTAATGGGCTTCTCTTCTTTCTTCCTCCAAATCTTGTTGACATGTAAGTGCTGCATGGCTTCGCTGCACGGATGTTGTTAGAAGGGGCTTGTGTAGGTATGGCGAGGATTTTTCGAGGCTGGAGGCTGTAGCTTTGCGAAAACTTAATGAAAAAGGTTAGATGCGATCAGCTTTAAAAGGGGAGGTCAAAAACCTAGTCGCCGTCCATAATGAGAAACTATACGGGCGCGGCCCGTATAGGTCTCGCCGTATAGTTATGAATCGACTATAGATTTCCTTCTATGGTGGAACCAACTATACGGCCGGAACTATACGGGCGGGAATTTTTATTCCCGCCATATAGTTGGTCGTTAAACCTTCTGTACTCTCGAATAAATTTTTTGGAGATGGGACGATATCTATACTACAACAACTATACGGGCGGAATTTTTATTCTCGCCGTATAGTTGGTCATTAAACTATCAGTACCTAGAAAAGAGTTTTGACAAAGGCATCGATATCTATACGACGGCAACTATATGGTCGTAATTTTTATTCCCGTCGTATAGTTGGTAGTTAAACTATCAGTACCTTTCGTGGACGGAAGGGGTGATGTCGAAACAACTATACGACCGCAACTATACGATTGGAATTTTTATTCCCTGCCATATAGTTGCTCGTTAAACCTTCTAGATCCACCAAAAATTGCCTGCTTCTCCGAGAATTATTTATTAATCTGAAACTTAATGACATATCAAGTTTTGATAGAAAAATAACAGCTTAAATTTCTGTCCAATATTGGCATTATGAATCTTCCTTTTTCTTCGCTAGAGCTTTAAATGTTCCTTATTTAACACAATCTTAGTTAAAACTTAATTAAAAATTTAAAAACTTACTTAAACCATTACTTCACATGGTTTGCCTCCCATGAAGCGCTCTTTTATGGTCAATAGCTTGACCATAGTGTTGCTCATTTCGTCTCGAGTCCATTCTTCTTGTAGTTGCCATTCCTTGTATATCTTTGCTTAATCACCTCTTCTGGGGGGATCACTTGCATTGTGACTGCACTTATATCTTATTTTACTCGATAATGCTTCAAGCGTTTTCCACTTACCACCCATGAAATTTAGGGTGTTTTTCCCTAGAGCTTCATTGTTCCCGATGAATAAGCTTCTTCCACTTTATAAGGGCCTTCCCACTTCGATCTGAGCTTCCCTGGAAACAACTTAAGAAGAGAATTGTAGAGCAACACTTTGTCTCCACTTTTAAAGGTCTTACTTTCTATTTTCTATCATGCCATCTTTTCACTTTTTCTTTAAACAATCTAGCATTCTCATAAGCCTCACTTCTAAACTCATCTAAAGAATGAATATCTAATAAACGTTTTTCTCCTACTACTTTAAGATCATAGTTTAGGTTCTTGATTGCCCAAAAAGCTTTGTGTTCCAATTTTAAAGGTAAATGGCATGCCTTACCGTATACCATCTTATAAGGTGTCATACCCATTGGATTTTTAAACGTAGTATGGTATGCCCATAGAGTGTCATTTAACTTGTATGACCAATCTTTTCTTGATTTGTCCACCGTCTTCTCGAGTATGGTCTTTAATTCTCTATTGTAGAGTTCCACTTGACCACTCGTTTGAGGATGATATGGTTAAGCAACGCGGTGAGTTACTCCATATTTGCTAAGGATTTTCCCAAACGTTCCTTTCATGAAATGAGGATCACCGTCAGTGATTAAAAATCTAGAAACTCCAAACCTGGGGAATATAACATCCTTGATCATCTTCATTGATGCAGATGCATCTGCATGACTTGTTGGAATAGCTTCAACCCATTTAGTAACATAATCGACACCAACAAGAATATGAGTGTAACCATTTGATTCTATAAAAGGTCCCATGTAATCCATTCCCCATACATCAAAGGGTTCGATTATAAGACTATAATTCATTGCCATCTCTTGTCTCCTACCTATATTACCCTTCCTTTGGCAAGCATCACAGTGTTCTACATACCTATGTGCGTCCTTGAGCAAGGTGCGCCAATAGAATCCGGATTGAAGTACCTTTGCTGCAGTTTGCTTGCCTGCATGATTTTCTCCATACAGGCTGTCATGACAAGCTTGCAAAATTGCATTCATTTCATGCTTAGGAACACACTTCCGAATCATTCCATCAGGTCCATGACGATATAGATACAGATCATCCTGAAAGTAATATTTAAGATCATTAAAGAATTTCATCCTTTGATTGCTTGTCATACCAAGAGGTATAAATTTTACTGCGAGATAGTTAGCATAATCCGCATACCAAGGATCAGAAATTTCAAGATTTGCTAAATATTCTCCAGCAAATGACTCATTTATAGGTACATGGTTAGTAATTATTACCTCCATCCTAGAGAGATGATCTACTACCAGATTATCTTTGCCCCTCCTATCTACTATTTGCAAATCATATTCTTGTAGTAATAAAACCCACCTAATCAATCTAGGCTTCGCATCCTTTTTCACAAGGAGGTGACGCTAAGCTTGGTGATCCGTATGAACTATTACCTTAGAATTAATGATGTAAGATCTAAATTTGTCGTAAGCAAAAATTATAGCTAGGAACTCTTTTTCTATAGTAGCATAATTTTTCGGAATCTTATTAAGAGGTCTACTAGAGTAATAAATAACATTTAAATTCTTTCCATCTCGCTGTCCTAACACAGCCCCTAAAGCATAGTGACTAGCATCACACATGATTTTGAAAGGTTCATCCCATTTTGGAGATTGCATGATGGGTGCTGAAACTAATTTGTTTTTAAGGTTCTCAAAAGCTGCAATGCAGTTATGATCTCAGTAGAATGGAGTTTCTTTCTCAAGAAGGTTGGTGAGAGGCATAGATATTTTAGCAAAATATTTTATAAAATGCTTATAAAACCTGCATGTCCTAGAAACATTTTAAAAAAAATTATGTCCTGAGGTATTGGAAGATTTTCTATAGCATTTATATTAGTTTTATATATTTTTATACCATTCTCAAAAACCTTATGCCCGAAAACTTTACCTTCTCTTTCCATGAAACGACATTATTCCCAATTCAAAACCAAATTTGATTGCCTGCATCTCTGCAAAACTTTGGTTAAATTGTACAGGCAATTATCAAATGTTTTCCACAAATAATGAAATCATTTGTTAGAACTTCCATAGTCTTCTCAACAAGATCATCAAAGAGTTTTAAAACACATTCTTGAAAAGTTACAGCTGCGTTACATAAGCCAAATGGAATTAATCTATAAGCCTATGTGCCATAAGAGCAAGTGAAAGATGTTTTCTCTTGATCTTCCATGTTGGGGATATGCTATATGGGTATCCGCATAGCATGTCACCAATCCTCCTAACCCGGGCGGCCCATAGTTGGTAGAAAGTCCTATGGCCTGCTGGGTGGCCCTGTTAGACGGATCCTGAAGGGAGGCCCATGTCGGATAAAGGAAGGCTATGTAGGAGTCACCGACATACTCGGAGCCTTGGAGTACAAGACATGGAAGACTAGTTCGTGTAGGTGTAGGACTCTTTACCTTGTCCGGCAATGACCTTTCCCTATAAATCCTAGGTCTTGGCGCCTTTATAAGGCGGCCTGCGGGAGCCTTTAGGGCACATCTTCTCTGATTGCAGCGTGCAACACGCAACACCTCGCACAGCGAACCTATCTCTGTAACTCGGTGTATTGACATTATAGTGATTTATAGCAGGAGTAGAGTTCCACCACCGTTGTGGGACTTGAACCTGGGTAAGCTGTGTTACCTCGTACCCGCCAACTCTCCGCCTTACCCCACGTCTCTAAACATGCACTGTGATGACCCCTCCATGGCATACTCGTCGGCAATACCACGGCAGTTGGCGCCCACCATGGGGCAAGAGGCGCTTCGAGCTCTACAATGGGCGAGGTCCAATCTCTTCGTGGGAATCGGCGACACCATAGCCACCAGTCGTGTTCTCTTCTCCGGCAACGTCCCGATCGTCCCTCCAGATGAGTTCTGGGTGCCGGCAAAGACTAACCCCACGCGTTGCTCCATCATCCCCTTCGGAGACATCAACATCTTCATCAGCGAAACTGACTCAGGTCCTAGCTCGTAGGAAGTCGGAAACTCGTCAAGCCCCGCACGAACCGCCTATGAGCAGGACACGTTCGCGGAAGGATCTAGGCCATACCTCTCTTTGGAGTATGGTGGCTCGGATCAGGAAATTTCAAGGCCCACCCAAACCGCCCCTGTGCAGGATATAAAGGTGGAAGGATCCCGCAAATCAGCTTGGCTTCCCCGAGCGTTAGATATGCGCAGGTCACACTTTGTCGGTGTCATCACCATCTTCGATCTGGCCAGATGCATTCAAAGGGATGGAGAATCCCCCCGCGAATACCTTGCCAGATGGATGAGGGTGAGGGAAACCCTAGAGGGCGACCGCGCCGACAAGCTCGTGTACCACTTTGTGGAAGGGCTTACGCTTGGAACCCTCCTCCGGCATACCCTCCAAAGGCGGTAGGAGGCAGGCCCTCTCACCCTTGGTGAGATGGTTGCCATCGTTAATGAATATGTGGATGCCAATGAAGAGGCCATGGTGGCAATCCCCATCGTAGTCAGAGAAGGAAACAACAAGAACGACTCGCCTCCATCACCCTCCACATCCACCATCGTTGACACCGAAGCCAACTCCGACTCCGTCCTTGACACGCTTTATGCCGACATCAATATGGATGCCGATGGCTCGGACGTTAACTCGGAGGAATACAACGCTGTTATGAGGGAGATCGAGCGGGAGATCAAGAAGGAGGAGCGTGCCGAGAATACCAACACTTCCCACCAGGTGCTAGTCGCCATTGGGAGCGTGTTGGAAGAAGACGGACATGAACGGGAACGTGAGAGAGCTCTGCCCATGCCAGAGGTCACCAGAGCAGCAGCAGCTAAAAAAGTCGCCAAGCCAAGTGCATCGCGGAGCAAGGCCAAGTGCATCGTGGAGCAAGGTGCTAAGCTGCACGAAGACACGGCTAAGGCGCGGCAATCCATCAAGGCAACAAGAGTTATGGAGGCCGAATATAAGCAATTGTTGTTGAAGCATCAGGCAAAGAAGGTAGCACCTCACGTCGTCCAAGATCCCGGTGTTCGGCGGGGCTTGGGATTTGACGGGTCTAAACCGATAAAGGCCACCCCTTACATAGATTCAGAGGGGAGGCAGGTCATGCCAATGTAACATCCCAAAACTTTAATCAAGGTTATCAAGTTCCTAATCACCCAATTTAGGGTTAACAAAAACTTTTATTAAAGAAAAGGCATATGAATGCATGTGTGTTTGCATTAGTGTAGAATTGTTTGAAAATGCCATGCTTGACTGTTCTAAATGATAAGAAATGCTTTAAGGATGAATACTAGATCATCTAGACCATTTTCAAACAAAATCAAAAGAGAAAGAAATCAAATAAAGTTAAATAAGGCAAATGGTCATTTTGACCATTTTAATCCACTAGGCCACTTTAGGTGTTCCTAGAAGTCAATTCCTTACAGAAACTTTTCTAGATCTTTTCACCCCTTGCTAGACCAAGTAAAGATGTACCAAGGCCCACCTTACGCACTCACAGAAACATCTAGCAAAACAATTTAAATGACATTTGAAAATTGAATCCAATTCATATGTGAAGATCCTACTTTTTCATAAACCCACCAAATCAATTCACCTTGGAGATTCCAAGCAAACCTAGTCGCTCAAGCTTAATACAAGACCACTCAAAAAAATTGAGACAAAAATTCGAATATAAATTTCTTTCGGCCATTTAAACAAACACCTGGCAGGCACAGTGTAAACATCTGCCTAACTTCACTATTTGGGCATTGATCACTAGACCATTGGCCCTCTTTCTACTCCCCCTGTTCCCCCTAGTGTTGAGCAGCAGCAGACAGCCATCCCTCTTTGCCGCTGCACTAGTGGAGCGCCGACCAAAATTGGTCACTGCTGGTCGACCATGTCCAAGTCGCAGCAGACCGCCCCGAGCTCGCCCATGATGCCTATGAGGTAGGCGAGACCGCACCGCCCCTCTCTGTCCCATCCCCGAGTAAAGACAGGCCCTGGACCACCTCAAAACAGTCGCGCCTAGAGCGTCTCCGCCATGCCGAGCACGTGCCAGAGCGCCGCGCCTGACCAGCGTGCACACACCGCGCCTCGACCTAACCCTGTGCGCACTGCTCCGCCGTAACCCCAGCAGCCACTAGGACACCTCCGTTCGCCGCCGCTTGACCCGCAGCCGCCGTGCGTCGCGTCGAACACCGCTTCTGTCGCACAGAACACCGCATGTTTCTGACCGTTGTAGACCGCGCCTTGCCTCGCCATCAAGCCTGTGAGAACCGCCCTGAAGCACCGTATCGACCGCCGCCCATAGCCATGTCGCAAGCTCCGCCTGACCATGCCGCACTGCCCCCTTTGTCGAGCTATAAAAGGAGGCCCTCTCCACCCCATTTCTGCACACCATCTCACTCCCCTCTCACCATTGAGACCCCACACCATCCCCGGAGCAAGGCGATCCGCAATTCGCCAGAATTTCGCCGGAGTTTGCCGCTGTAGAGGAGAAGAGGCACCGTCGATTGGAGCTGCCCCAGGAGCCACCGCGGCCACACCTCGAACCGTTGTCGTCTACCAGCCCGAACGCCCCTGTCGCCGAGCCTAGCTGGAGCCTAGGTGAGCCCTCGTAGACCCCCACCTTGCCGCTAGGGTTCGTCCTCGCCGGAGACCTGTTCACCGGGGACGACGGACCACAACCGTTCGATCATCGTCTAATCGTAGCGCTGAAATTGCCCCGTACCACTTCGCGTGAGATGTGCTGCTGACATGCGGGACCCCCCTGTCAGTAGCCCGTTGCGCCGTGCAGTGTAGCTGGGCCGTCCCATTTCCTTTGCCGCGCTAGCCCACCGATTCAAATTAGTATTTTTCCATTAAGGTTTAAACTAGATTTTGTCCACTTATTCAAAAATAAATTCAGAGAGTTTCACTTAACCAAATGGCATGATTCAAATTTTTCTATAAAGGAAATTAAATTATCTATCCAAGCCTGTTGGATTTAAATCATTTGGAGTTACAGATAATCTATAGGAAAAATAACAAAACAGAGACTTTAGCAACTTCTAACATTTTTCAAAAATCAACCATAATAGCTTTTGAGTTGATTCCAACTCTTAAAAATCACATTTGACACTCTTAACCTTAGTGGCTAGTGCTAAAGCATAAAACTTGATCACTTTAGATGGAAATACTTGGTGAAAATGCTTATGAAAACCTTGGAATGATGAGTCATTCTATTGAGATGTTTTGACATATGTTGAGAAACACAAATGGTTTATGATGATGAAAATGTTGAGGCATGATCCTTAGCCCTTTATAAAAAACTGATGGTTGGGTTTGGATGCGATACCATTCCAATTTTACCATACAACCAAAATACCTGGATTGGGTAAGGCTTAGCTAGAAGTTTATATGCATTAGTATGAGTTCCCTCGCGGGAGAGGTTTGAGCTGAGGCTACCTCTTGATGATGTCCACATGTGCAGTGCCCAGGATGGCAGATGGCCATGGCTGGAAGGCTAAGCTCATAGGAGAGGTGCTTATACTAGAGTGTGTAAAGGAAAGATTATGATTGATTATCCGCATACTAAGTATGATGATTCAGGGTTATCCATGGCGGATATATCGAATTTCGTGGTGAAAGTGTACCACCTCTGCAGAGTGTCAAACTATTCGAATAGCCATGTCCACGGTCATGGACAGTTGGAGTGGCCATACTGTTCCGTCGTCAGATGTTTTCAAAATGACTTATGAAATGAATTGTGACTTTGACTTGACCACAACAGGGTTGTGACTATGAAAACTAAGTTCCAAACTTAAGTGATTTAGAACTTTATTTTAGCTTTGTTTGTTTCTGAGCTCAGCTTAGATTTAAATTTATCTTTTGCAAATAAACTTAGAGCTTAGCATTCCTACTAGAACTACCTTACTTGTTAGTGATAGTTTGCGAGTACTTAAAGAGTACTCATGGCTTTGTCCCTGGCTATTCCCGTGGCTAGACTATGAGGAGGACTACCAGGAGGAAGCATAGCAGGACGGCTATGACAACTAGAATCATCTCCCATCGTCAACATTGCCTGTGACACTAAAGATGGAGCCCACCGCTACGCTTATTATTCCACTGCTTGTTTGTATTAAGACTGGATCATGAGATCTTTTATTCGTGTAAGACCTTATTATGGTTTGTAATGGATGATGTACTGTGATATCCAATCTGTTATGTCTCGCAAAAATGCTAATCCTGGGATTGCGATGTATGGCATAACAGGTATCTGGGATTAAAAATCCAGGTGTTGACAAGTTGGTATCAGAGTCATCCTGACCATAGGACACCCCAGTTAGAATGGACGTCCGAACAAAAACTTAGTTTCAAAACCACAAAAGTGAGTATTTATGAAAACATATTCGCACTCTTATCCTTGATGTCAGGGGGATGGTCCCCAGGTACCCCAACCGTACAAGAAACCAAGCAGTCGGATCGCGTCTGGCTGAGCAAGCACAGCCGGACAGGGCAAGACAGGCCGGCTACCGTGCGATAGCCGGATCAGCAACAAGTAGCCGGGTATGGCGATGTAGCCGGACCCAATTAGTGAGACAGGACAACATGTGTATCAGTGCACGGTACGCCCTGTACAATGCCAAGACTGGCAACCACCCGGCCATACCGAAGACTTTGTGGAGATGACACAGGAACAGTGGCCCGATGCTGACGGCAGGCTCGCACGGCGTCCACTGTGCCTACGGCAGCCACACCGCTCATACTCTAATGAGACATACCATACCGGACACTGTAGATGACCAGCCGGCTGGGACCCGCATGTGGGGCCCGCCAGTCGGATTGGCCAGTGAGACAGTTGCCTCTCTACCTATATAAGGAGAGGCAAGGCCTCAGTAGAAAGGGTTGGTCTCATTGCATTTAAGGCAGTAGCTAGAGAATACAGCTCGAGGAGCACTTGTAGTTTGTATATCCCAGATAGTCAGACTCGGCAGGAGTATGGGCTTTACCTCATCACGAGGGCCCCGATCCTGGGTACTTCTTGCATCCAGCTACGCTTGCTTGTATCCAATCCCACCTGTGGACGCCGTCGATAGCTTCCCTGCTAGTCCCCACACATCTATCTAACCTTCTTAGGTACTGTCGTTCCCAATACACGGCGATTGGCGCCAATGCGGGGCTAGATGGCTTCGACCGGAGTCACGTTCTGCACGGGACCCCGCACTTCAGCCAGTGAGCGCGTGGCCTCTGGCCTGGTGCTCACGCTCGGCAAATTCGACTATGTCATCGACAACGCTTCCTGCTTCACCGGAACCTCCTTCCTGGCGAACGGCACCGTCCTGCTATTCGGCGACCTCCCTGTATACGTCGCCACCATTCCGGAGCATTTCCCTAGGGAAATCGTCTATGTCGCGGGGTTGCCGCATCCAGGCGGTGGCACCTCCGTCACACCCTGCGGCGTGGAGGTCATGATGGACGGCTCCAGCTCTCACCCCCGCCAGCCGCGGGAGCGAGGCGCGGACGAGGTTGGAACTTCTTCCCCTCCGCAGCCTCGATACCCGGTGGAGGATGCCATTGATCGGCTCCATACGCCGGTCAACCTCGGGGATAACCCGGAGGAAAAGGAGGCCAACTTCGCCATGGAGAGACAGATCCTCCTCCAGGAGGCCATGGAGCTAGCAGCAGCTCGAAAGCAACTCGAGATCACCCGGCGCGAGTATGACCGCGTGCACGGTTTCACTCCGGCTACCACGGAGCCGAGCCGGCGCGGCCAGGTGCGGCACCGGGCGGCGGAAAGGATGGGGAGCCGGATCCCGCACCCGCCCTCATCCCGCCCACCTACAGCACGCCCATCAAGAACCTGTGCGCGACACGGGCCGTGGTAGAAGAGTTGCCCAGTCTGGAGGGCGAGGAGCGAGCCCGCGAGCACGCTCGCGTGCAGGAGCTCCTCCGCATCACGGATGAGCAAGCCGATGCCAATCGGCAGATGCAGGAGGACCCCAGCTACTCCAGGGGGAGCAAGCTGCCTGCCAACAACAGGGGCGCGCCGCACGACACCCAGCAGGCGTCCTCCCCTCAGCCGGCTAAGGCCCGCAGCAGGCGTTGCAGCTCTGGCAACAGGGGCCAGCCGCGCCAGGAGCAGGCAGTGAAAAGCAACCCGCCGCCTCCCCCTCCACCAACCGGAGCGCCCAGACCAGCCGGATCCCGTCTCCCGGGCCAGGTGGGAGCGCCCAACCCGGGTTGTCCGGATGCCCGCGACTGCATCGAGCTCCTTGCTCAAGCGCGCGTCACGGAGGAGGAAGATTCTACCGGCCCGGTTTGTTTCGGACCCTGCATCCGGAACGAGCCATTTCTTGATAAGTTCTCCCTTCCCAGGGACACCCCCAAGTACGACAACAGCATGAAACTGGAAGATTGGCTCACCGACTATGATACGGCAGTCGGCATCGCCCATGGGAACAAGCGCACAGCCGTGCGCTACGTACCCCTCATGCTAACCGGGTCGGCAAGAACGTGGCTCAACAGCCTCGCGCCCAATAGCATCAACGCTAGCCAGACTTCGAGAAAGTATTTGTCCGCAACTTCAACGGCAATTACAAGCGTCCGGGGCGCCCACGCGACCTGGCCTTGTGCGTCCAAGGTGATCGCGAGACTGACCAAGAATACCTCGCCAAGTGGACGGAGCTGCGCAACACCTGTGAGGGCATCCTGGAGAGCCAGGCCATCGGCTTCTTCATCAAGGGCTGCCGAGAAGGCACCATGCTTTGCCACCGGCTACTGTGTGACGAGCCGAAAACCATGGCGGAGCTCATGACGGTTGTGGACCAGTACGCCATGGCGGATGCCGCCATGAAGAAGCCCCTCTGAGTAAGTGCCGACGGGCGTCCGACTCCTACGGAGCCGGCTCGCGACCGTCCAGGCAATCCGGCTGGCGAAGCCGGATCCTCCAGGTGCCACGGCAATGACAACCGGTTCCACGGGGACCGCCAAGCCGGGCAACAGAAGCCCCGCTACCACGCGCGGCAGGTCAATGCTGTGGAGGGTGAGCTCGACGCACCGGCTAACGACGCAAGGAGGCATAAGCCGCGGCTCACCTTCGACCAGATGTTTGATGGCCCGTGCAAGTGGCATAGCGGTCCCTTCAAACCGGCTACGCACACCACCCGGAATTGCAGCTGGACCCGCCAGCTAAAGGACCAAGGCAACCAGCCTCGTCTCCCCCCTCCCCCTCCTGGTGGACCTCCACCACCGTCTAGGGGAGCCGGTAATGATGGTAATGGCGGCAATGGCGGCAACAACAACAACGGCTACCCACAGCCACACGCCGCCTACCACATCTTCGAGACGGAGCAGGACGACAAGCACAGCCGCAGGCGACGCTCCAAGGAGGTCAATGCCATCGTCTCTCTAGTCCCCCAGTACCTGAACTGGCCGGAAACCCCCATCACCTGGAGCCATGAAGATCAGCCAGAGCAGCTGCCGACTCCCGGGGGTTACGCCATGGTGCTCGACCCCCTCATCGTCTCCAACGCGCGTACCTGGCGATTCTCGTGCGTCCTCATCGACGGAGGCAACAGCCTCAACCTCCTCTACCAGTCCTCGCTGGAGAAGCTGGGCATTCGCGAAAGCGACCTGCGCCCAACTACCACAAAGTTCCACGACGTACTACCAGGGCCAGCCTGTGCCCCGTTGGGGAAAATCCAGCTGGACATCATCTTCGGGACCGAGGAGAACTTCCGCCGCGAACCAATCTGGTTCGAGGTGGTAAACCTGACGAGCTCCTACCATGCTCTCCTCGGGTGCCCCGCCCTCGCCAAGTTCATGGCCGTCCCCCACTACACGTACCTCAAGACAAAGATGCTGGGACCCCATGGCGTGATCATCGTCGTCGGCTGCTTCAGGCGGTCAATGGAGTGCGCCTCAGCCGGTTCCAACCTGGCAGAGGCCCTCATCATAGCCGAGGAGAAGCGTGTGATCATGCGCAACGTGGCCATGGCCCAGCAAGACATGCCGGCTAGCAGCAAACCGGCTGGAGAAGGAACTTTCCAGCCGGCAAAGGAGACAAAGAGGATTCTGCTCGACCCCTCCGACCCGGCTAAGTTCTTTACCATTGGTGCCGGCTTGGACATCAAATAGGAAGGCGCGCTCGTCGACTTCCTCCGTGAGAATCGGGACATCTTTGCATGGTCCCCCAAGGACATGCCGGGTGTGCCGAGGGAGTTCGCCGAGAACTCACTTCATGTGCGTCCGAATGCCAAGCCGGTCAAGCAACCTTTGTGCCGGTTCGCAGAGGAGAAGAGGAAGATAATCGGTGATGAGATCACCCGTCTCCTTGCAGCCGGGTTCATCATGGAAGTACACCACCCGGACTGGTTGGTGAACCCAGTCCTGGTGCTGAAGAAGAACAAGACCTGGCGCATGTGTATCGACTACACCAGCCGGAACAAGGCGTGCCCGAAAGACCGCTTCGCCTTGCCCCGTATCGATCAAGTCATCGATTCCACAGTCGGCTGTGATTTGTTGTCTTTTCTAGATTGCTATTCCGGGTACAATCAGATCCAGCTAAACCCGGCTGATCAGATTAAGACATCATTTATCACCCCCTACGGGGCTTTCTACTATGTAACCATGCCTTTCGGTCTAAAGAATGCAGGTGCTACCTACCAGCGCTGCATGCAGAAGTGCTTGCACTCGCAGATAGGCCGAAACGTGCATGCTTATGTGGACGATGTGGTCATCAAGACCAAGGAGAAGCGCACCCTCCTCGAGGATCTGGGAGAAACATTTGGCAACCTCCGCCAGTACCAGATGAAGCTCAACCCGGAGAAGTGCATCTTCGGAGTACCATCCGGTCAGCTACTCGGTTTCCTCGTATCACAACGACGTATCGAGGCGAATCTGGAGAAGATCGCGGCCATCGAGAGGATGCACCACCCAGGAACCTACTTGGGGTCCAGAAGTTCACCGGATGTCTGGCCTCCCTTAGTCGTTTTGTCAGCCGGCTGGGAGAGAAGGCACTCCCGTTGTACCAGCTGATGAATAAGACGGACAAGTTCTCCTGGACTTCGCAAGCCGACACCGCATTTCACGACCTCAAGCGCATGCTATCCACAGCGCCGGTTCTAGCCATGCCAGCTAGCAAGGAGCCGATGTTGCTCTATATGGCAGCTATCAGTCGGGTCGTCAGCATCGTCCTGGTGGTGGAGCGCCCCGAGGAAGGCAAGGCTTAGCCGGTTCAGAGGCCCGTCTACTACCTCAGCGAGGTTCTCTCCCTCTCCAAGCAGAACTACCCCCACTACCAGAAGATGTGCTACGGCATGTACCTAGCATGCAAGAATCTCAAGCACTACTTCCAGGAGCATCCGATTAAGGTCGTGTGCACTACACCCCTTTCGGAAATCATCGGCAACAAAGACGCCACTAGCCGAGTCGCCCAATGGGCCATCGAGCTAGCCGCCTACTCCATCCAGTACGAGCCCCGGCTCACGATCAAGTCGTAGGCATTGGCGGACTTCCTCATCGACTGGGCTGAGACCCAGTATCTCCCACCGGTTCTGGATTCGGACCACTGGAAGATGCACTTCGATGGGTCGAAGATGCTCGGGGGCTTGGGAGCCGGCATCGTGCTCACCTCGCCCAAGGGAGACCGGCTGGAGTACATGCTGCAGATCCACTTCAAGGCCTCCAACAACATAGCCGAATCTCGAGGCACTTTGGCGCCGGCCAAGGAGATCGGTGTCAACCGGATCCTGTGCTTCGGTGATTCGGATATAGTGGTGCAGCAAGTATCTGGAGAATGGGACGCCAGAGATGCAAACATGGCCCTCTACCAGTTCCACATCCAGAAGCTCAGCGCCTCCTTCGACGGGTGCGAATTTCACCATGTCCCTCACGTCAACAACGAGGCAGCCGATTCGCTCTCCAAGATCAGATCCACCAGGCAGGCGATCCCACCGGGGGTATCCTTGGAGCACTTGTGCAAGCTGTCCATCAACCCATCACCAGAATCGGACTCCACCATCTGGGCAGGGAATGTTCTGGCTGGTGGAACGGAAGAAGCAGAGCCAGCGGAGCCACCGAAGAAGAAGGCCCGTACCAATTCCGTCAAGGCACTGCCCTCCGGCTCGCAAGACCCGGGGGCTGCCGGTTCATCAAGCGGCTCGGGGGCTGCCGTCCTGGGTACGCCACTCGGACGATCCCCCGACATTCATCAACCGGAGGACGGGAGCGTCCTCGTCATTCGCGAAGTACCATCCTGGGCACAGCCCTTCATGAGCTACATCGCCAACGGAGAACTTCCGGATGACGAGGTGGAAGCCAGGCAAATCCGGCGTCGTGCGCACACGTACACCATCATAAACGGCGAACTTTACAAGCGCAGCGTATCTGGAATTTTCCAGAGATGTGTCGACGTAAACACGGGCCACCGGCTACTCAAGGACATCCACCAGGGCGTGTGCGGGCATCACGCTTCGTCAAGGGCGATAGTCGCCAAGGCGTTCCGCCATGGTTTCTATTGGCCCACCGCCCTCAAGGACGCTGAGCAGCTAGCCCGCGCGTGCAATGGATGCCAGCGCTTCGGGCAGCTCAGGCACATGCCAACTTCGGTACTCAAGACCATACCGATCACCTGGCCCTTCGCGCTTTGGGGCCTCGACATGGTCGGTACCTTCAAGCGGGCGTGCGCGGGTACGACCCATCTGCTGGTAGCAGTGGACAAGTCCACGAAGTGGATCGAGGCTAAGCCCATCCGGAAGCTGGACGGAGCGACAGTCATCACCTTCTTCACCGACATCATCAACCGATTCGGATACCCCAGCAACATCATCACCGACAATGGCACGAACTTCGCCAAGGGGACTTCGCCCGGTTCTGCAGCAACAAGGGCATCCGGCTGGACCTCGCTTCCGTCACGCACCCGCAGTCCAACGGGCAGGTGGAAAGGGCAAACGGCTTGGTGATAGCCAGTATCAAGCCACGTCTCATGGAGCCATTGGAGCGGTCCCTCAGATGCTGGATCGAGGAGCTTCCGGCTGTGTTGTGGAGCCTCCGCACCACGCCGAATAGATCAACCGCCTACACACCGTTCTTCCTGGTCTACGGATCGGAAGCCGTCCGCGGACATCGAATTCGACTCACCGTGCAAGCTCCTATACGACGAAAAGGCCAACCAGGAGGCACGGGAGGACGGAGTGGACCTCCTGGAGGAGGCCCGTGAGCTGGCTCTGTCCAGGTCAGCCCTGTACCAGCAGCGACTACATCGCTACCATTCAAGCCGGATCCGCCCAGTCGCGTTTCGCAAGGGCGACCTGGTTCTCCGGCTGGTGCAAGACACGAAGGGCATGCACAAGTTGTCGCTACCCTAGGAGGGCCCCTTCATCATCAGCCGAGCGTTGCCCAACGACTCCTACTACCTCATCGACACGCAGCACCCGCGCAAGAACAAGATGGACAAGTTAGATGAGGAGACCGAGCGTCCCTGGAACGTGGCCCTACTGCGCCAGTTTTACACCTAGTCGCCAGGCAGTGTATGTATCCCGAACACCCCATGAATGAAAATGCGGACCCCTACGAGAATCTCGGGGGCTCCTTGATAGAAATATGTTTTCGCATCTGCTTTTCCGGTTCTGATTTTCCGGCTCTGGCAACCCCTACCCGGGGGCTTGCCGGCTGGCCCGGCCTGCTAAGTCAACAAACCGACCGAGTAGTGTGCGATGATGTCAGAGGCCCACTCTTTGTCTTAGCTACAGACCGCAACCCGGCTGTCCGGCTAGCAAGAGCAAAAGCCCGAGGCATCCCACACGAAAAATGGGGAGGAGACGCGACAGACCAGGCGATCCGATCTTGCAACTAGCTCGAACCAATCCGGCTACTAAGCCGTTAGTACCGTGTGCAATGTACTGTCAGCTCCCTTCGATTCCGGCTGCAGACTGCAACCCGGCTACCTGGCAAGGATGCAGCGAAAACAGCAGAGCACATGGCAAAGTGACCAAGTGTCTGGAGAGGCACAGGCCAGTTTTTGAAAAAACAAGTTTTCCGGCTACAATTTGACAGACTAACCTATTAACCTGTGAGGATGTATGTGTATGTATATGTATATTCTTGCCTGACTACTTCGAGTCGGAATTCAGGAAAAGGGAAGAAGATTCGAAGTCATTTCCTTCATCAAGCGCTCCGAATCTCGGGGGCTACACCCACTGGGTGCGCTCGCGCGCCCCCAGTGGAATCTTGTAGTTCCTGACCGGCTAAGGGCGTCCAGCCGGCCGTTCGGAGCCCAGGTGAGGGCAAGGGCAGGAGCAAGAGAAGACAGGGAAGATTCGAAGCACCCGGCTACGCCAGCTACTCCGAATCTCGGGGGCTACACCGAGTGGGTGCGCTCGCGCGCCCCCACTAGAATGTTAGTTCCCCCGGCTGAGGGCATTCAGCCGGCGAAAACAGCCGACTAGGACGAGTCTAGTCGGGCAAAGTTAGAAGACTTGGGAAAAATAAGGAAGATTCGAAGCACCTGGCTACGCCAGCTACTCCGAATCTCGGGGGCTACACCCAGTGGGTGCACTAGCGCGCCCCCACTGGAGGTGTAGTTCCTCCAGCTAAAGGTGTGTAGCCAGACGAAGTTAGCCGGACAAAGTTAGCCGGCGAAATATTGAAAGGAAATTCAAGGCGCACAAGTTAAAGGAAACTCAAGAGTTCAATATTAACAAACAAAAAGGAGGCGAAGCTCCCATAAGTTACCCGGCATCAGAGATAGCCGGTACAGACAGACAAGTTTCATGCATAACAAAAGCAACACAAATACACCCGGCATCCCGGGGCAGTAGCTAAGCGGCAGGACCCTTGCTGTGAGGAGCATCTTGACCAGCAGAAGCTCGATCTGGTTCTGGCACCCGCGGGCGGCGGCATCGGGCCTTCCACATCAGGAGTACTGATGGACTCCGAGTCGGTGAGCACCTCGTCGGGGTCCACGTAGTCGGTAATCTTGATGGCAGACCCGCGGAGCTCTGGATGGGCTTGGCGGATGGCGGCGAGGTCAGCGCCGGCACGGAAGCCTCCGTCAATCTTCTCGACACGGGCGTCCTTGTACCAGGAGAGCATGAGGGCCAGAGCCATCTCCGCTCCGGCTCGCGCTGCCAGGTACTGTAGCCGGTCCACCGCAGCCGGCACCTCCCCCACCTTCGCAGCCAGCTGAGCCATCGTCTCCGGAACCAGAGCCTCCGGCCACACGAAGGAGAAGATGTCCTGCGCCGCCTGGCGAAGCTTGGCAGCCTCTTCGCCAAGCAGGACGACGAGCTCCTGAGCCGTCGGCTGTGCTCCCGGCCAGTTCTCCTGCAGCCGGTTGTAGGCCAGCAGGTCTATGCCGGGATAAAAAGCTGTTAGAAAAAAGAGTCAGATCCGGCTACCGGATCCGGAAAGAAAAGAAGGCGGAAAAAGGGAACTTACCCTTAGCCGTGTGGCTGACCTGCATCAGCTCCTCCACCAGGGCCTTCTCCTTTGTTGCCAGCCGTTTAATCTCCTTCTCTTGGTCCTTGTTCTGGGCCTCGAGAAGGTTGAAGGCTTCGGTCCGGCTGGCGAGCGAGGCGTCGTGCTCCTTGATGGTGGCTTCCAGACCGTCCACCTTCACGTGCCAATCCTTATTCTGCAACCTCCGAGTGGAGTTGGACTTGCTTAGCCAGTCGTTCGCTTTCTTCAAGTGATCGATTTCGCGCTGAGTGCATACGAGGATGGCTGCAACAAAACCGGCTATCGGTAAAAAAAGGCGGATGAAGCTAACTTACTCTGGGAAGTCCCATTGGCACCAGCAAGCTTCTGCTCCAGGGACCGGTTCCCGCCGGCTGTGGCCTCCAGTAACCAGATCTCCTTCACCGCCAGCTCAAGCGTGGCAGCGAGGTCCGTCAGCGAGGCGGCGGACGAAGTGTCATCGTCCACAGCATTGACGGCCAAGGACTCCTTCGCTGCGGCCACTGCCATTCGCCACTAATCCCCTGGCTCCTTTTCGGAGTTGTCGTCACCGACAACCACGAGCTCCTTGCCGGCAGCGCCCTCCCCCCCCCCCCCCCCCCCGCGCGCGCCCGCGGAAGATCCATCCGGCTGCGAGGACCCCCCGATCCGGCCGAGGCAGCTGGTTCAGCTCGAGGGGAAGATGGAGGCGGCACTTCGGAAGAAGGGGGCACTGGCTGATGCAGTCGGAGCATGGGGCGGCGACCCAGTTGGAGCTCGAGCCAGGCTCGTGGCTCCAAAAGAAACCAACGTGCTAAGAAGAAGGAGGAGAAGGCAAAGGCAAATTAACCAAAGTCAGGAAGGAAGGAAAAAGAAGCATGCGGAAAACGCCGAAAGAAAAGGGGGAGAAGGGACGTACCTCGGCACAACTGGGGGCGGCCCCTTCTTCCGGCCAAGGCGGCTCGGCGGCAGGGTGCTGGACCGGCTCCTCTTGGGAGTCGGCTCCTCCATCGCGGGCCGGCGGGAGATGGAACGGCTGGAGCCGCTCCCACCTGCCTCGCCGTCCATCGCAGAGCGTGTCGCCGAATCGATGGTCGGCGCGGCCTCCTCCTCCTCATGAACCTCTGCACGGGGGTCGGCAGCCGTCTCGTCATTCCGGCTAGGAAAGGCATTGCCATCCCCGTCCGACTCCTTGCCGGACCACCGAGCGCGCGGATCGGGCAAGTCAGGCGTGAACTCCTCAAGGGGAGCCTCACCCTCCTCGCGAAGGATGCAAGCGAACATCTGCTGAATACAAGAAGTCAGCCGGGCAAAACAAGAAAAATGCAGGAAGAACAAATGAAGTTTCCGGCTATAAGAACTTACCCGGGGCGCGCGGTTCTCCCAGCTGTAGGGTGCCAGACTGAACTACCAGTTCTCCGGCAGCCGCTCCTTGGTGATCGTCCACACCCATTCCTTCAAATTGTGGTAGCAGGGATCGCGGCGCGACAGCTGGGTCGGGTCCAGCCGGCCGGAGTAGTAGCACATCTTGTGCGCCCGCTGCTGCATCGGCATTATCAGCCGGGACATCCAGCTGAGGGTGATGTCTAGGCCGGTTAGCCGGCAAGTGACGAGGGAGCGCATGCGCTGCAGCATCGCGTCCCTCTCCGCCTTGTCACCATGGATCTTTAGCTCCCAGTTCTGCCGGCTGGACTCGACATCCTAGAAAGCCGGAAGATTGATCCGGTCGACGTTGGTGACGTTCTTGATGTAGAAGTACGACTGCTGCCACATCCGTACCGTTTCCTGAAGCAAGAACTTGGGGTAGCCGGATTGGGAGCGGGAGTAGATGGAGGCGCCGCCGCAGACGACTAGCGGCCCCTTCGTGTACTGCACCTGCGGCAGGTCTCGGAAGAGCCGGCAGAAGAGCCCGAGATCCGGCTGGATCCCGAGGTAGCTCTCGCAGAACACCATGAAATGCGCCAACGTCCCGATTGCATTGGCGCCGAGGTGGTGGAGGCGGAGGTCGAAGAAGGCAACGAAGGTCAAGAAGAACGGGTGCACCGGCAAGGCAAACCCGCGTGCCAGATGGGAGAGGAAGATGACGCGCTCCCCCTCTGCCGGGTGCGGCGACACCTCCCCCGCCGGCGCCAACCGCACCGCAACCTCCTCCGGCGGCGAGAGAACGCGGGTGGCGCGGTACTTCGTGATGTGGTCCTCTGTGACGGAGGAGCCGCACCAATCCCCGCTGTCGGCGGCCATCTCTGGCTGACAGTGGGGAGCGGTGGCGGAAGAGTGGCGGTGGCACGTAGCGACGACGACGAGCGGGCGGCGCAGCGGGCTACGGCGTAGAAGGCAAGGGCGCAGAAGCAGGAGCACGCGAGGGAAGAGGAAACTGCAGCGGGGGAGCGAAGGAAAGGAACTGCCTCCCCCGCGGCGTCCCTTTAAAGGGCCGGAAGAGCAACCGTCAACAGGGCCACGTGGCGCGCATCCGGACGGCCCTCACCCCAACCACCGCCCAAATCCCGTGTGCCGAAGCAGGATGCGCAGAAGATCCCGGAGCAAGAACCGAAGCGCCGGACAGTGGCTTCCTGAGGCGACGTGCGACGGGACGTTACGCTGCCCGCGCGGTAATGATGGCGCAGCGCGCATGGCAAGGCCAAGACTAACGTCACGAGTAGCGCAACCGCCAAGCACAGCCAGACACAAATTCAAAAGCAGAAGGGAGCATGCGCACATTTCGCCTAAGGGTGGAATCCACACGCGCTCGGGGGCTAGTGTCAGGGGGATGGTCCCCAGGTACCCCAACCGGACAAGAAACCAAGCAGTCGGATCGCGTCCGGCTGACCAAGCATAGCCAGACAGGGCAAGACAGGCCGGCTACCGTGCGGTAGCTGGATCAGCAAGAAGTAGCCGGCTACGGCAACGTAGCCGGACCCAATCAGTGAGACAGGACGACGTGCGTATCAGTGCACGGTACGCCCTGTACGATGGCAAGACTGGCAACCACCCGGCCATACCGAAGACTTTGCGGAGATGACGCAGGAACAGTGGCCCGATGCTGACGACAAAGCTCGCCGCGCTTCATCGGCCTACGACAGCCACACCACTCATACTCCGATCAGACATACCATACCGGACACTGTAGATGACCAGCCGGCTGGGACCCGCATGTGGGGCCCGCCAGTCAGATTGGCCAGTGAGACTATTGCCTCTTTGCCTATATAAGGAGAGGCAAGGCCTCAGTAGAAAGGGTTGGTCTCATTGCATTTAAGGCAGTAGCTAGAGAATACAGCTCGAGGAGCACTTGTAGTTCGTATATCCCAGATAGTCAGACTCGGCAGGAGTAGGGGCTTTACCTCATCACGAGGGCCCCGAACCTGGGTATTTCTTGCGTCCAGCTACGCTTGCTTGTATCCAATCCCGCCTGCGGACGTCGTCGATAGCTTCCCTGCTAGTCCCCACACCTCTATCTAACCTTCTTAGGTACTGTCGTTCCCAATACAATGACACTTGATTCTTTCAAAAAAATCATGTTCCTCAAAAATTCTTACATTACTACATAAAATTTGACACACTTGATCACCTCACTAACTTACTCATCCTAAATTCTTATAGATGGAAGTTTAGTACTGCAAGTTCTACCAGTTGGGAAACAGAGGCCAACTGATCTTTGAGAGGGATCTTGATGCACTGTCAGAGCACCTTGAGCGTCCGCATCCGGAATTCTTTGGAGCTCAACTCAAGGATTTTCCGGGAGGAGATCTACAATGGCTGATGGTTGCAGATCTTCGAGGCAATATGGAAGCACCCCTTTCTGAGAAGATTCAATTCATTGTGCGAGAGAACAACTGGTTAGATGGATTAGCCAGGGCTATGCATGAAGCTCTTGCCCGTCTATGTCGGCAAAACATCAACTTGATCCAGGGAACTCACTTTGCTCACTATGCAAGGCGTGATTCTATGGGACTGCCGTTGGAGATGCCAAGTCACCCAGAGTTGAAGCGCCAAGTGGAGAATCCCAACTTCCTGCTATATGATAGACATAAAGAATTGGACAATGCTCGAGCCTATGCCAACCACAAACTTGCCATTGCTGCCAAGAAGGACTAGACTTTCGCCATGCTCGTCAAGGATTGCCAATCACTTCGCCGTCAGCTCGAGAAGAAGGACCGCACCATCGCTCGTCTTTCCAAGAAGGTGGCCGACCTCGAGAAGACCATCCAGGAACAGGAAGCTCAGCTTGCAGCAAAAGAATAATAGGAAGAAGGTGAAGATATCCAGGGAGATATTCACTCATACCTAAGTGATGACAATGACTATCTGGAGGACGATGCCATGGATTTCTACACCGATGATGACGACTCTGACTTCATTGATGATGAGTAGATGCACTTGATCACTACCGTAGGAGTGAGTGGTATCGGTCCCACTGTATCTTAGTTCACAGAATGGTTCTTAAAACCATTTGTTCTCCTTTTATGTTGTGATGTGTGTGTTTGTATCGTGTGCTTTGATTGAATGAATGAATGAAATGAAGTTAGTTGCAAAACCTGAGTTCAAACTCAAAGTTTTACCATTGAAAACAAAACCATGAACCTTAGAACTTTCCCTCTTACCCCATTATCTATCTCAATCTTCAGATGCCTCGTGGAAACCAAGGAGGAAGCAGCTCATCGCAGGACCCGATGCTGCAGATTCTGTAGATGCTAGTTTCCGACTATGAAGCTAGTAGAGCAAAGCGCCAAGCCAACCTAGCCACCCTTCAACAGATAGCTCAGATGTCCCACAATAACCAAGGCCAAGGAAATAAGGATCATCATGGATCCAAGCTTAAGAACTTTCAGAATACCAATCCCCCTATCTTTAACAAGTCTGAAGACCCGTTGGATGCGGGTGATTAGTTGCAAACCATGGAGAATAACCTAGAAGTCGCAGGAGTTGACGACAATGAGAAGGTACTGTTTGCCGCTCATTATCTGGCAGGAGATGCAAGAGCCTGGTGGAATAGCACCTGTACTATGAAAAATGGTCAAGTAATGACGTGGGAAGCTTTCAAGATCAAGTTTAGCCGCACCCATGTGCCACAAGGTTTAGTCACCAGAATGAGAGATGAGTTGAGAGAACTGATGCCAGGCAGGATGATGGTAGTGGAGTACCGTGACAAATTTCTGTCCCTCGCTAGGTATGCACCTGATGAGATCAACACTAAAGCCAAGAAGGAGGAAAGATTCCTGAATGGACTGCATGATGAGATGTAGACGGTTTTAGTCAACATCCGTTTTGAAGACCTCGAAGAGATAGTCGACTCTGCCATTCAGATGGAAGGGAAGATAAATCAAGCCAATGACAACCGCAAGCGCCGAATGATGCATCCGACTGGGGCCCACAACACCCATAAGTATCACCCCAACCCATCTGCAGGATATGCTCCAAGGAATAATAGACCCCCAATGTCTCGTCCAAGCTACCCCAATTGTAGCGGAGGAAATGTGAAGTCCGGAGGAAACCACAACAACAACCCCAGCAACTCCAACAACTTCAACCGTGCATCGCCCAAGTCCAATAACAACAACAACAGCAACAATACTGCCCAAGGACTGGAAGCAATGTCGTGCCTGTTGCAGCCAAAGACATGTCCTAGATTACTTGTTTTGAATGTGGAGTCAAGGGTCACTACTCCAACGAGTGTCCCAAGAAGCTTGCAGCCACCACCAATGTGAATGCCCTAGCTCAGCAGCAACACCGTGTTTAGCCTGGAAGGAGATTTTCCCAGGGAACTCTCTCAACCGCAATGGCCGTCTATTCCACATGAATCCTGAAGAACCCTAGGAAGCGCCAGATGTCGTGCTGGGTATGTTTTCTATTAACTCGGTATTAGCAAGAGTGTTGTTTGATTTTGGAGCATCGCACTCGTTTATTACAGAAGAATTTGCATGCACCAGTAAGATTCAACCAACAAAATTGAAGCATGTTATGATAGTTCAAATACCTGGTTCAACCACCAAAGCTAGAAAAAAATTTGCAAGGCTGTACCTATCAGAATCCATGGGATAGATTTTTATGCCAATCTAATAGTACTTGGAACTAAAGGTTTGGAAGTAGTACTAGGAATGGATTGGATGTCGAAACACAAAGGATTGATAGACTGTGCCAAGAAAGCCATAACCATGACCAGTAGCTCTGGAGTATCAGTAGAGCATGTATCTAAAACCATGCCCTGTCAGTTCAAATGCAAGAAGAGTCTAGCCCTACCAACCATTGACCAAGTCAGAGTAGTTTGTGAATACCCCGACGTATTCCTAGATGAATTGACCAGTATGCCCCCAGATCGGGATATCGAGTTCATTATTGAACTAATTCCTGGAGCTGGACCCATAGCTCAGAGACCCTATAGCATGAACCCATTTGAACTAGTGGAACTGAAGAAGCAACTGGTTGCTATGCTGGAGAAAGGCTTGATTCAACCAAGCGCATCACCATGGAGATCGCCTGTTTTGTTTGTCAACAAGAAAGATGGAGGTAACCATTTGTGCATAGATTACCGGAAGCTGAATGATGTCACCATCAAGAACAAGTACCCGCTGTCCAAGAAAGAGGATATGTTTGATCAGTTGACTGGTGCCAGTGTGTTTTCTAAGATTGATCTTAGGACTGGGTATCATCAACTCAAGATTCGTGCAACAGATATTCCAAAGACCGCCTTTACTACCAGATATGGATTGTATGAGTATACGGTCATGTCCTTTGGATTAACCAATGATCCCGCTTATTTCATGAATCTCATGAATAAGATCTTTATGAATTTTTTAGATAAGTTTGTCGTTGTGTTTATCGACGATATTCTTATCTATTCCAAGTTAGAAGAAGACCACGAGCAACACCTGAGAACCATCCTTGAAACCCTTAGAGAGCATTAGTTGTATGCCTAGTTCAGCAAATGTGAGTTTTGGCTGAAGGAAGTAGGATTCCGCGGACATATTGTGTCGGCAGGAGGAGTCGCTGTAGATCCCGCCAAGATCAAAGATGTGGAAGAATGGGAACCCCCAACCACTCAAACCCAAGTTCGTGCATTTCTTGGATTAGCGGGATATTACCGCAAGTTCGTTGAAGGATTTTCGAGCATCGCAAGACTGATGACCCAATTGTTGAAGAAAGATAAGAAGTTTGAATGGACCGACAAATGTGAAGCAAGTTTCCAAGAGCTCAAGAAGAGATTGATTTCAGCCCTAATATTGATTATGCCAGATATCAAGAAACCGTTTGATGTGTATTGTGATGCATCCAAGATTGGGCTCGGATGTGTGTTGATGCAAGAAGGAAAAGTCATAGCATATCTGTCTCGACAACTGAAGCAGCATGAGAAAAACAACCCCACCATGATCTTGAACTAGCAGTTGTAGTCTTAGCTTTGAAGACATGGCGTCATTACCTTATGGGTAATCGCTGTGAGATTTATTCAGATCAAAAGAGCTTGAAGTATATTTTCACTCAGAAGGAGCTGAATATGAGGCAAAGGAGATGGATAGAGTTAAACAAGGATTATGACCTTGACATTCACTATCACCCCGGCAAAGCCAATGTGGTAGCGGATGCTCTTAGCCGATTGCCATGTAGATTAGACACCATGATCAAAGAGAACCCAGCCAAGTTTGCATGAGGAGTTGGAGCAGTTAGAACAGAGCCAGTTAGCAAAGGATTTTTAGCTAGCATTGAACTTCAACCCACTTTGATTAGTCAAATCAAGGAAGCCCAGAAGGGAAATGCAAGTATCGACGGAATCAAATGTCGCATTGGTACAGGGAAGGTACCCGGATTCACCAAAGATGAAGAAGGAGTGGTGTGGTACATAGGACGTATCTGTGTGCCAGCAGATTCGGAGATGAAGCAAGTTATCATGCAAGAAGCTCATGATACTCTTTATTCTATCCATCCCGGAGGAACGAAGATGTATCAGGATTTGAAGGAGCAATTTTGGTGGCACAAGATGAAGAGAGAAATCGGAAGCTACATCGCCAAGTGTGATATCTGTTAGAGAGTCAAAGCGGAACATCAGAGACACGCAGGACTATTGCAACCATTGCAGATTGCAGAATGGAAATGGGATTCAGTCGAAATGGACTTTATCACCGGTTTGCCTACTTCTAGTAGAGGAAATGACTCTATTTGTGTCATAGTTGATAGACTGTCCAAGGTAGCCCATTTTATACCTGTCAAGACAACCTACTAGAATTTGAAGCTAGCAGAGTTGTACATTGCTAGAATCGTCAGTTTGCATGGAACCCTCAAGACCATAGTGTCGGATCGAGAAACCCAGTTTACCTCAATATTTTGGCAGAAAGTCCAAGAAGGATTAGGAACCAAGTTGAATTTCAGCACAGCTTATCACCCACAAACCGATGGATAGACTAAAAGAGTCAACCAGATCTTAGAAGATATGTTGAGAGCTTGTGTGTTAGAGTATGGATCAAAATGGGCAGATTGTCTGCCTTTCGCGGAATTCTCATACAACAACAGTTATCAAGCCAGTTTGCAAATGGCCCCATTTGAGTTCTTATATGGGAGAAAGTGTCGTACCCCTTTGAATTGGTCGCAAGTAGGAGAGAGTCGGATTTTCGGACCCGACATCCTACGGGAAGCCGAAGATAAGGTTCACAAAGTCCATGAATACCTCAAGACCGCCCTATCAAGACAGAAGAGTTATGCTGACAAGAGACGTAGAGACCTGACTTTCAATGTCGGAGATTTTGTGTATCTCAAGGTTTAGCCGTTGAAAGGAATGCAATGCTTTCAGCTGAAAGGAAAGTTAGCCCCTAGATATATTGGAACCTTCAAAGTTCTGAATCGCTGAGGAGAAGTAGCGTATCAACTAGAACTTCCAAAGGAGATGTTAGCCATCCATAATGTGTTCCATATCTCGTTACTTCGCAAATGCTTAGATGTTTCGGAGAAGACCGAAGTTTTCAAGAACATCGATCACCGAGCCATAGATATCAACAAGGATCTGACGTATCGTGAAGTGCCCATCCGTATCTTGGAGGAAGCTTTCAGAACCACCAGAACTCGGAGTATCAAATTTCTCAAGATCCAATGGAGCAATCATACCAAAGAAGAAGCTACTTGGGAGCGAGAAGATTACATTAGGACTGAGTTTCCAGATCTCTTTAGTTCCTAGTTTTTCGTAAATCTCAGGACGATATTTTGTTTAAGGGGGGAAGGTTTGTAACATCAAGGTTATCAAGTTCCTAATCACCCAATTTAGGGTTAACAAAAACTTTTATTAAAGAAAAGGCATATGAATGCATGCGTGTTTGCATTAGTGTAGAATTGTTTGAAAATGCCATGCTTGATTGTTCTAAATGATGAGAAATGATTTAAGGATGAATACTACATCATCTAGACGATTTTCAAACAAAATCAAAAGAGAAAGAAATCAAATAAAGTTAAATAAGGCAAATAGTCATTTTGACCATTTTAATCCACTAGGCCACTTTAGGTGTTCCTAGAAGTCAATTCCTTACAGAAAATTTTCTAGATCTTTTCACCCCTTGCTAGACCAAGTAAAGATGTACCAAGGCCCACCTTACACACTCACAAAAACATCTAGCAAAACAATTTAAATGGCATTTGAAAATTGAATCCAATTCATATGTGAAGATCCTACTTTTTCAAAAACCCACCAAATCAATTCACCTTGGAGATTCCAAGAAAACCTAGTCTCTCAAGATTAATACAAGACCATTCAAAAAATTTGAGACAAAAATTCAAATATAAATTTCTTTCGGCCATTTAAACAAACACCTTGCAGGCACAGTGTAAACATCTTCCTAACTTCACTATTTGGGCATTGATCACTAGACCATTGGCCATCTTTCTACTCCCCCTATTCCCCCTGGTGTCGAGCAGCAGCAGACAGCCATCCCTCTTCGCCGTTGCACCAGTGGAGCACCGCCCAAAATTAGTCACCGCTAGTCGACCATGTCCAAGTCGCAGCAGATCGCCCTGAGCTCGCCCATGATGCCTATATGGTAGGCGAGACCGCATCGCCCCTCTCTGTCCCCTCCCTGAGCAAAGACAGGCCCTGGACCACCTCAGAACAGCCATGCCCAGAGCGTCTGCGCCATGTCGAGCATGCGCCAGAGCGCTGCGCCCGACCAGCGTGCACATGCCATGCCTTGACCTCACCCCGTGCGCACTACTCCGCTGTAACCCCAGCAGCCTCCCGGACACCTCCGTTCGCCGCCGCTTGAACCGCAGCAACCGTGCGCCGCGTCGAACACCGCTTCCGCCGTGCAGATCACCGCATGTTTCCAACCGTTGTAGACCGCGCCTTGACTCGCCATCAAGATCGTGAGAACCGCCCTGAAGTACCGCATCGACCACCAGCCGCAGCCATGCCGATAGCCGCCCGTAGCCATGTTGCCAGCACCGCCTGACCATGTCGTGCTACCCCCTTCGTCGAGCTATAAAAGGAGGCCCTCTCCACCCCATTTATACACACCATCTCACTCCCCCCTCACCACTCATCCCCCACACCATCCCCGGAGCAAGGTGAGCCACAGTTCGCCGAAATTACACCGGAGTTTGCCGCTGCAGAGGAGAAGAGGCGCCGTCGACTGGAGCTGCCCCAGGAGCCACCGCGACCACGCCTCGAACCGCCATCGTCTACCAGCCCGAACACCCCCGTCGGTGAGCCTAGCTGGAGCCCAGGTGAGCCCACGTAGACCCGTACCGTGCCGCTAGGGTTCGTCCTTGCCGGAGACATGTTCACTGGGGACGATGAACCACATCCGTTCGATCGTCGTCTAACCGTAGAGATGAGATTGCCCCGTACCGCTTCGAGTGAGATGTGCCACTGACATGCGGGACCCCCCTGTCAGTAGCCCGCTGCGCCATGTAGTGCACTTGGACCGGCCCATTTCCTTTCCCGCGCTAGCCCACCGATTCCAATTAGTATTTTTCTATTTTGGTTTAAACTAGATTCTGTCCACTTATTCAAAAATCAATTAAGAGAGTTTCACTTCACCAAATGGCATGATTCAAATTTTTCTAGAAAGGAAATTAAATTATCTATCCAAGTCCGTTGGATTTAAATCATTTGGACTTAGAGATAATCTATAGCAAAAATAACAAAACAGAGACTTTTTCAACTTCAAACATTTTTTCATAAATCAACCATAATAGCTTTTGAGTTGATTCCAACTCTCAAAAATCACATTTGACAATACCTATATGAATATGTAATAATATTTAGGTTTGCATGCAGTGACTTTGGACTAGTACCAAAATAATGCTATATAGGCATTTCTAGTCACTTTAAATCTATTAAATAATAATCTTAAACCTTATAAAATGTGGCCAACCCTTTAAATCACATTCCCATGTATTAAAATATGTGGTGATGACATGTGTCCACATGATCCCATATTGTAATTGGAGAATATTAAATCCTAATTAATTTCAATGAGTACAAATTACTTTTCTCAAATAAAATAAATGAAACTAGTTCTTTAAATCTTGTGATGAGTGTGATGATGCTAGATCATCAAGTGTGTGCCTTAGTGTGCTAAATAGACTAGTTAAGTATTGTTTGGTGATTGTGTACCCCGTATTTATTTATAGACGATAGTACCGACCAAGTCTACGAGGAGGAGGAGTTCTACCCCGAAGAAGACGAAGAGAACTTCAATCACTGCACCAATCAGGGCAAGCCATCACTACTAAGCAAGTTAGCCCCTTGCAAGCTAACACTTGCAAGTTTCTTAACTATGCAAGCTATTATTGGCAAGCTAGAACTAAGCAAGTTAACACTTGCCCCCTTAACTTAAGCAAATGCTTTAGGCATGCTTTGGTTATATACTTTTTATTTATACCCATCCCATGTTTTACTTGCAAGCTTTACTTCCTTTTACTTTACTAAAGTTCTTTACTTTTAATATTGATAGCATAACTAGTATAAAACTTGGCCTATCTAGTTATACTTAGATGTCATTATGTGGCATGAGATTTAGATTAGCACTCCTCATTAGTGAACACTCTTAACCTTAGTGGAGAGTGCTAAAGCATAAAACTTGATCACTTTAGATGGGAATACTTGGTGAAAATGCTTATGAAAACCTTGGAATGATGAGTCATTCTATTGAGATGTTTTGACATGTGTTGAGAAACACAAATGGTTTATGATGATGAAAATGTTGAGGCATGAGCCTTAGCCCTTTATTAAAACTGATGGTTGGGTTCAGATGCGATACCATTCCAATTTTACCGTACAACCACAATACCTGAATTGGGTAAGGCTTAGCTAGAAGTTTATATGCATTAGTATGAGTTCCCTCGCGGGAGAGGTTTGAGCTGAGGCTACCTATTGATGATGTCCACCTATGCAGTGCCCAGGATGGTAGATGGCCATGGCTAGAAGGCCAAGATCATAGGAGAGGTGCTTATACTAGAGTGTGTAAAGGAAAGCTTATGATTGATTATCCGCATACTAAGTATGATGATTCAGGGTCATCCCTGACGGATGTATCGAATTTTGTGGTGAAAGTGTACCACCTTTGCAGAGTGTCAAACTATTTGAATAGCCGCGTCCGCGGTCATGGACAGTTGGAGTGGCCATACTATTCCGTCATCAGATGTTTTCAAAATGACTTATGAAATGAAATGAATTGTGACTTTGACTTGACCACAACAGGGTTGTGACTATGAAAACTAAGTTCCAAACTTAAGTGATTTAGAACTTTATTTTAGCTTTCTATGTTTCTGAACTCAACTTAGGTTTAAATTTAGCTTTTGCAAATAAACTTAGAGCTTAGCATTCCTACTAGAACTACCTTACTTGTTAGTGATAGTTTGTGAGTACTTAAAGATTACTCATGGCTTTGTCCCTGGCTATTCCTGTTGCCAGACTATGAGGAGGACTACTAGGAGGAAGGACAGGAGGACGGCTACGACAACTAGGATCATCTCCCATCGTCAGCATTGCCTGTGATAATAAAGATGGAGCCCACTGCTATGCTTATTATTCCAATGCTTGTTTGTATTAGGACTGGATCATGAGATCTTTTATTCGTGTAAGACCTTATTATGCTTTGTAATGGATGATGTACCGTGATATCCAATCTGTTATGTCTCGCAAAAATGGTAATCCTGGGATTGTGATGTATGGAATAACAGGCATCTGGGATTAAAAATCTGGGTGTTGACAGCCAACTCCCTCTCTCAACATCGTCGTCGCCAAGACCCTCCTGGAGTAGGACAGGTCGCCAGAAGCAGTTTCTCAGGGGTACGACCTCATCGCTAAGGCATGCAAGCAATAGGAAAAGGCCACCTTGCAGAGGATTGAGTCCAACCCGGAGTTGTGTCAGTCAACCCTGAACAGCCACAGAAGGCCAAAATCTCCCGGTGACAAAGGATCGCGCACAGGCTCTACAGAGCGAAGATGGAGGGAGGCACGCAACAGGACTGACGCTATCCCCATATCCTCTGACCACGGAGAAAAGGCTCGTCCCCACTGATGTCTATGCACTTCTATTCTTGTAGACAGTTGTTGGGCCTCCAAGTGCAGAGGTTTGTAGAACAGCAGCAAGTTTTTGCTTAAGTGGATCACCCAAGGTTTATCGAACTCAGGGAGGAAGTGGTCAAAGGTATCCCCTCTCAAGCAACCCTGCAATCAAGATACAAGAAGTCTCTTGTGTCCCCAACACACCCAATACACTTGTCAGGTGTATAGGTGCACTAGTTCGGCGAAGAGATAGTGAAATACAAGTGGTACAGATAATTATAAGTGGTAACGGTGATAGAAAATACTTTGATGGCGTGGAAGAGACTAAAGGCAAACTGAAATAAAGATGGAAGCAAGCAAACATGTAATAGTTATAGTAGCAAACGGTGTTTCAATGCTTAGAAACAAGGCCTAGGGATCATACTTTCACTAGTGAACACTCTCATATAAATATATCATCTCCATGATACTATGCTAAACTACTCTCCGGTTGAACACTCTAATCGATGGTAGGGCTATAACAGCACACCTCAAAGTAAGTATTTCCCATCTAGAAAACCCCACACTGTCACCTTGAGTACTAGATGAGTCCAACAAACACCACGATTTCATAAAGACATCCAACTCCAAATATAACTCATAACAAGTATTTGTAATCTCTAGCCTAAGTGCCACCATGGTATGCATGCTGTCATTTTCACACACATGGGGAGAGAAGAGATCTATTAAAGCACTTAAGTAGCAAGGTAGATCTACTTGATTACAAAGCTCATGATCACAATATGATCATGCATAGAGAGAGATGAACACATAGCTACCGGTAGAACCCTTAGCCTCGAGAGAGAACTCCTCCCTCCTCATCATGGGAATCAGCAATGGTGATGGAGATGGCGGTGGAGATCGATAGAGATGGCTCCGGGGGCACTTCCCCGTCCCGGCAGGGTGCCGGAATAGAGACTTTCTATCCCCCGAATCTCCCCTTTGGTGGCGGCGGCGCTGCGGAACTTTTCATGGCTGGAGGCAGGACGATTTAGGGTTTTGGCTTTGGGAGGCTTCTTATAGGCCAGAGGGCAAGGTCGGTGGAGTGCCAGGGGGCCCACACCACCTGGTGGCGCAGGTAGGGCTAGCCCGCGCCTGGGGGGTGTGTCCAGGCCCTGGCCCTCCTCCGTCTCGTATTCTGGCTCCGTGAGTCTTCCAGTAAAATAGGAACTTTGGCTTTTGTCCCGTCCAATTCTGAGAATATTCATTTTCTGACTTCCTGGAACCAAAAACAGCAGAAAACAGGCAACTCGGACTATGGCATCTTGTTAATAGGTTAGTCCAAGAAATCATATGAAAAGTACTCCAAAATTGGAACAAAACACAAGAAAGTAGATAAAACCAAGCATGGAACATCAAAAATTATAGATACATTTGCAATGTATCAACATCCCCAAGCTTAACTCCTGCTCGTCCTCAAGTAGGTAAGTGATAAAAAGAAAGAATAATTTTTTAGGTGACATGCACCATCATAAACTTGATCAAAGTATTTGTAAAACATTCAAAGATGGGATCATAGTACTTCAATCATAACATGAAAAGTTCTAGCAATAAGAAAAGAAACTATGATGCAACATGAAAAGGCACAAACAAAAGATTCATGAATAACATGCTTTGCAAGACGTTTGTTTGTTTCACATAAAGAAAACATAGCATTATAGTATTCAGCTTGTCCCTCAATAGAGTAGCAAATATAAATGCATAGGACACCTTCAAAGTTCATAAGAGTGACTAGATACAATAGTTTTAAACAAGCAATAACAAACTATGCATCAATCAACTAGTCTTGGGACAATGCACATAGAACTAAGAATGGCCACTATGCTCTCAAAGTAGTGCATAAAGATAGAAGGTGGAGACTCAATATAATGGTGGAAGAGAGGCCTTTTGTAAAAGGAAGTAGGGATTCAAGTCTCATAAAGAGATTCCAAAAATTATGGTACTTACAGCTTTCAGCTCTCATTGCCCCTATCATAAGCATCTTGAAGTGATTAAGGTTAAAGTGAACAAACTATGGTGTACATGCTTGACGAAGTATAAGTCAGAAATCTCATGTCCCTTGTATACGAGGGTCGCTCCTCATGCTACTCAAGTTTAGTCATCGGTAAGTTCTTGTAATTGTAAGTACATGTGTATCATTGAGAACCGCCAACGGGGTACCCCTTGCCCAATGATACGGAAGAATCCCCATATCAAAATGACAAGGCAAGCAGACAACGAGCATCTCAGCATTCTTCTTATTTACCATGGGAATATGGTGCTTTTTCTCTCTTTCCTATTTTCATAGTATCTCTTTTTTTCTCCTTTTTCTCAATATAGGACTCTTTTTTATAAGAAGAATGCTTCATAGACAGCTCATTATGGTTACGCTGCAGGTTTCCACCATGTCAGTATGGATTAGACCAGCGGCCCAGGCGTTTCTCTAACACATATACATAACTCCATGGACTTACAAGCTCCCCTTTCATTTCACACCGACGACATCCATATACAAAAGAGCATGATATCAACTAGGTACAAGTACCAAGTGCAATGTTGAAAGCGTTCCCCATGAAAGCTTGGTTGTGGAGGCTAGCAAAAGACTAGGAGCGACAAACTAAGAGAGAAATAATGGCCATAATCATGCAGAGTGACAAAACATCATTGATCAAAGCATAAAGTGATACTAAAAGTTGAAAACTAAAGGATCATAAAGGCTATGGTGACTTGAGATAGTCATAACATGGTGTGAGCATGCGCCAAGTCAACCCAAATAAATCATCAAAGGAGAATACCACTATACTATGCTTTAATATGCTAAAACAACGCATGATTCATCCAAGGCACATTAAGCAATCTCAATTGTTTATAACAAGTCATGCTACAGCAAAGAATACTAAGCATAAAGCCAAAACAATATCAAGCATGGCATGACAAAGCATAGGCCACAGTCAAAAACAAGCTCTTTTTACCACATAAGCATGAACTTTCCTACTCTTTTCCAAACCAAACCAAACCATTTGCAAAACAATGTATGAAAGAGGGGGTCCAACCAATTTATTCAGAAAACTAAGCAAACCAAGCAAAATAAAAACCAAAACAAAAACAAAAAAGAAGACGCTCCAAGAAAAACACAACTGTGCATGAAACAATAAAAATGAAGCGTTTGGAAGAAACCTGGAATTTTTATTGATAAAGCAGGGGAATGCCTTGGGCATCCCCAAGCTTTGACGCTTGTACTTCTTGGATATTTCTTGGGGTGACACGCGTGGCATCCCCAAGCTTGAGCTTTAGTCCATCCTTCATCTCATTACTCATTCCTTTCATACACCTGAAATTTTTCCTTCATACAAAACTTCACACAATCTCATTAGCAACATTAGTGCACTTAAGATAAATAAGTCTCAAGGTTCAGTTCTAACACCAAATAAACTTCCATTAGAACACTAGCTACTGTATCACTTCCCTCAAAAATCTCAATTCCCCAATGGAACTCAAGAAGGAACTAACAAGAAGCAAATGCAGAAAATGGCAGAAATCTGTCAAAACAGACCAGCAGGTAAAGACGAATTGTTAGAAGACCTTCTGTTGCTCAAATCAAAAAGTGTTGAACTAACTAAAGTTATATAACAACCTGGGCCAGAAGCACAAAGAATTACAGCTTAATCCGACATACAGAGCTCTCTCAAGAATTTTTACGGTGAAGCACAAAAATCTGTTTCGGGACAGCAACTTTCCCAATCATTACTTCACTCTCATTAGAGGTTACTCTTGGAACAAAAAGAAAATAAAAAGGATAAGGAGAGGTTATTACAGAGGTAATAACTTCCAAGACTCATCTAAAACTTTTGGGTTATCTCCCAATAAGTACTTTTCTTTAATGCCTTTAAGTTAGGCATGATAGTTTGAGAAGATGCTCACATAAGAAATATGAATTGAAGTAAAAGAGAGCATCAAGAAGCAAATGAAAAACACATTTAAGTCTAACCCACTTCCTATGCATAGGAATCTTATAAAGAAACAAGTCATTAAAACACAAAGCAACAAGCATAGGAAAGCAAAACAAGTGCAACTTCAAAAATTTCAACATAAAGAGGGGAAACTTAATATTGTTGAGATACATAAGATCATGTTTCCCTCTCTCATAATAACTTTCAGTAGCATCATGAATAAAATTAAAAATATAACTATCACATAAAACATTCTTATCATGAGCCACATGCATAAAAGAATTATTACTCCCCACATAAACATAGTCATTCTTATTAATTGTAGTGGGAGAAAATTCAACAAAATAGCTATCATTATTATTCTCATCACCATAATCATCAAATATAGGAGGCATATTGTAATCATAATTAATTTTCTCCTCAATAGTAGGTGGACTGAAAATAACATATTCATCATTGCAATCATCATAAATTGGAGATATAGTATCTTCATAAGCAATAGAATAGTTATCCTCCAAAGTGTGTTCATTTGTAAACATATCTTCATTGGAAAGATCATGGATAGCACTAATAGTATAGGAATCATTAATATCATCATTTTCAGAGTTGGTACCGAAGAGATTATCAATATCAAAATTAGTGTGCTTTTCCCAATCATGATCGCTACTATAGGTAATAGGCATAGGAACATCATCGACTTCAGACTCATCAAAAACTATAATAGGAGCTACATGCTTAGGGGAAAATACCGTTTCCTCCCTCCTTTTACTCCTCCTTTTCTTATTTATCTTATTCTCTTTAGGAGGGATAGGCTTGAAAGGAAGCTTCCCCATATACCCTGGTTTATTGTTAGAGACAATAGAAGAAACTTTGGAGGATTCCTTCTTTTCATTAATAAGATCAAAACACATATTATTCCTATCATATTTTGGTAAAATCTCATCTTCTATATTATTTTGTATGTAAGTATTTGTGTGACAATTATCAACACAATAAAGATGACAACCATGTAGGACACTATTCATATCAAAAGCACCCATATCCACCAAAGAGGTTTTTCTTGATAACTCTTCACACCCCAAAAATAATGTAAGTTCATCATGCTGATTAGGAGTGATCATGTCATCACAATACAAACTTGCAGTACTCATTGGATTAGAAGGGCTATTATTATGGCCTGAGCATTGGAAATTGAAATGACCCACTTCAAAGCAAAGTTCAGAAATAAAAGGATAGAGGGCACAAACCTTTTTACCAAGATCATTTAGAGCCCTATACCACATTCTAGTTTTTTCATTCCTATGGGTGATACAATATTCTTCTTCAACTTGATTACTCTCACAAGGTCTATGTATCCCACAAAAATTAACATGCTTATAAGAAATAGTACTTTCAGAGGTTTGAGCATGTTTATTGCTATCATTAACAACAATTTCATTTTCCATGCAAGTGTCTTTAAAAGGATCATGATACATGTCCCACTTTTCTTTAGGAGCATTAATATGAGAAGCAAAGGTTTTAAAACAATCAATAAGAATTTGAGGATCAAGACCATATTTAGCACTAAGCTCTTGAAAATCAGCAGTTTCAGCAAAAGACTTAATGCAATCATACTCATAGTTTATACCTGGTTCTTTACCTTCGTTGTTATCCCATTCTTCGGTATTGCTTTGAATTGTTTCAAGAAGATCCCACTTAGCTTTGACCTCCTTACTCGTGAAGGATCCCTCTAAAGAAGTATCTAGATAGTCCTTGTAATGTTCTGAAAGCCTTGCATAGAAATTATTAATAACAATATTCCTGGGGAGCTCATGAATGGGACATTTGAGCATTAGTGATTTCAATCTCCCCCATGCTTGGGCAATACTTTCTCCATCATGAGGATGAAAATTATAAATGTAATTCCTATCTTTATGAATTTCATGAGGAGGATAAAATTTAGAGTAAAAGAGAGATACAAGTTCCTTCCACTCCAAATGATGAGGATCATCTAGTAGCTCATACCACTCCCTTGCTTTTCCCTTAAGTGAAATAGGGAATAGCTTCCTCTTAACTTGGTTCATTGAAATACCTGCACACTTGAACAACTCGCATAATTCGTGTATAAAGAGTAAATGATCACCAGGATGGACAATTCCATCTCCAAAATAGCAGTTATTCATAACACGTTCAACAATTTTTATAGGTATTTTAAAAGGGATGCTTTCAGTATGTGGATTTAAAATATCACAAGTATCATCAGAATTACCACATATGGGAGATAAAGTATCATCAGAGCAAATTTTCTTCTTTAAAGCTGGGGAACTAAAAAGATCATTTTCATAAAAAACAACTTCCCCAAGCTTAGACGTTTCCATAGCATTAGTAACAAAGGTGTTCAAAAGATTCATACTAATAACATTGCTATTAGCATGCAAGGAAGGTTCCAAGGGTTTTTTAATTTTCTTTTCAACGAATTCGAGTTCTAACTTAGGAAAAATACTAAAAAGGCTCTCTATTTTTTTGTTGTTTTCCATTAAGCCTAACTAGTGAAAACAAGAAACAAAAAGACAAAATTGCAGAATCTAAAGGAAATAACTTCGAGCACTCACACCGGAGGATGTGAGTACCTTTTACCTTACCTCCTCGGCAATGGCGCTAGAAAATGGGCGTTTGTCGTGGGAGGTTCTTCTTCTTTAATCCTCCGGTGTGAATACCTTTTACCTTACCTCCCCGGCAACGGCGCCAGAAAATAGCTTGATGTCTACGCACTTATATTCTTGTAGACAGTTGTTGGGCCTCCAAGTGCAGAGGTTTGTAGAACAGCAGCAAGTTTTCCCTTAAGTGGATCACCCAAGGTTTATCGAACTCAGGGAGGAAGTGGTCAAAGGTATCCCCTCTCAAGGAACCCTGCAATCAAGATACAAGAAGTCTCTTGTGTCCCCAACACACCCAATACACTTGTCAGGTGTATAGGTGCACTAGTTCGGCGAAGAGATAGTGAAATACAAGTGGTATAGATAATTATAAGTGGTAACGGTGATAGAAAATACTTTGATGGCGTGGAAGAGACTAAAGGGAAACTGAAATAAAGATGGAAGCAAGCAAACATGTAACAGATCTAGTAGCAAACGGTGTTTCAATGCTTAGAAACAAAGCCTAGGGATCATACTTTCACTAGTGAACACTCTCATATAAATATATCATCTTCATGATACTACGCTGAACTACTCTCCGGTTGAACACTCTAATCGATGGTAGGGCTATAACAGCACACCTCAAAGTAAGTCTTTCCCATCTAGAAAACCCCACACTATCACCTTGAGTACTAGATGAGTCCAACAAACACCACAATTTCATAAAGACATCCAACTCCAAATATAACTCATAACAAGTATTTGTAATCTCTAGCCTAAGTGCCACCATGGTATGCATGTTGTCACTTTCACACACATGGGGAGAGCAAAGATCTATTAAAGCACTTAAGTAGCAAGGTAGATCTACTTGATTACAAAGCTCATGATCACAATAGGATCATGCATAGAGAGAGAGATGAACACATAGCTACCGGTAGAACCCTTAGCCTCGAGAGAGAACTACTCCCTCCTCATCATGGGAATCAGCAATGGTGATGGAGATGGCGGTGGAGATCGATGGAGATGGCTCCGGGGGCACTTCCCCGTCCCGGCAGGGTGTCGGAACAGAGACTTTCTGTCCCCTGAATCTCCCCTTCGGTGGCGGCAGCGCTGCAGAACTTTTCGTGGCTGGAGGCAGGACGATTTAGGGTTTTGGCTTCGGGAGGCTTCTTATAGGCGAGAGGGCAAGGTCGGTGGAGTGCCAGGGGGCCCACACCACCTGGTGGCGCGGGTATAGCTAGCCCGCGCCTGAGGGGGTGTGGCCAGGCCCTCCTCCGTCTCGTATTCTGGCTCCGTGAGTCTTCCGGTAAAATAGGAACTTTGGCTTTTGTCCCGTCCAATCCTGAGAATATTTATTTTCTGACTTCCTAGAACCAAAAACAGCAGAAAACAGGCAACTGGCACTATGGCATCTTGTTAATAGGTTAGTCCAAGAAATCATATGAAAAGTACTCCAAAGTTGGAACAAAACACAAGAAAATAGATAAAACCTAGCATGGAACATCAAAAATTATAGATACATTTGCAATGTATCACCCACCGCTCGCCACCTCCACCACCATCTCGACGTCACGAGGAACCAGCACCACGCCACCGCACAAGCATGCCACCTCCAAGCAGTCATAGCCCGGTATCGTTATACGCGATCAAGGCTAACAACCACGGCATGTCAGAGAGCATAGCGGCTATGACAGACACAGGAGAAGGTCCCATAAGGAACCGACATGTCTGACAAGCAACCCCAACAACCACGGCATGCCAGAGAGCATAGCGGCCATGACGGCATGAGGAGTCGCAGGAGGGGAACAGCAAGAGAGCTAACCCATCACCTCCACCGCCGCCATCACCACCTAGCTGAAGGGGATCCACAGCAGAAAACAAAAAAATCCTACGATGGAACCCTAAAAACTGCCTAGGATCTATCTATGTAGTAATGCAGTAACGGCTAATGCGTATAGAATACATACCCTTGTAGACCGTATGTGGTTAATGTTCTGCGGGGAACGTAGTTGTTGTAGTCGTACTCGTAGCTGACCTCAAGGTCGCGAAGCTCCTCGCAGGTCACCCCTTGCTCCTTCTTCATCGTGCAGAAGCTCCGGCTCACGACATTTAAGCGCCCCAAGTGTTGCGCCTCGTGTCTTCGTACACATCCGGTGCACGATGAGACCTCTGGCTCCCCGATCCCACCGGGAGTGCGGAAGTTGATATCCGGCTAGGAATCCCTGTAGCGCAATGGCGTACTAGAGGTATGCCTTATTCGCACATCCCAAACTCTAGGCCATGGTCACAAGGGCTAGAGAGAGAGGGAAGGAGGAAGTCAACCAAAAGACTTCTCCAAATATTGGTGTATCTAATCCCACCCATGGGCACCCCTTTATATAGGAAGAGGGGGTGTGCCCTCCCTATTAGGTTAGCCATGTGGGACTATTAGTAAAGGAAAAATACCAGGTATTTTCGTCTTGGCCGATTGGGCTGAATCAGTATAGCCTAAAGCCAAAAAGGAGGCAGCAAACAGCAGCCTGGGAAGGGGGTTGGCCGGGTGGGCCTTGGCGTGGCCCACCTCGCGCCTTCCTTCCTCTCGTGCATGGTGTCCTAGAACGAGTGGCCCGGGTGGGCGGATGCCCACCAGGACCAGCGCCCGCCCTGACACCTTGGCGGTCCGCTTGACCCACTTTGCTCACCGCCGGGTAGGCTGCCTGCTTGCCACGGCCGGCTGGCGGCTCCCATGAGCCCCGCATGGGCCGGGGTCGAGCCAGGCCGGCTGCCACGGCTGGTGGCTGGCGCCTGCCCCCGTGCGGAGCGGAGTATCCGCCGCCCACGTGGGCTGGGCTATTTTTCTTTTTCCCTTTTCTTTACCTGCAACTTTTCTTCTAGGCTATTTCCCTCCGGGATTTGGCCTAATATAAAAGTTGCCTTTATAAATCTTAATTTAAATATTATTTAGAATATATTAATTCATAATTAACATATACTAAATGTATATTCAAATTCCTATTTATCCGAAAACACTTTTCTGGGTCTTTTCCTTTATTCTTTCTCCGAACCACTTCGGATCTCTCTGTGGAACAATTCCGGCTTTCTCTTTCTCTACTATGATTTCGTCTTACGAATGATCGCTCTCATCGTACCCTTAAGTGTATCTTCTCACGGCTTGGGAATGCTCTAGACATGATCTGTATCAATGATCAACAGAGGGACCAGGGATATCCATGTGACCCCTATGCATTCCTGATGACAATGTCGTTTGAACCAGTAAATGTAGCATCCAATTCCTTTTGTTTATCAATACGACTTGTCCGAGACCCAATCATTGGTATCACATACCTTGTTCAATCTCGTTCACAACAAGTTCTGTTTTCTTGTTACCGTGATATTACATCCCCGTGACTGAGTCACATGTTGCAACATTTATGGATGTAATCTCACCAAGCCAGACATATGTATCTTTACCCGTCATGTGGGTGAACAAATCTCGGTCTTTCAGTCACATGTCATCTACTGTTCCTTCGGAATACCCAACGTACACCTTTATGGCCACCATATTACCAGATGACGGTTGATGTAGTCTAAACAGCCTCGGGAAACAGTGAGTAATGTGAGCTCACGATCTAAGGAAAAGGAGTCTAGGTATAGTTGTTGCAACAATGAACTATATGACTTGATCGTGTTGCAATCCTTCGAGGAATGTCCATCACATCATTCTCCAATGATATGACCCTGTTGTCAATTGACATAAATGCCCATGATCTTGAAACCCAGATCATCCTCATGACCAACGAACTAGTATGAATAGAGGCTACTAGGGACTTGGTTGTTTCATACCACACCTGTACCAATGTTTCTACTTGGCACAATATGAGACTATTATAAAAACTAATTGAGATATGACAATAAAAACCTATTTATTATTTGCCTCTAGGGCATATCTCCTTCACTAGAAGCCATCATGGCGGAGGGCATGGTGGATCTCACAAATCATGCCACAACTCCCCTCCCCATGATGGAAAAGGGAAGCAGCCAGAGTCATATGACGCACGATCGCGGTTGGACAAGATCCAAGAAGCTCGGGAGCTCCCATACCTTGGGCCACGATGTTTTGGACTAGTCATACGGGCCACAACATACCCCAAGGGCCTCCGGATAGACAAGACCATCAAGCCATACAATGGCACCGCCCGACCAGCAATGTGGTTACAGGACTACAGCGAAGCGATCCATATCGCAGGGGAAACCCCAATGTCGCTGCCAAGTACCTCCCACTCATGTTGACCGGCACCGACCGGCAATGGATCGACGACTTACCGGAGAAATCAATATGCAATTGGTTAGACATGCATGAAGCATTCACCAAGAACTTCGAGGGTATGTACAAATGTCCCTACACTATCGGAGACCTATAGTGGTGTGTGCAAGAAAAGGATGAAACCTCCCGTGCCTACCTCTCTTGCTGGCTGGATATGAAAAATTCCTACGCAGGGGTGCACGAATAGACCGCTATGGCTGCCTTCATTGATGGACTGGAGAAGGGAACTTTGCTCCGACATACATTGAAGCGCAGGCAAGACAACAATGACCTCAACCTCAACGCAATGATCGCCATGGCTAGTGAGTTCGCCGCTGCTAATGACGACGCGCGTGGATCATTGCTGGCAATAGCAGTCCCTACCCAGGCCAAGAAGAATAACAATAACAAGCGGAAGAATCCGCCCGAAGAGAAGCAAGTAGCCGACATGGTCACCGCAACGTTCACTGGCAGAGGCAATGGTGGAAAGTGTGGACGTGGTCGGGGAACTAGCAACGGCCAACAGATAAGTGACACTACACCCTCCGCGCCCCGCATTCCCCAAACGTATGAACAGTACCGCGATATGCCGTGTTTCGTCCATCTCGACGCCAATGGAAAATCCACCCACACCAATCGCCAGTGCAAGTTTGTCAATGATCTCAAGGAGGACCCTGAGTCCGGCTACAAGCGAAGTCAGAAGAACAGACCCCACGGAAAGGGCAAAGGGAAGAAGAAGGAGGAAGAACCCAAGGAATCAAGTGATATGGACGAGGGCGTGGACCCAAAATCTTCCGACAAGGGAGAGGATAAAGGGAAAAATCCCTTCAAAAAGAAGTCTCCATGTTACCACACCTTCCTTGGTACCCCAACCGTCCGGGCCCAGAAAACCTCTCTGAGGATACTGATGGCTACCCTCCCTCTGGTTCCCCAGTACGCCAGGTGGTCGGAAGTTCAAATTACTTGGGATAGGAAGGATCACCCAGAACTTATCCCAACAGAGAACTAGTATGCCATGGTCATCAATCCTTTAATTGATGGCACGGAGTTCACCAAGTGCCTCGTGGACAGTGGAAGCAGCATCAACATCATGTACCAAGATACACTAACAAGATGAACTGGACGGAGACCCAGCTAAGGAAGAGCAACACCGTATTCCATGGGGTTGTCCCTGGCCGACAAGCAAATTCCCTGGGCTGCATCACTCTTCCGGTCGCTTTTGGCGATGTAAACAATTACCGCCAAGAACACATGACATTTGAAGTTGTGCCTTTCAAGAGCGTGTACCACGTCATCTTCGGACGCGATATCTTCCACTCCTTCCTCGCAAGGCTATGCTTTGTCTACAACAAACTCAAGATTCCTGGACCAAATGGCGTCATCACTGTTGACGGAAGCTTCACCAAGGCACGGGAGTGCGAGATCAGCAACGCCGCCTTCACCGAAGCAGTCCTCTACGGTGAGGAGTTCAGGGAGATCCAGAACCAGGTCGATGCATCGGAGATGCCGGCTTCGAAGAAGCAGATCACTGATACGTTGCAAACATATCTATAATTTTTTTATGTTCCATTCTTGTTTTATATCTACTTTCTTATGTTTTGTCCACACTTTGGAGTATTTTTATACATTTTCTAGAACTAACCTATTAACAAGATGCCATAGTGCCAATTGCACTTTTCGCTGTTTTGGTTCGGAAAAGCGAAAATGAATATTCTAGGAATTGGACGGGACAAAAGCCAAAGTTAATATTTCACCGAGGGGAACACGGAGCCAGAAGATGAGACGGAGAGGGGCCAGGGGCCGGCCACACCACCGGGCCACGTGGCCAGGCCTGGCCCACGCCAGGGGGTGGTGTGGCAGCCTAGGGCACCCCCTCGGCCTCCCCTTTCGCCTATAAGAAGCCTCCAATACAGAAACCCTAAGTACGCGATTAAAATTCCTTGAAAGAGTCTGTAGCCGCCGTCATCTCCATCCCTAGATCGGGAGGGATCTGAAGCTCTTCCCGGCACCCTGCCGGAGGGGAGAATTCACCCTGGAGGCCTTCTTCATCACCATGACTGCCTCCAGTGTGATGCGTGAGTAGTACATCCCTGGACTACGGGTCCATGTAGTAGCTAGATGGTTGGTTCTTCTCCTTTGTGCTACCATGTTTATATCTTGTGAGCTCCATTCATGATCAATATCATCTATTTGTAATCATACATGTTGTTTTTGCGGGGATCAGATGTATATTGAGAAGCTATTTCAGATTGATTATTGATTTTATCATGTCTTTGTTATTTGTGATCTTGCATGCTCTCTGTTGTTAGTAGTTATCTTGGCCGAGTAAATTCTAGCAACTCCAAGAGGGTGTATTTATGCTCGATAGTGGGTTCATGCCTCTAGTAATCTGGGGAAGTGATAGAAATATCTAAGGTACTAGATGTGTTGTTGCTACTAGGGAGAAAACAACAATCCTTTGTTCATAGAACAATCGTATTGTTTACTTTACACAGAATGCTTAATGCAATTATATATTGCTTGCAACTTAATACTAGAGGGGGTTCGGATGATAACCTGAAGGAGGATTATTAGTCATAGATGCAGTTGGATTATGGTCTATGTATAATGTTGTAATGCCCAATCAAATCTCATAGGAGTCAAGATGATTAGTATATGCATGTATGCTTTCTCGATGTTTGTCAATTGCCCTGCTGAAATTTGTTCACCCAACATGTCATCTATCTTAAGGAGAATCACCACTAGTGAACTATGGACCCCGGTCCTTTCTTTTACTATTAATCTACTATTTACTGTTTTTTTGTTTACTTTCTGCAAGCAATTACTATCTTCCACACAATACGTTTAATCCTTTGTTTTCAGCAAAATCGGTGAGATTGACAACCTCATTATAAGTTGGGGCAAAGTTATGTGGTTGTATTATGTAGGATTCCAAGTTGGAAACAACACCTTGGAGGTGTTTCCTTGCTCCTACTGGTTCGATAACCTTGGTTTCATAACTGAGGGAAAACTTGTTGCTGTGCTCATCATACCTTCCTCTTGGGGTTCCCTAATGAGCTCGAATATATTTTGAGCCATCAAGCTATTTTTCTGGCGCCGTTGCCGGGGAGTCAAGGACATATTCACAAGGGGAGTCCCTCATAACCAATCTCTTTACTTTGTTTTATGAGTTTTGCTTAGTTTATTTCTGCTTTGTTTGCTTGTTTATTTATCAAAAACCCAAAAAAAATTAATTGCACTAGTTTGCTTTCCTTATCAAAAACATAAAAATTATTGGTTCCTCGTTCTTAGCTCACCATGTTGATCCCCAAGTTCACCCTAAAAGACCTTGCAATAGGTAGTGGCTCTATAATTGGAAAAGATAATATTGAAGAATTCTTTAATCATGTTAGTAAGCATGAGGATATTGAGGATAGATCCCTTGCAGAACTTGCTCCAAATTATGAAATTGCTGCATCTTCTTTAGTTCACATGTTGGAAGCTAGGTTTGTTAATCTTAACCCCATAATGCAAGTAATGTTTCTTAAACTTAAAGAAATTGAGGACCCCGAAAAGAGAGATTTTATTCTGGAAACCTTGCTTAAAGAATTCTATGATGGTGCTAAGGAAGCTAGAAAAGTGTTTGATCGTTTTAATATGCTAGGCTCATATGTAGATGTTATTGGTACATGAGGAAATATGAACAAAACCGAACCTAATGGGGAGGGAATTAAGATACCAATACCTTTTAAACTTGTAGGAATGCATGAAGCCTTAGAAAAGAATTTTGATTGGATTGTTCCTGAAACCCTGTTTGATGAAAATAGTGAACCCAAGAGCATTGAGAGAGGATCCTATAGAACTTATTTGGATGAGATACCTTGCCTTGTTGAAGATATTTCTGGTATTAATCTTAATGCTTCTTCATTTGAGAATACTTGATTCTTTTCTTGCTTCTTATGCCTAACTTAAAGGTGTTAAAGAAAAGTACTTATTGGGAGATAACCCACAAGTTTTAGTTGAGTCTTGGAAGTCATTTATTCAGTAATAACCTCTCCTTATCATTTTTATGCGGTTTTTGTGCCAAGAGTAACCTCTAATGAGAGAGAAGTAATGCTTAGGAAAGTTGCTGTCCCGAAACAGATTTTGGTTCTTCGCTGTAAAAATTCATGAAAAAGATCTGTACATCGGTTTGAGCTGTAATTTTATGTGCTTCTGCCCCAGGTTGTTATCCAACTTTAGTTAGTTCAACACTTTTCAATTTGAGCAACATAAGGTCTTCTAAAAAATCGGTTTCTACCTACTGGTCTGTTTTGGCAGATTTCTGCCATTATTTGCATTTGCTTCTTGTTGATTCCTTTTTGGGTTCTTTTTGGGGAAATTGAGATTTTTTAGGGAAGTGCTACAGTAGCTTGTGTTTTAATGGAAGTTTTACTTGTGTTGGAACTGAACCAAAAGGCTTATTATCTTGAGTACACTAATGTTGCTAATGAAGATTGTGTGAAGTTTTGTATGAAGGAAAAATTTCAGGTGTAAGGGAAGAATGATGTAATGAGATGAAGAATGAACAAAATCTCAAGCTTGGGGATGCCACCCTGTTTCACCCCAAGAAATATTCAAGAAGTACAAGCGTCAAATCTTGGGGATGCCCAAGGTATCCCCTTCTTCATCAATAAAAATCTCAGGTTTCTTCCAAACACTTCATTTTTATTGTTTCATGCACAGTTGTGTTGTTCTTGGAGCGTCTTCGTTTTTGTTTTTGGTTTTAGTTTGCTTGGTTTGCTTAGTTTTCTTGAATAAATTGGTTGGACCCCCTCATTCATGCATTAGTTTTCAAATAAGATTGGTTTGGATTGGAAAAGAGTAGGAAAGTTCATGCTTAAGTGGTAAAAGGAGCTTATTTTTGACTGTGGCCTATGCTTTGTCATGTCATGCTTGATATTGTTTTGGTTTTATGCTTAGTGATTATTGGTGTAGCATGACATGTTATAAACAATTGAGATTGCTTAATGTGCCTTGAAAGAATCATGCGTTGTTTTAGCATATTAAAGCATAGTATTGTGGTATTCTCCTTTGATGCTTTATTCGGGTTGACTTAGCACATGCTCACACCATGTTAAGACTATCCCAAGTCACCATAGCCTCTATGATCCTTTAGTTTCCAACTTGTAATATCACTTTATGCTTTAATTAGTGATGTTTTGTCGCTTTGCATGATTATGGCCATTATTGCTCTCTTAGTTGGTTGCTCCCAGTCTTTTGCTAGCCTCCATAACCAAGTATGAGTTCCACTCATGCATCCAACTCCGAATAAAACCAAGTTATTCCAAAGAGTCCACCATACCTACCTATTAACATTTGCTATTCCAAGTATATTCATGTTTTTATCTACCTTCCTAATTAAACTTGTTATGAGAAAATTAGTGATTAAAGCTCTCATGAACTTGATGGCACGCTTTACTCTTCTTGCCCCTAATAAACTTGAACCATTGTGTCATCTATGTTGTATATGCTTGAACTTATACATTGGGAATTAGCAGAACCATGCTATCATGGGGAACACTTTCAACATTGCACTTGTACATTGTACCCAGTTGATATCATGCTCTTTTGTTTATGGTTGTCGTCAGTGTGAAATGAAAGGGGAGCTTGTAAGTCCATGGAGTTATGTATGTGTGTTAGAGAAACGCCTGGGCCGCTGGTCTAATCTATGCCTAATCATGGTGGAAACCTGCAGCGTAACCATAATGAGCAATCTATGAAGCAATCTTCTTATAAAAAAAGAGATAGAGATTAAAAAAAGAGAAAAAAGAGACGAGAAAAGAGGAAAGAGATAAAAAGCACCATTTTCCCATGGTAAATAAGAACATTGTTGAGATGCTTATTGTCTGCTTGCCTTGTCATTTTGGTATGGGGATTCTTCCATATCATCGGGCAAGGAGTACCCCGTTGGCGGTTCTCTATGATACACATGTACTTACTATGACAAGAACTTACCGGTAACTAAACTTGAGTAGCATGGGGAGCGGCCCTCGTATTCAAGGGACATGAGATTGCCAACTTATACTTTGTCAAGCATATACTCCATACTTTGTTCACATTAACCTTAATCACTTCAAGATGCTTATGATAGGGGCAATGAGAGATGAAAGCTAATAAGTACCATAATTTTTGGAAGCTCTTTATGAGACTTGAATCCCTGCTTCCTTCTATGAAGGCCTTTCTTTTACTTTTATATTGAGTCTCCATCTTCTATCTTTATGCACCTATTGAGAGAGCATAGTGGCTATTCTTACTTTAATGTGCATTGTCCCATGACTTGTTGATTGATGCATAACTTTGATATTGCTTGTTCTTAAACTATTTGTATCTAGTCACCCTTATGAACTTTGAAGGTGTCCTATGCATTTATGTTTTGCTACACTATGAGGGACAAGCTGAATGTCATTCTCATTATGCTTTCTTTATGTGAAACAAACAAACCTCTTGCAAAGCATTGTTATTCATGAATCTTTTGTTTGTACCTTTTTATGTTACAACATAGTTGCTATGTCTTATTGTTAGAACTATATCTTTCATGCTATGTTTAAGTACTATGATCCCAGCTATCAATGTTTTACAAATACCTTGATCAAGATTATGATGGTGCATGTCACCGCAAAAATTATTCATTCTTTTTATCACTTACCTACTCAAGGACGAGCAGGAGTTAAGCTTGGGGATTTTGATACGTTGCAAACATATCTATAATTTTTGATGTTCCGTGCTTGTTTTAGATCTACTTTCTTATGTTTTGTCCACACTTTGTAGTATTTTTATACATTTTCTGGAATTAACCTATTAACAAGATGCCATAGTGTCAGTTGCCTATTTTCGGCTGTTTTTGGTTCCAAAAATCCTACAAAATGAATATTCTCGGAATTGGATGGGACAAAAGCCAAAGTCAATATTTCACCGAGGAGAACACGGATCTAGAAGACGAGACGGAGAGGGGCCAGGGGCCAGCCACACCACCAGGCCGTGCGGCCAGGCTTGGCCCACACCAGGGGGTGGTGTGGCCGCCTAGGGAACCCCCTCGGCCTCCCCTTTCGCCTATAAGAAGCCTCCGATACAGAAACCCTAAGTACTTGATCAAAATTCCACGAAAGAGTCTGTAGCTCCGTCATCAGGCTTGGCCCGCGCCAGGGGGTGGTGTGGCCGCCTAGGGAACCCCCTCGGCCTCCCCTTTCGCCTATAAGAATCCTCCGATACAGAAACCCTAAGTACTTGATCAAAATTCCACGAAAGAGTCTGTAGCTGCCGTCATCTCCATCCCTGGATGGGGAGGGATCTGAAGCTCTTCCCGGTACCCTGCCGGAGGGGAGAATTCACCCTGGAGGCCTTCTTCATCACCATGATTGCCTCCGGTGCGATGCGTGAGTAGTTCATCCCTAGACTACGGGTCCATGTAGTAGCTAGATGGTTGGTTCTTCTCCTTTGTGCTACCATGTTTAGATCTTGTGCCGTTCATGATCAAGATCATATATTTGTAATCATACATGTTGTGTTTGCGGGGATCCGATGGATATTGAGATGCTATTTCAGATTGATTATTGATTCTATCATGTCTTTGTTATTTGTGATCTTGCATGCTCTCTGTTGTTAGTAGCTATCTTGGCCGAGTAGATGCTAGCAACTCCAAGAGGGAGTATTTATGGTCGATAGTTGTAACACCCCAAAAATACTAATCAAGATTATCAAGTTCAAATCACCCAAATTTAGGGTTAACAAAAACTTTTATTCCAAAAATCTATATGAATGCATGTGTGATTTGCATTAGTGTAGAATTGATTGAATTTGCCATGTTTGATTGTTACAAATGATGAGAAATGGTTTAAAGGTGAATGCTACATCATCTAGGCCAATTACAAGCAAAATCAAAAGAAAAAGAAATCAAATATGAATTAAATAAGCAAATGGTCATTTTGACCAAAGTTAACCACTAGGTCACTTTGAGTATTCCTAGAAGAGAATTTCTAACAGAAACAATTCCACTTCTTTTCACCCCTTGCTAGACCAAGTAAAAGTGAACCCAAGCCCACTTTACAAATCCACAGAAACTATTTTCAAATCTATTTAAAGGACAATTCAAATTTGAATCTAGTTCATATGGTAAGATCACCATTTTGCAAAAACCTATCAAACCAATTCCACTTGACTTTTCCAAGCACTCATAGACACTCAAGCATAAGACCAAATTACTCACCAAATTTCATTTCAAAATTTTAAACTTATTTTCTTTCGTCCATTTCATCAAACACTTGGCAGATACTAATTAACTCTGCCTAACTTCTATTGTTTGAGCAGTAATTGATCACCCCCTTTGTCCCCTCTGCATCCCACTCACTCACCCCAGTGCCCTGCAGCACAGGACACGCTCCCCCTTTGCCGTTTGCGCCAGTGCAGCGCCGCCCAAAGCTCGTCGTGCCGGTCGACCAAGAACCACTCTCCACAGCTAGCGCCGCCCTCTCCCGCAATGTCCAGGAGACAGGCGACCGTCCACCGCCACCCTCTGTCCACCCCTAGACCAGAGCCAAGCCCTAGACCACCCCAGCAGCGTCGCGCCCAATGTCTCTACGCCATGCCGAGAACGCGCCAGAGCGCCGCACATGACAGGCTCACACAGACCGTGCCTCGCTCTCTCCATACACGCGCCCACTCGCCATGATCACAGCCACCTCCCCGACACCCCCGTTCGCCGCTGCGTGACCCGTAGCTCTCGTGCGCCGTCTCGAACACCATCGCTCCCGCACAGAGCATCGCACGCGCCCGACCAACCTAGACCACCCTGTGTCGCGCCTTTAAGACCGTGACGACCGCCTGGGAACACCACACCGCCCCTACCCGCAGCCATGCCGTTAGCACGTTGTACCACCATCGCCAGAGCCACCAGCCCATCCCGCTCGGTCCCCTCATCGGTGTATAAATAGAGGCCCTCTCCGCCTTAATTATCCACACAAACCCACTCCCCACTCCTCACAGACACTCCCTCACCCTTACCTGGAGCAAGGCAAGCTCTCATTCGCCGGAATTTTGCTGGAGCCCGCCGCTACAGGAGGAGAAGGGCATCGTTGATTTGAACCGCCCCAGGAGCTGCCGCGACCACCGTTCGAACCGCCATCGTCGACCATGTTGTTCGCCCCCATCGCCAACCCTAGCTGGAGCTCAGGTGAGACTCACCAGACCCCCACTGTCGTGTTAGGTTTAATTCCTCGCCGGAGTTGTTCGTCGAAGACGACGAATCATAGCCGTTAGATCGTCTTTTAATCACACAACCTAGATTACACGATACCATTTCGGTTAGTTTAATTCGTTGACTAGTGGACCCCGCCTATCAGCAGCTCGCTGCGCTGTGCTGTGCAGATTGGGCCGGCCCGTTTAGTTTCCCGCGCAGGCCTAGAGATTCAAATAATGATTTTCCCAATTTAGTTAAACCCATATTCTGTCAGTAGATTCAAAAATCAATTCAGAGAGATTCGCTGAACCAAATTGCATGATTCCAACTTTGTTAGAAAGATGTTTAAATTATCTATCCAAGCCCGTTGGATTTAAATCATTTGGAGTTAGAGATCACCTATACCAAAAATAACAAGACAGATACTTTTTCAACTTCAAACATTTTTCAAAAATCAACCATAAATGCTTTTAAGTTGATTCCAACTCTCAAAAATCACATTTGATAAGATCTATCTGAATAATCAAAAATATTTAGGTTTGCATGTAGTGACATTGGACTAGTACAAAAATAATGCTATAGGCATTTCTAGTCACTTTAAATCTATTAAATGATAATCTTAAACTTAACAAAATATGAGCAACACTTTAAATCACATTCCCATGTATTAGAATATGTGGTGATGACATGTGTCAACATGATCCCATATTTTAATTGGAGAATATTAAATCTTAAATATTTTAAATGAGTAGAAATTACTTTTCTAAAATAAGATAAATAAGATTAAGTCTTTAATTCATGTGATGATTGTGATGATGCTAGATCATCAAGTGTGAGCCTTAGTGTGCTAAATAGAATTAGTTAAGTATTGTTTGGTGATTGTGTACCCCGTATTCATTTATAGACGATAGTACCGACCCGGGATACGAGGAGGAGGAGTACTACCAAGAAGAAGAAGAAAACTTCAACCACTTCTCTACTCAAGGCAAGCTAGAACTATGCAAGCTAATACTTGCAAACTTGATAACTTAAGCAAAATGCATTAGGCATGCTTTGGTTATATACCTTTGATTTATACCAATCCCAAGTTTTACTTGCAAGCTTTATTCTTTTACTTTACCAAAGTTCTTTACTTTTAGTTAATGCTTTGTGAGTGTTGGAAAAATAGTATAGATAGCATAAAGAGTATAAAACTAGGCCTAACTAATTATATTTAGATGTCATTCTATGGCATGAGATTGAAGATTAGCACCCCTCATTAGTGAACACTCTTAACTTTAGTGGCTAGTGCTAAGCATAAAAGTGGATCACTTTAGATGGGAATACTTGGTGAAAATGATTATGAAAACTTTGGAATGATGCTTCATTCTATTAAAATGTTTTGACATGTGTTGAGAAACACAAAAGTATTTGATGATGAAAATGTTGAGGCATGAGCCTTAGCCCTTTATAAAAACTGATGGTTGGGTTCGGATGCGATACCATTCCAATCTTACCGTACAACCACAATACCTGAATTGGGTAGGGCTTAGCTGGAAGTTTATATGCCTTAGTATGGTTCCCTCACAGAAGAGGTTTGAGCTGAGGCTACCTCGTGAGTGTGAATTGTCCACCTATGCAGTGCCCAGGATGGCAGATAGCCATGGCTGGGAGGCCAAGCTCATAGGGGAGGTGCCTATACTAGAGTGTGTAAAGGAAAGGTTATGATTGATTATCCGCATAATAAGTATGATGATTCAGGGTTATCCCTGATGGATGTATCGAATTTTGTGGTGAAAGTGTACCACCTCTATAGAGTGTCAAACTATTCGAATAGCTGCATCAGCGGTCATGGACAGTTGGAGTGGCCATACTGTTCCGTCGTCACATGTTTTCAAAATGACTTGTGAAGTGAACTATGATTTTGACTTGACCACAACAGGGTTGTGAAAATGAAAGCTAGGTTCCCACTTAAGTGATTTAGAACATTAACTTAGTTTTCTTTACTTCTAAACTCCGTTTAGATAAACCTGGCTTTCTGCAAATAAACCCAGAGCTTAAGTTTCCTACTAGAACTACCTCACTTGTTAGTGATAGTTTGCGAGTACTTAAATAGTACTCATGGCTTTGTCCCTGGCTATTCCCGTGGCCAGACTATGAGGAGGACTACAAGTATGATGGACAGCAGGACGTCTATGACAACTAGGATCATCTCCCATCATCAGCATTGCCTGTGACCCTGAAGATGGAGCCCCTACTACGTTTCTTTTCCGCTGCTTGATTTGTATTAAGACTGGATCATGAGATCCTTTATTTGTAAGACCTTATTTTGGTTTGTAATGGATGATGTACTATGATATCCAATCTGTTATGTCTTGCAAAAATGGTAATCCTGGGATTGCGAGGTATGGCATAATAGGCATCTGGGATTAAAAATTCGGGTGTTAACAAGTTGGTAACAGAGCCATCCTGACGATAGGAGACCCTAGTTAGAATGGACGTCCGAACAAAAACTTAGTTTCAAAACAAAAGAAGTGAGTATTTATGAAAACCTATTCCGACTCTTATTCTCGATTCATTCAAAAAATTCATGTTCCTCAAAACTTCTTACATTCCTCCATAAAATTTGACACACTTGATCACCTCACTAACTTACTTATCCTAAATTCTTATAGATGGAAGTCCAGTATTGCAAGTTCTACCAGTTGGGCAACGGAGGCCAACTGATCTTTGAGAGGGATCTAGATGCACTGTTAGAGTATCTTGACCGCCCGCATCCGGAGTTCTTCGGGGCACAACTCAATGATCAGCAAGGAGGAGAGCTATCGTGGCTGATAGTTGCTGATCTTAGAGGCAAGATGGAAGCACCCACTTTAGAGAAGATCCAATTCATCATTCGGGAGAATAACTGGCTAGATGGATTAGCCAGGGCTATGCAAGAAGCTCTTGCCCGTTTGTGTGGGTAAAACATCAACCAGATCATTGAACTCGCTTTGCTCACTATGCAAGGCGTGATTCTATGGGAATGCCCTTGGAGATCCAAGGACACTAGGAGCTGAAGCACCAAGTGGATAATCTTGACTCCATGTTGTATGATTGACAGCAAGAGTTGGACAACGCTTGTGCCTACGCCAACCACAACCATGCCATTGCAGTCAAGAAGGATCAGACCCTCGCCATCCTCGCCAAGGAGCGCCAATCACTTCGCCATCAGCGTGACAAGAAGGATCACATCATCGATTGTCTTTGCAAGAAGGTGGCCACTCTTGAGAAGACCATCCGTGAACAGGAGGTCCAGCTTGAAGCGAAGGAGGAGGAAGGTGAAGATATCCGTGGAGATCTCTACTCTTACCTCGGTGATGATGATGACTACCTGGAAGAGAAGCCATGGAGTTCCACACTAATGATGATGATTCTGCCTTCATTGATGATGATTAGATGCACTTGAGCACTACCGTAGGAATGAGTTGTATCCGGTCCCACTATATCGTAGTTTCATAGAATGGTTCTTAAAACCATCTGTTTTCTATTTGGATGTGGTGTGTGTTTGTATGGTGTGCTTTGAATGAATTAATGAGAGGAAGAAGTCAGTTTGCAAAACCTGAGTCAAACTCAAAGTTTAAAGCTTTTGAAACAAAACCATTAACCTTAGAAATTTCCCTCTTATCTCATTATCTATCTCAATCTTCAGATGGCTCGTGGAAACCCCCGAGGAAGCAGCTCATCTCAAGACCCGATGCTGGAGATTCTGCAAATGCTAGTTTCTGACCGTGAAGCTAGTAGAGCCGAACATCAAGCCAACCTAGCCACTCTTCAACAGATAGCTTAGATGGCCCACAATAATCAAGGTCACGGAAACCAGGATAACCATGGATCCAAGCTCAAGAACTTTCAGAATACCAACCCACCTATATTTAATAAGTCTGAAGAGCCCTTAGATGCTGATGACTGGCTGCAAACCATGGAGAACAACTTAGAGGTCGCAGGAGTTGAGGCCAATGAAAAAGTACTGTTTGCCACCCATTATCTGGAAGGTGATGCAAGAGCCTGGTGGAACAGCACCCGTACCATGAATGGAGGTCAGATGATGACTTAGGAGGAGTTCAAACTCAAGTTCAGCAGGACTCATGTGCCCCCAGGTCTGATTAAGAGGATGAGGGATCAGTTCAGAGAACTAAAGCAAGGAAGGATACATGTAGTGGAGTACCGTGACAATTTTTTGTCCCTAGCTAGATATGCCCCTGATGAGATTAACCCCGAAGCAAAGAAGAAGGAAAGTTTCCTGAATGGATTACATGATGAGACATAGACTGTGTTAGTCAACATCCATTTTCCAGATCTAGAAGAGCTAGTAGACTGTGCCATTCAGATGGAAGGGAAGATAAACCAAGCCAATGACAATCGCAAGCGCGAGATGATGCACCAGCCTGGATCCCACCATACCCATAAGTATCTCCCCAACCCGTCTACAGGATATGCCCCAAGAAACAACAGACCCCCTATGTCTCGTCCAAGCTATCCCAATCGTAGCGGAGGAAACCTGAAGTCTAGAGGAAACCACAACAACAACCCCGGCAACTCCAATAACTTCAACCGTGCACAGCCCAAGTCCAACAACAACTACTACTACTACAACAATACTGCCTCAAGGACTGGAAGCAATGTTGTGCCTATTGCAGGAAAAGACAATTCCCAGATTACTTGCTTTGAATGTGGAGTCAAGGGTCATTACTCCAATGAGTTCCCCAAGAAGCTTGTAGCAGCCACCAATGTGAATGCACCCGCTCAGCAGCAATGCTGTGTTCAGCCTGGAAGGAGATTTTCCCCAGGGAATTCGCTCAACCGCAACGGCCGTCTATTCCACATGAATGTTGAAGAAGCTCAAGAAGCACCCAATGTCGTGTTGGGTATGTTTTCTGTTAACTCAGTACTTGCAAGAGTGTTGTTTGATTCTAGAGCATCGCACTTGTTTGTTACAGAAGAATTTTCATGCACTAGTAAGATTCAACCAACAAAACTGAAGCATGTTATGATAGTTCAAATACCTGGTTTAACCACCAAAGCTAGAAAAATTTGTAAGGTTGTACCTATCAGAATCCATGGAATAGATTTTTATGCTAATCTAATAGTACTTGGAACAAAAGGTTTGGAAGTAGTACTAGGAATGGATTGGATGTCGAAACATAAAGGATTAATCGACTGTGCTAAGAAAGCCATAACCATGACCAGTAGCACTGGAGTATCAGTAGAGCATGTATCTGAGACTTTGCCCCATCAATTCAAATGCAACCAGAGTCTAGCCCAACCAACCCTAGACCAAGTTAGAGTAGTCTGTGAATACCTCGATGTGTTCCCAGATGAATTGCCCGGTATGCCCTAGATCAGGATATCAAGTTCATCATTGAACTAATTCCTGGAACTAGACCCATAGCTCAAAGACCTTATAGTATGAACCCATTGGAATTAGTGGAGCTGAAGAAGCAACTTGATGCTATGCTGGAGAAAGGTCTGATTCAACCAAGTGCATCGCCATGGAGATCGCCTGTTTTGTTTGTGGATAAGAAAGATGGAGGTAATTGTTTGTGCACGGATTACCGGAAGCTGAATGATGTCACCATCAAGAACAAGTACCCACTGTCGAAGATAGAAGATCTGTTTGACCAGTGAACTGGTGCCAGAGTGTTTTTAAGATTGATCTTAGAACTGGTTATCATCAACTCAAGATTCGTGCAACGGATATCCCAACGACCGGCTTCACCACCAGATATGGATTGTATGAGTACACTGTCATGTCTTTGGATTAACCAATGCCCCCGCTTATTTCATGAATCTCATGAATAAGATTTTTATGAACTTCTTGGATAAGTTTGTCTTTGTTTTTATCTACGATATTCTGATCTATTCCAAGTCAGAAGAAGACCATGAGCTACACCTGAGAACCATCCTTGAAACCCTTAGAGAGCATCGGTTGTATGCCAAGTTTAGTAAATGTGAGTTCTGGTTTAAGGAAGTAGGATTCCTCGGAAATATTGTGTCGGCAGGAGGAGTCGATCTTGATCCCGCCAAGATCAATGATGTTGAAGAATGGGAAGCCACAACCACTCAAACCCAAGTCCGTGCATTTCTCGGATTAGCGGGATATTACCGCAAGCTTGTTGAAGGATTTTCTAGCATCGCAAGACCAATGACCCAACTGTTGAAGAAAGATAAGAAGTTTGAATGGACGGACAAATGTGAAGCAAGTTTTCAAGAGCTCAAGAAGAGATTGATTTCAGCCCCAATTTTGATTATGCCAGATATCAAGAAGCCTTTTGATGTGTATTGTGATGCATCCAAGATTGGTCTCGGATGTGTGTTGATGCAAGAAGGCAAAGTCATAGCATATATGTCCAGACAACTGAAGCAGCTTGAGCAAAACTACCCTACCCATGACTTAGAACTAGCAGATGTAGTTTTGGCCTTGAAGACATGGCGTCATTACCTTATGGGTAACCGCTATGAGATTTATTCGGATCACAAGAGTATGGAGTATATTTTCACCCAGAAGGAGCTGAATATGAGGCAAAGAAGATGGATAGATTTAATCAAGGATTATGACCTTGACATTCACTATCACCCCGGCAAAGCCAATGTGGTAGCGGATGCTCTTAGCAGATTGCCGTGTAGATTAAACACCATGATTAAAGAAGCCCAGCCAAGCTTGCATGAAGAGTTGGAGCAGTTTTGAATAGAGCTAGTTAGCAAAGGATTTTTAGCTAGCATAGAACTCCAACCCACTTTAATTAGTCAGATAAAAGAGTCCGAGAAAGGAAATGCATGTATCTACGGAATCAAGCGTCGTATCGGTATAGGGAAGGTACCCGGATTCACCGAAGATGAAGAAGGAGTTTTGTGGTACAAAGGATGTATCTGTGTACCAGCAGATTCTGAGTTGAAGGAAGTCATTATGCAGGAAGCTCATGATACTCTTTATTTTATCCATCCCGGAGGAATGAAGATGTATCAGGATTTGAAGGAGCAATTTTGGTGGCACAAGATGAAGAGAGAAATCGGAAGCTACATAGCCAAGTGTGATATCTGTCAGAGAGTCAAAGCGGAACATAAGCGACCCCCAGGACTTTTGCAACCATTGTAGATTCCAAAATGGAAATGGGATTCTATCGGAATGGACTTTATCACTGGTTTACCTACATCTAGTAGGGGAAATGACTCTATTTGGGTCATAGTGGATAGACTGTCTAAGGTAGCCCATTTTATACCTATCAAGACCACCTACCAGAGTTCGAAGCTAGCAGAGTTGTACATTGATAGAATCGTCAGTTTGCATGGAACCCCTAAGACCATAGTATTAGATCGAGGAACCCAGTTTACCTCAAGATTTTGGCAGAAAGTCCAAGAACGATTAGGAACCAAGCTGAATTTCAGCATTGCTTATCACCCACAAACCGATGGACAAACTGAAAGAGTCAAACAAATCTTAGAATATATGTTGAGAGCTTGTGTGCTAGAATATGGATCAAAATGGAAGATTGTCTGCCTTTCGCAGAATTCTCATACAACAATAGTTATCAAGCCAATTTGCAGATGGCCCCCTTTGAATTTCTATATGGAAGAAAGTGTCGTACCCCCTTGAATTGGTCGCAAGTAGGAGAGAGTCGGCTTTTCGGACCCGACATCCTACGAGAAGCCGAAGAGAAGGTTCACAAAGTCCGTGAACACCTCAAGACCGCCCAATCCAGACAGAAGAGTTATGTTGACAAGAGACGTCGAGACCTGACTTTCAATGTTGGAGATTTTGTGTATCACAAAGTGTCACCCTTGAAGGGAATGCAACGTTTTCAACTAAAAGGGAAGTTAGCTCCCAGATATATTGGACCCTTCAAGATTTTGAATCGCCGAGGAGAAGTATCATATCAACTAGAACTGCCAGAGGAGATGTCAGTTATCCATGATGTGTTCCATATCTTGTTACTTCGCAAATGCTTAGAAATTCCGGAGAAGACTGAAGTATTCAAGAACATTGATCACTGAGCCATTGATATCAACAAGGATCTGACGTATCGAGAAGTACCCATTCATATATTGGAAGAAGCCTTCAGAACCACCAGGACTAGGAGTATCAAGTTCCTCAAGATCCAGTGGAGCAACCATACCAAAGAAGAAGCTACTTGGGAGCAAGAAGATTACATTAGGACTGAGTTTCCAGATCTCTTTAGTTCCTAGTTTTTCTTAAATCTCGGGACGATATTTTGTTTAAGGAGGTAAGGTTTGTAACACCCCAAAAATACTAATCAAAATTGTCAAGTTCAAATCACCGAAATTTAGGGTTAACAAAAAAAATTATTCCAAAAATCTATATGAATGAATGTGTGATTTGCATTAGTGTAGAATTGATTGAATTTGCCATGTTTGATTGTTACAAATGATGAGAAATGGTTTAAAGGTGAATGCTACATCATCTAGGCCAATTACAAGCAAAATCAAAAGAAAAAGAAATCAAATATGATTTAAATAAGCAAATGGTCATTTTGACCAAAGTTAACCACTAGGTCACTTTGAGTGTACCTAGAAGAGAATTTCTAACAGAAACAATTCCACCTCTTTTCACCCCTTGCTAGACCAAGTAAAAGTGAACCCAAGACCACTTTACAAATCCACAGAAACTATTTTCAAATCTATTTAAAGGACAGATCAAATTCGAATCTAGTTCATATGGTAAGATCACCATTTTGCAAAAACCTATCAAACCAATTCCACTTGACTTTTCCAAGCAATCATAGACACTCAAGCATAAGACCAAATCACTCACCAAATTTCATTTGAAAATTTCAAACTTATTTTCTTTCGGCCATTTCATCAAACACTTGGCAGACACTAATTAACTCTGCCTAACTTCTACTGTTTGAGGAGTAATTGAGCACCCCCTTTGTCCCCTCTGCATCCCACTCACTCACCCTAGTGCCCAGCAGCGTAGGACACGCTCCCCCTTTTGTCGTTTGATCTAGTGCAGCGCCGCCCAAAGCTCGCCGCACCGGTCAACCAAGAACCACTCGCCACAGCCAGCGCCGCCCTCTCCCACGATGTCTAGGAGACAGGCGACCGTCCACCGCCACCCTCTGTCCACCCCTAGACCAGAGCCAATCCCTGGACCACCCCAGCAGTGTCGCGCCCAATGTCTCTGCGCCGTGCTGAGAACGCGTTAGAGCGCCGCACCCGACTGGCTCGCACAGACCGCGCCTCGCTCTGTCCACGCACGCGCCCATTCGCCATGATCACAGCCACCTCTCAGACACCCCCGTTCGCCGTCGAGCGACCCGTAGCTCCCGTGCATCGTCTCGAACACCGCCGAGACCGCCCAATCCAGACAAAATAGTTATGATGACAAGAGACGTCGAGACCTGACTTCCAATGTTGCGTATTTTGTGTATCTCAAAGTGTCACCCTTGAAGGGAATGCAACGTTTTCAAATGAAAGGGAAGTTAGCTCCCAGATATATTGGACCCTTCAAAATTTTGAATCGTCGAGGAGAAGTATCATATCAACTGGAACTGCCATAGGAGATGACAGCCATCCATGATGTGTTCCATATCTCGTTACTTCGCAAATTCTTAGAAGCTCCGGAGAAGACCGAAGTATTCAAGAACATCGATCACTGAGCCATTGATATCAACAAGGATCTGATGTATCGAGAAGTACCTCTTTGTATATTGGAAGAATCCTTTAGAACCACCAAGACTAGGAGTATCAAGTTTCTCAAGATCCAGTGGAGCAACCATACCGAAGAAGAAGCTACTTGGGAGCGAGAAGATTACATTAGGACTGAGTTTCCAGATCTCTTTAGTTCCTAGTTTTTCTTAAATCTTGGGACGATATTTTGTTTAAGGAGGTAAGGTTTGTAACACCCCAAAAATACTAATCAAAATTGTCAAGTTCAAATCACCCAAATTTAGGGTTAACAAAAACTTTTATTCCAAAAATCTATATGAATGCATGTGTGATTTGCATTAGTGTAGAATTGATTGAATTTGCCATGTTTGATTGTTACAAATGATGAGAAATGGTTTAAATGTGAATGCTACATCATCTAGGCCAATTAAAAGCAAAATCAAAAGAAAAAGAAATCAAATATGAATTAAATAAGCAAATGGTCATTTTGACCAAAGTTAACCACTAGGTCCCTTTGAGTGTTCCTAGAAGAGAATTTCTAACAGAAACAATTCGACTTCTTTTCACCCCTTGCTAGACCAAGTAAAAGTGAACCCAAGCCCACTTTACAAATCCACAGAAACTATTTTCAAATCTATTTAAAGGACATTTCAAATTTGAATCTAGTTCATATGGTAAGATCACCATTTTGCAAAAACCTATCAAACCAATTCCACTTGACTTTTCCAAGCAATCATAGACACTCAAGCATAAGACCAACTCACTTACCAAATTTCATTTAAAAATTTCAAACTTATTTTCTTTCGGCCATTTCATCAAACACTTGGCAGGCACTAATTAACTCGGCCTAACTTCTACTGTTTGAGGAGTAATTGATCACCCTCTTTGTCCCCTCTGCATCCCACTCACTCACCCTAGTGCCCAGCAGCGCAGGACACGCTCCCCCCTTTGTCGTTTGCGCCAGTGCAGGGCCGCCCGAAGCTCGCCACGTTGGTCGACCAAGAACCACTCGCCACAGCCAGTGCCGCCCTCTCCCACGATGTCCAGGAGACAGGCGACCGTCCACCGCCACCCTCTGTCCACCCCTAGACCAGAGCCAAGCCCTGGACCACCCCAGCAGCCGTCCCGTGTCGCGCCTTTAAGACCGTGACAACCGCCAGGGAACACCGCACTGCCCCCTACACGCAGCCATGCCGTTAGCATGTTGTACCGCCGTCACCGGAGACACCAGCCCATCCCGCTCGGTAGTGAATCAACTTAAAAGGAGACGACGAATCATAGTCGTTAGATTGTCTTTTAATCACACGGCATAGATTACACGATACCGTTTCAGTTAGTTTAAGTCGCTGACTAGTGGACCCCGCCTGTCAGCAGCCCGTTGCGCTGTGCTGTGAAGATTAGGCCGGGCCGTTTAGTTTCCCGCACAGGACTGGAGATTCAAATAATGTTTTTCCAATTTAGTTAAACCCATATTCTGTCAGTAGATTAAAAAATTAATTCAGAGAGATTCACTAAACCAAATTGCATGATTCCAACTTTGTTAGAAAGGTATTTAAATTATCTATCCAAGACCATTGGATTTAAATCATTTGGAGTTAGAGATCACCTATACCAAAAATAACAAGACAGAGACTTTTTCAACTTCAAACATTTTTCAAAAATCCACCATAAATGCTTTTAAGTTGATTCCAACTCTCAAAAATCACATTTGATAAGATCTATCTGAATATATAAAAATATTTAGATTTGCATGCACTTACATTGGACTAGTACCAAAATAATGCTATATAGGCATTTCTAGTCACTTTAAATCTATTAAATGATAATCTTAAACTTTATAAAATATGACCAACACTTTAAATCACATTCCCATGTATTAGAATATGTGGTGATGACATATGTCAACATTATCCCATATTTTAATTGGAGAATATTAAATCTTAATTATTTTCAATGAGTAGAAATTACTTTTCTAAAACAAGACAAATAAGATTAGGTATTTAATTCATGTGATGATGCTAGATCATCAAGTGTGAGCCTTAGTGTGCTAAATAGAATTAGTTAAGTATTGTTTGGTGATTGTGTACCCCGTATTCATTTATAGACGATAGTATCGACCCGGGATACTAGGAGGAGGAGTACTACCAAGAAGAAGAAGAAGAAAACTTCAACCACTACTCTACTCAAGGCAAGCTAGAACTATGCAAGCTAATACTTGCAAACTTGATAACTTAAGCAAATTGCATTAGGAATTCTTTGGTTATATACCTTTGATTTATACCAATCCCAAGCTTTACTTGCAAGCTTTATTCTTTTACTTTACCAAAGTTCTTTACTTTTAGTTAGTGCTTTGTGAGTATTGGAAAAATAGTATAGATAGCATAAAGAGTATAAAACTAGGACTAACTAGTTATATTTAGATGTCATTCTATGGCATGAGATTGAAGATTAGCACGCCTCATTAGTGAACACTCTTAACTTTAGTGGCTAGTGCTAAGCATAAAAGTGGATCACTTTAGATGGGAATACTTGGTGAAAATGATTATGAAAACCTTGAAATGATGCTTCATTCTATTGAAATGTTTTAACATGTGTTCAGAAACACAAAAGGATTTGATGATGAAAATGTTGAGGCATGAGCCTTAGCCCTTTATAAAAACTGATGGTTGGGTTCGGATGCGATACCATTCCAATTTAACCGTACAACCACAATACCTGAATTGGGTAGGGATTAGCTGGAAGTTTATATGCCTTAGTATGGGTTCCCTCGCGAAAGAGGTTTGAGCTGAGGCTACCTTGTGAGTGTGAATTGTCCACCTATGTAGTACCCAGGATGGCAGATGGCCATGGCTAGAGGCCAAGCTCATAGGGGAGGTGCCTATACTAGAGTGTGTAAAGGAGATGTTATGATTGATTATCCGCATACTAAGTATGATGATTCAGGGTTATCCCTGACGGATGTAAAGAATTTTGTGGTGAAAGTGTACCACCTCTACAGAGTGTCAAACTATTCGAATAGCCGCATCCGCGGTCATGGACAGTTGGAGTGGCCATACAGTTCCGTCGTCAGATGTTTTCAAAATGACTTGTGAAGTGAACTAGGATTTTGACTTGACCACAACAGGGTTGTGAATATGAAAGCTAGGTTCCCACTTAAGTGATTTAGAACATTAACTTAGTTTTGTTTACTTCTAAACTCAGTTTAGATAAACCTGGCTTTCTGCAATTAAAGCTAGAGCTTAAGTTTCCTACTAGAACTACCTCACTTGTTAGTGATAGTTTGCGAGTACTTAAAGAGTACTAATGGCTTTGTCCCTGGCTATTCCCATGGCCAGACTATGAGGAGGACTACCAGGATGATGGACAGCAGGACGTCTACGACAACTAGGACATCTCCCATCGTCAGCATTGCCTGTGACCCTGAAGATGGAGCCCCTACTACGTTTCTTTTCCGCTGCTTGATTTGTATTAAGACTGGATCATGAGATCCTTTATTTGTAAGACTTTATTATGGTTTGTAATGGATGATGTAATGTGATATCCAATCTGTTATGCCTCGCAAAAATGGTAATCCTGGGATTGCGAGGTATGGCATAACAGGCATCTGGGATTAAAAATCCGGGTGTTGACAATAGTGGGTGCATGCCTCTAGTAATCTGGGGAAGTGACAGAAATCTCTAAGGTACTAGATGTGTTGTTGCTACTAGGGAGAAAACAGCAATCCTTTGTTCATAGAACAATCGTATTGTTTACTTTACACACAATGCTTAATGCAATTATCTGTTGCTTGCAACTTAATATTGGAGGGGTTCGGATGATAACCTGAAGGTGGATTATTAGTCATAGATGCAGCTGTATTACGGTCTATGTATAATGTTGTAATGCCCAATCAAATCTCATCGGAGTAAAGATGATTAGTATATTCATGTATGCTTTCTTGATGTTTGTCAATTGCCCCACTGTAATTTGTTCACCCAACATGTCATCTATCTTAAGGAGAATCACCACTAGTGAACTATGGACCCCGGTCCTTTCTTTTACTATCAATCTACAATCTACTATTTACTGTTTTCTGTTTACTTTCTGCAAGCAATTACTATCTTCCACACAATATGTTTAATCCTTTGTTTTCAGCAAAACCGGTGAGATTGACAACCTCACTGTAAGTTGGGGGCAAAGTTCTGTGGTTGTGTTGTGCAGGATTCCAAGTTGGAAACAACACCTTGGAGGTGTTTCCTTGCTCCTACTGGTTCGATATCATTGGTTTCATAACTGAGAGAAAACTTGTTGTTGTGCTCATCATACCTTCCTCTTGGGGTTCCCCAACGAGCTCGAATATATTTTGAGCCATCAATCACTGCTGCCGAACCCACCTTCAAGGCCGCCATCAAGACCAAGCAGGTGGAGCTTGTCGAAGATGATTCTTCCAAGACCACCGCCAACTAGGAAAGCGCGCTCGTCGAGTTCCTCCATGAGAATATGGACATCTTTGGCTGGCAACTTGCCGACATGAAAGGTGTACCTAGGGAATTTGCCGAGCACAGCTTGAATATTGATCCTAATGCCAAACCAGTGAAACAACCTCTACGATGCTTTAGTGATGAAAGACGAAGGGCTATAAGCAAAAAATAGCTATGTTACTTAAGGCTGGCTTTATCCGAGAAGTTATTCACACCCGATGGGTGGAAAATCCTGTACTTGTCCCCAAAAAGGGAACCAATGAATTAAGAATGTGCGTTGATTACACCGGCTTGAACAAAGCGTGTCCGAAGGATCCGTTTGCTTTGCCTCGCATTGACCAAGTCATTGACTCGACGGCTGGCTCGGAACTTCTGTGTTTTCTTGATGCCTATTCAGGATACCCCCAGATTCGGATGCGAAAGTCGGACCAATTGCCACTTCGTTCCCCACACCCTACGGCACGTATTGCTACATCACGATGCCCTTTGGGTTGAAAAATTCTTGTGCTACGTACCAGCGGATGATGCAACATTGCCTGCACGACCAAATAGGTCGCAACGTACACGCTTACATGGACGACATCGCGGTAATGTCAAAGAAATCAAATGATCTTATCGCTGACTTGCAGGAAACCTTCGACAATCTCCGGAAATACAACATGATGTTGAACCCAAAGAAGTGCGTCTTCGGGGTACCATCTGGCAAACTGTTGGGCTTCATCGTTTCGCATCGCGGAATCAAGGTGAACCCAGGGAAAATCAAGGCCATCCTCGACATCAAATGCCCGACATGCCTGAAGGACATACAAAGGCTCACAGGCTGCATTGCAGCAGTAAGCCGGTTCATCAGCCGACTTGGTGAGAAGGCTATGCTGCTCTACAAGTTTCTCAAGAAGGCGGACAAATTCACATGGATGGATGAGGCTGACGCAGCACTTCAGGAGTTAAAGAGAATACTCTCCTCCCCACCTATACTTGTAGCATCGGTACCAAGGGAGCTTATGTTGGTATACATGGCGGCGACCAACCGAGTAATCAGCATCGTCATCGTGGTGGAGCGCAAGTAACCAATGCATGAATACGGAGTTCAGCGACCCATTTACTATGTAAGCAAGGTATTGACGGAATCCAAGCAGCATTACCCGCACTACCAGAAATAGCTTATGGAGTTTTCCTTGCTTCACGCAAGATAAGGCATTATTTCCAGGAGCACCCCATCACAGTAGTGAGAAAAGCTCCACTGTCCGACATCATCAACAACAGTGACGCTACAGGGAGAGTGGAAAAATGGGGCATTGAGCTTGCCACCTTCGACATCACCTACAAGCGATGCGATGCTATCAAATCACAAGCATTGGCGGATTTTCTTGCAGATTGGACAGAGCTGCCAGAAGACACTCCTGTGCCAGAGCCAGAGTATTGGGTCATGCACTTTGACGGATCCAAGTTACTAAATGGCTCGAGGGCTGGTGTATTATTGCAATCACCAACAAGAGAGAAGTTGCAATACGTCATGCAGATCCACTTGAATGCTACAAATAACATGGTGGAGTACGAGGCCCTCATTCACGGACTTCGCGTAGCCAAGGATATTGGCATCAAGCGCATAGTTTGTTGTGGAGATTCTGACTTGGTTGCCTAGCAAGTAGCTAGCACCTGGAACGCGCGGAACCCTATGATGGCGGCATATCGAGACGAAGTAGATGAAATAGCCAAGTGCTTCAATGGCTACGAAGTCAAGTACGTCAAAGGGACGATAATGAAGTGGCAGATCTGCTGTCAAAGCTTGGATCAGCTTGTCAACCAATTTCGCCAGGCGTTTTCTTGGAGCATTTACGGACTCCATCCGTGAAGGGAGCGGACCCCGACAACCCGGATAGAGTGGACTCATTTGTTAACGCAGTAACAGTGACCTCTCCGGCTTGGACGAAGCCATTCATGGATTATCTAGAAGACGAAACTTTGCCCGCCGACAAAGTCGAAAGCCGGCAAATAGCACGTAGAGCAAAAGGTTACATCATCATTGACGACCACCTATACAAAAGAAGTACCACAGGAGTCTTCCTATGGTGCGTCTCCCAGCAGCAAGGTATTGAAATCCTTAGAGAAATACATCTCGGAGATTGCGGGCATCATGCCGCACCCTGATCATTGGTGGCCAAGGCCTTCCGACAAGGATTCTACTAGATAACTGCCAAGGCGGACGATGACAAGTTGGTACAAACATGCCTTGGGTGTCAGTTTTATGCAAGACAACCAAATGTTCTAGCTGAAGAATTGCGAACAATACCAATAACCTGGCCGTTCGCAGTCTGGGGGCTAGACATGGTGGGACCTTTGCAGACAACACCCTGTGGATTCACACACTTGCTAGTAGCAGTGGACAAATTTACAAAATGGATTGAAACTAAACCCATTAGAAAGCTCGATGGGGCTACATCCCTCAAGTTTGTCCAGGATCTAGTGGTGAGATTTGGTCTCCCACATAGCATCATCACCGACAATGGCAGAAATTTATCTCTCGGAGAAGTTGAGGAGTGATACATTGCAAATGTATCTATAATTTTTGATGTTCCATGCTTGGTTTTATCTACTTTCTTGTCTTTTGTCCACACTTTGGAGTACTTTTCATATGATTTCTTGGACTAACCTATTAACAAGAGCCACAGTGCCAGTTGCCTGTTTTCTGCTGTTTTTGGTTCCAGAAAGTCAGAAAATGAATATTCTCGGAATTGGACCGGACAAAAGCCAAAGTCGTTATTTTTCCGGAAGACTCACGGAGCCAGAAGAGAGACGAAGGGGGGCCACAGGGTGGCCACACCACCCCTAGGCGTGGGTCCCCCCTGGCCACGCCAGGGCATGGTGTGGGCCCCTTGGCCAGCCATCGACCTTGCCCCTTCGCCTATAAGATCCTCCTGATGCAAAAACCCTAAATCGTCAAGCCTCCAGCCACGAAAAGTTCCGCAACACCGCTGCCACCGAAGGGGAGATTCGAGGGACAGAAAGTCTCTGTTCCGGCACCCTGCCGGGACGGGGAAGTGCCCCCGGAGCCATCTCCATCAATCTCCACCGCCATCTCCATCACCATTGCTGATTCCCATGATGAGGAGGGAGTAGTTCTCTCTCAAGGCTAAGGGTTCTACCGGTAGCTATGTGTTCATCTCTATCTCTATGCATGATCTTATTGAGATCATGAGCTTGTAATCTATAGATCTACCTTGCTACTCAAGTGCTTTAATAGATCTCTGCTCTCCCCATGTGTGTGAAGTTGACAGTGTGCACACCATGGTGGCACTTAGGCTAGAGATTACAAATACTTGTTATGAGTTATATTTGGAGTTAGATGTCTTTATGAAATTGTGGTGTTTGTTTGAACTATCTAGTGCTCAAGGTGACAGTGTGGGGTTATCTAGATGCGGAAAGCAAACTTTGAGGTGTGCTGTTATAGCCCTACCAATGATTAGTGTCCAACCAGAGAGTAGTTCAGCGTAGTATCATAAATAAGAATATATCTATATGAGAGTGTTCACTAGTGAAAGTATGATCCCTAGGCCTTGTTTCTAAGTAGTGAAACACCGTTTGCTATTAGATCTATTACATGTTTGATTGCTTCTATCTTTATTTCAGTTTTACTTTAGTCTTTTCCATGCCATCAAGCTATTTTCTATCACCGTTACCACTTATAATTATCCATACCACTTGTATTTCACTATCTCTTCGCCAAACTAGTGCACCTATACACCTGACAAGTGTATTGGCTGTGTTGGGGACACAAGAGACTTCTTGTATCTTGATTGCAGGGTTGCTTGAGAGGGGATACCTTTGACCACTTCCTCCCTGAGTTCGATAAACCTTGGGTGATCCACTTAAGGGAAAACTTGTTGATGTTCTACAAACCTCTGCACTTGGAGGCCCAACAACTGTCTACAAGAATAGAAGTGCGTAGACATCAAGGAGTACTGTCATGAGAAAGGCATCTGCCTTGACTTAGCATTTGTGGCACATCCACAGTCAAATGGACAAGTTTACGAACATCAAGGAACTACCATCTATTTTGTGGAGTTTACGAACAACACCTAACAGATCTACCGACTTGACTCATTTCTTCATGGTTTATGGAGCAGAAGCAGTTCTTCCATCCGACATCCTCCACGATGCACCAAGAGTTTCTGCCTACAAGGAGGATGACGCTGAAGAATCCAGACGACTATCTGTGGACCTACTTGAAGAAGAGCACGTGCTAGCATGCCAGAGATCTGACGTCTACCAGCAGAAGCTGCGTGGCTACCATAGTCGATGTGTAAAGCATCGCTCATTTAAAGAAGGAGAAATCACACAAACTATCCCCGCCTTGGGAAGGACCATTCGTCATAAGCAAAGCATTGCTCAATGGTTCCTATTACCTCATCTATATTTGCGAGTTAAAAGATAGGCCAAACAATCACAAGTGCAAGCAACGTGACTCCGATGATGATTACCCACAGACAGACCGGCTATGGAACATAGCACAGCTACATCCCTTTTACACTTAGCACATTTATATTATGTAATAAGTTTCTTATATGATCAATGAAACAAAGCATTTGGTTCACTCATATTTTCTGAGTCTTTTACCTCCTTTAGTTGTTCATTTTTGGATCATATAAACCCTTTATGCGCAAGGTTGCATTTTCCCTTGTGAAAATTCCGCCTACGGGCGTTAGCTTAAGTTTTCTGGCCTACACGTTTTCTGATGTTTTTATGTGGACTCCGGAGTAGTGACTTTTCGGCACTCAAAGCCAGCGATTTTGTTGTTAGGTTCTGGATGATGCTATTAAGCATCATCACCTGAGAACATAGTTCTGTGCTGCGAGTCTTCTGTCTCACAAAAGGTCAAGCATACGAACCAGAATAATGGATAAGCCAGCACTTGCTAAAAAATATATACATATGCTGGAAACAGATAAGTTGCAGGAAGCTTGAATACAAGTTTTTCCGCCTTATACAAACATAAGTTTTTTCTGCATACATTCTGCAGAGAAGCATTTAATACAAATATTTTTTTATGCTTCTGCTGCAGGGGACTTCGTGGTGGCATCATCAGGAGAGCCAGGCCGGGAGAGCTCGTCAAACTCTAAAGGAGAAAGGCTAGACTCGAACAAAGTCACGTCGTCATCTAGGATCTCGGCAGGCACAAAGACATCCGCCTTAACCATCTTGGCAACTCTGGTGTCGAAGTCGGTGAGAGAATTCCAAATAGCATCTCTATCGATCTCTCAACCTTCCTCGTCTATCTTGGGAAAACCGGAGGTCACCAGGTCGATGTCGGTGTTTTCATAGTGCGCCTTGACCAAGGACAGGTGATGACCCACAAGTATAGGGGGTGTATCGCAGTATTTTCGGTAAGTAAGAGTGTCGAACCCAACAAGGAGCAGAAGGTGCTGGCGAGTGGCTAGGAGCAGGAATTCTCTGTAATACTTAGCAAACAGATTTTTAGGGGTTTTTGATAATGCAGGTAAATAAAGTACGAGTAAATAAAAGACAATAAGAATAAATGGAGCAAGTGGCCCAATCCTTTCTTTAGCAAAGGACAAGCCGGTTGTATTACTTAAGATGACCAAACGTTCTCGAGGACACATGGGAATATCGTCAAGTGCTTTCGCTTAGTATAGTTGATTAATCTTCTTTAGTTTGTTAAGTGTTGTGTGGGTGAACCTGTGCTAATGTACCGACCTTCCTAGGACTAATACATACTTGTGATTATACCCCTTGCAAGCATCCGCAAGTACAAGAAAGTAATTAAGGTAGAAACCTAACCACAGCTTTAAACTCTAAGACCCTGACGTCCCTTATGCAAAGGTTTACTAATGGGGGTTTAGGTTTTTGTCACTCCAGCAACCCCTACGATTAGTAGCCAAATACACAATGCATTCCCCTAGGCCCATAAAGGTGAAGTGTCATGTAGTCGACGTTCACATGACACCACTAGAAGAAATACACCACAACTTAAATATCAAACTATTGAATCTTTCTCAACACAATTCCACTACTAACAACATGACTTCTCCCATGTCCTCAAGAACAAAACGAACTACTCACAAGACATCATATGGATCAAGATCAGAGATTATATAATGATATGTAACAACCTGAACATTAACGATAATTTAATGGTTCACTCAATAGCATCAACTACAAAGAGTAATCAACACCGGGAAAGTTTCCCCTAAGAACTATGCAAGATTCAACCCAACTGTTACAGTGGTATGAAGTGGTGATGATGGTGCTGGTGGAGATGATGGTGGTGATGATGATGATGATCTCGATGAAGTCCAGCTGGATGGTGGTGTTGATGGCGACGATCTCCCCTCTCCGGCAAGGAATTTCCCCGGCAGAATTCTATCAGCCGGAGAGATCTTTCTCTCTCGGTAGTTTTCCGTCCTGCAGAGGCGGCGGAATCTTTATGTGGTCGCTCCCCGAGTCTTAGGGTTTTGGGAGGATAATATACGCCAGAGGGGAGAGGCTGGAGTGGACCAGGGCGGCCACACCACCTGGTGGCACGGCCTAGGGTGGCCCGCAACAGGGGGTTGTGTGGGCCCCCTGTGGCCCATCTCCACTTCCCCTTCTGGATTTCTTCGTCTTCTGGGAAAATAGGATTTTCCATGTATTTTCATGGATTTTCTTATCTTCGCGAATTTTGCCTCCAAACAGCACCTTTTCCATCAGAATCTTGACTGCAGCGGTCCATGCTCCAAAAGTCATCAACCATGCAAAAACAGATGAAATAACATAAGTATCATCTCTTAATATGAAATATATCAATGAATAACAGTAAATTATGATATAGAATAGTGATGCAAAATGGATGTATCAACTCCCCCCAAGCTTACACTTCGCTTGTCCCCAAGCAAAACTGAACTCAATAAACATGACCTCAGGTTTATGGAGTGAAGAGTCGATAAAAGAATACGGACAAGAAGCATCACATTCATCAATACATAAGCCATAATAGAAGACAACTCACTATTATATAACTTAACTTGCAATAAGTAAAGGAAACACAATAAAGATACATAAAATAAATCATAATTGGTAATGGCAAACTTAGCTCTTGGTCGAAGAATAGTTGACAATTTGCTGGAGTTCACAAATAACTGGTTTTCAATGATAGCTTTCAAAGTAGTAGACACTAAGATAAGAGCAAAGTGCAAAACAAGGAACATAAGTAACAAGATTGAATAAGTCATCATATGAATGAATGAAACAGAACAACTCAAAATACTTGCTGAGGTAGAAGGGAATAGGTTTACTGACTCAACTAAAAAGTAAAAGAAAGACTCTTCGTAGAGGGAAGCAGGGATTTCAAGTTTCATAAAGAGCTTCCAAAAATTATGATACTTATTAGCTTTTAGCTCTCATTGCCCCTATCATAGGCATCTTTAGGTGGTTAAGGTTAAAGTGATCAAATATGAAGATATGCTTGACAAGTTGTAAATTGAAAATCTCATGTCCCTTGAATACCAGGGCCGCTCCTCATGCTACTCAAGTTTAGTCATCGGTAAGTTCTTTTCATAGTAAATACATGTGTATCATAGAGAACTGCCAACGGGGTACCCCTTGCCCGATGATACGGAAGAATCCCCATATCAAAATGATAAGGCAAGCAGACAACAAGCATCTCAGCAATCTTCTTATTTACCATGGGAATATGGTGCTTTTTTCTCTCTTTCCTCTTTTCTCATCTCTTTTTTTCTCTTTTTCTCAATTTCTATCTCTTTTTTTATAAGAAGAATGCTTCATAGATGCTCATTATGGTTACGCTGCAGGTTTCCACCATGACGGCATGGATTAGACTGGCGGCCTAGGTGTTTCTCTAACACACATACATAACTCCATGGACTTACAAGCTCCCCTTTCATTTCACACTGACGACATCCATAGACAAAAGAACATGATATCAACTAGGTACAAAGTACCGGTGCAATGTTGAAAGCGTTCCCCATGACAGCATGGTTCTGCTAATTCACAACTTACAAAGCGCAAGCATATACGCAACATAGATGGGCACAATGGTTCAAGTTTATTAAGTGCAAGAAAGTAAAGTGTGGCATCAAGTTCGTGAGAGATTTAATCACTAATCTTCACATAGCAAGTTTAATTTGGAAGGTAGATAAAAACATGAATTTACTTGGAATAGCAATAATGCTAATAGGTAGGTATGGTGGACACAAATGGCATAGGTTTTGGTTTAAGGATTGGATGCACGAGAAGCATTCCCTCTCAACACAGGTTTTTGGCTAGCAAGGCTGGGTAGCGAGCATAAGAGTTTGAAGGAAACAAACAAACATACAAGTAATAAAAACAAACATGCAATCTTCCTTGGAAACACAAAAGATCTTAACTAGAGAATACTAAACTTATGAGCAAATGAAGAAAGAAAGATGATGAAATTATATTTCTTTAAGAGTACTTTTGGCTTTTTCATTAAATTCTCAAAATAGTGTTGCTACTGACCGAGCCAGGTTTGCCAAAACCAACTAAATTAACTCAATGATCCCAAAGTGATACCAATACTAATGACAAGATCAATCATATAACCATGAATTGAAAACTAATATAAGATATGCAAGAGAGTAAATGAAAGAACTTCTCATTAATATTCCATAACGGCAACTCACACCAAGGGATACATAGATATATAACGAGAGGGGGGACACTTCCATAATGCAAACCATCCTACATGATAACTTCTCTATTCATGATATGACTCTACTAAAAAGGTAAAAAGATAGAAGATAGTGATGTGATACCACGGCACTCCCCCAAGCTTGGAACAAACCAAGGGGATGCCAAAACCTGATGACGAATTACTCCTTCGGTGGTGGTGGTATTCTCTCTTCATCGTATGACTTCCGAGGTAAGGGTTCCCCATCAACAAAAGACCCCGTGGTCTCTAGCATCCTGAAACCTGCAGCGGCACTTATCCGTTTCAACCTAACCTCGTACTCACAGTTTTGATTTTGAACGTCGTAGAGCTGTGCTTGCTGTTGGTTGGTTGTTTGGTGGAGTGAGAGAATTTCATCCTTGAGCTCAGTTGTCTCCTTTTGGTGCTCGGCGATGAGTTCGGAACAAATCTTGTGGATGATATCCACTTCGCGTTCCGCCATCTTCTTGTACCTAAAGACTTCTCGCTCCAGTGCTTCCATCCTGTCCTCCAGACTTCCTTCACCTTTAGGGCCTTGAACCTCTTTTATTCGTATCTCCCCATCTTCAAGCAACAACTCCTTGGGATGAATCTTCAACTCTCTCATGTATGGGTTGATGATATCCGTTGAGGAATCTTCCTTGGCTAATCCAGAGGAAGACATTGTGGCTCCAAATCTGGGACTCTACCTGTCAGAAATAGATCGAAACGAAAACACGACGAGAACACAATATACGAACCTCTGGGGATCCAGGGGATTATATATTACGAAGTTTTACAACAAAAGGAAGGTACTGGGAGAAAAGGGGTCGGAGACGGAGGGGGCGGCCACACCACCTGCTGGCACGGCCAGGGGGCCGCGCCAGGGGGTGGTGTGAGCCACCCTGGCTCCGGTCCCATCCCTCTTTTGCTTAGGTGCTTTCCTTGTTGTATAAAAACTCCAAAAATATAATTTGATAGAATTTTCTTGGAACTTTTCTTACCAGAACTATTACCTATTCGAAAACGGACTCTACAGGTCTCTGAATTTGGTCTTTGACAATTTTTTCTAGAGTTACCACTTAAATAACATCAATATCTTCATCTTCATACTCATATTTCTCGAGTCATGAAACCTTTCACTTTCTTATTACACAATTTTCTCCGATAACCTGGAAAATTTCTTTCACACAATTCTCATTAGCAACATTAGTGTAAGCAGGGTAATAAACCTTTTAAGTCCAATTTCAACTGAAATCCATCAAAACATAAGCTACTGTAGCAACTCCTTCCGAAAACCCAAAAATAATTCAAAAAGGAAATCGATTAAAGAAGCAAATGCAAGAGTGGCAAAATCTGTCAAAACAGACCAGCAGGTAAAGATTAATTTTTTTGAAAATCTTCTTTTCTTAAATCAAAAAGTCCAAAACTAACAAAAGTTAAATAATAACCTCGCGCAGAAGCACAAAAAATTACAGCTCAATCCGACATACATTGATCTCACATGAATTTTTACGGTGAAGCACAAAAATCTGTTTCGGGAGAGCAACTCCCCCAAATCTTACTTCTCTCTCATTAGAGGTTGATCTTGACACAAAAACCAAACAAAAAGTTTAAGGAGAGGTTAGTGCCAAAGTAATAACTTCCAAGACTCAAAGAAACAAAAACAAACTGAAAGCAAGAACATAATGGGTTATCTCCCAAAAAGCTCTTTCTTTATAGCCATTAAGATGGGCATGATAATTTCAATGATGCTCACATAAGATTATGAATTTAAGTGAAAGAGAGCATTAAGAAGCAAAAATACACATGTTTAAGTCTAACCCACTTCCTATGCAAGGGAATTTTGTAAACAGACAAGTTGTTGAAACTAGAGGCTACAAGCATAGGAAGGCAAAACAAGTGCAATATCAAGACTTTAAGCATAAAACGAGGAAACTTAATATTCTTGAGATGCATTAGAGCCGTTTTTTCTCTCTCATGATAATTTTCAGTATCATGCATAAATTTAATAATATAACTATCACAAGAACCGTTGTAGCAATGATCACTTATCCTAACAGAAAACATAGGGACACTAGCTCTCATAACACTACTTTGTGCAACAATATTAGGGATATCCTTACAAAGGATAGTGTGTCCCTCTTCTACATATTTAGTGACAAAGACTTTCACATTTTCCATTATAGGTTCATCATTTTGTTCATCAGGTTCAACATATTTACTTGTACTTTCATTAACCATACTAGCTATCATAGAATGTTCCTTTATCTTAACTGGGAAAGGAATTTTCTCAATGTAAGGTTCAGGTAAAACATGATTAGCAGTATAAACTTCAGTATTTCTTGTAGGAACACTATTAGCAATATCTTTATAAGGTGCATGATACTTATTCCACTTCTTTTTAGGCACTTCAATATAGGAAGCAAAAGCCTTAAAATAAGTTGCACTAGCTTGAGAGTCTAGACCATAAGAATTTTTAATATTTTCAAAGTCATCAGTTCCCATAAAAGATTCAATGCATTCATAATCATAATTTATATCTGACTTTCTTCCTTTGTCATTCTCCCATGCTTCAGCATTGTCTTGAATACGGTCCAGAAGATCCCATTTATCTTCTTCTTCCATGCAAGTGAATGATCCAGCACAAGTAGCATCCAATAAATCCTTATCATGAAGAGAAAGCCTTGCATAAAAGTTATTGATAATAATATTGTTAGGGAGTTCATGAATAGGACATTTGAGCATTAAGTCTCCCCCAAGCTTGAGTTGTACTCTCTCCATCAAGAGGCCAAAAGTTGTATATTTGATTCCGATCTTTATGAATCTCACTAGGAGGATAAAACTTTGAATAAAGAGAGGCACTATTTCCTCCCATTCAAGAGCCTGACCATGCTTCAGAAGCTTATACCATTCTTCAGCTCTTACTTTCAGTGATAATGAGAATAACTTCTTCTTGACTTGATCTATTGTAATACCTGCACACTTAAACAACCTGCATAATTCGTGTATAAAGAGAAAATGATCACCATGACGGACAGTTCCATCTCCAACATAATAGTTATCCATAACACGATCAATAATTCTTGTAGGTATTTTAAAAGTATCATTCTCAGTAGGTGGTGGTTCATCTACTACCTTAGCAGTGGTAGTAGCATTACGAAATAAGAAACTCAACGAATTATCCATATTGAAAATAAAGCAACTAACAGAAGTAAACAATACTCATAGTAGAAGTTTCCTTTACCAGTTCCACTCTCCAATAGCGCTTAACTCCCCGGCAACGGCGCCAGAAAATAGTCTTGATGACCCACAAGTATAGGGGGTGTATCGTAGTATTTTCGATAAGTAAGAGTGTCGAACCCAACGAGGAGCAGAAGGTGCTGGCGAGTGGCTAGGAGAAGGAATTCTCTATAAATACTTAGCAAACGGATTTTTAGGGGTTTTTGATAATGCAAGTAAAGAAAGTACAAGTAAATAAAAGACAATAAGAATAAATGCAGCAGGTGGCCCAATCATTTCTTTAGCAAAGTACAAGCCGGTTGTATTACTTAAGATGACCAAATGTTCTCGAGGACGCATGGGAATATCGTCAAGTGCTTTTGCTTCGTATAGTTAATTAATCTTCTTTAGTTTGCTAAGTGTTGTGTGGGTGAACCTGTGCTAATGTACCGACCTTCCTAGGACTAATACATACTTGTGATTATACCCCTTACAAGCATCCGCAAGTACAAGAAAGTAATTAAGGTAGAAACCTAACCACAGCTTTAAACTCTAAGACCCTGACGTCCCTTGTGCAAAGGTTTCCTAACGGGGGTTCAGGTTTCTGCCACTCTGGCAACCCCTACGATTAGTAGCCAAATACACAATGCATTACCCTAGGCCCATAAAGGTGAAGTGTCATGTAGTCGACGTTCACATGACACCACTAGAAGAAATACACCACAACTTAAATACCAAACCATTGAATCTTGCTCAACACAATTCCACTACTAACAACATGACTTCTCCCATGTCTTCAAGAACAAAACGAACTACTCACAAGGCATCATATGGATCAAGATCAGAGATGATATAATGATATGTAACAATCTAAACATTAACGATAATTTAATGGTTCACTCAATAGCATCAACTACAAAGAGTAATCAACACCGGGAAAGTTTCAACTAAGAACTATGCAAGATTCAACCCAATTGTTACAGCAGTATGAAGTGGTGATGATGGTGCTGGTGGAGATGATGGTGGTGATGATGATCTCGATGAAGTCCAGCTTGATGGTGGTGTTGATGCCAACGATCTCCCCTCTCCGGGAAGGAATTCCCCCGGCAGAATTCTGTCTGCTAGAGAGAACTTTCTCTCTCGGTAGTTTTCTGCCCCGTAGAGGCGGCAGAATCTTTCTGTGGTCGCTCCCTGAGTCTTAGGGTTTTGGGAGGATAATATACACCAGAGGGGAGAGGTTGGAGTGGACCAGGGGGGCCACACCACCTGGTGGTGCGGCCTATTTTGGGAGGATAATATACGCCAGAGGGGAGAGGCTGGAGTGGATCAGGGGGGCCACACCACCTGGTGGCGTGGCCTGGGGTGGCCCGCGCCAGGGGGTGGTGTGGGCCCCCTATGGCCCATCTCCACTTCCCCTTCTGGATTTCTTCGTCTTCTGGAAAAATAGGATTTTCCATGTATTTTCCCGGATTTTCTGATCTTCGCAAATTTTGCCTCCAAACAGCACCTTTTCCATCAGAATCCTGACTACAGCTGTCCATGCTCCAAAAGTCATCAACCATGCAAAAACAGATGAAATAACATAAGTAGCATCTCTTAATATGAAATAAATCAATGAATAACAGTAAATTATGATATAGAGTAGTGATGCAAAATGGACGTATCAACAGGGTCATCCTTGCACTAGCCCGGACGCAAGAGGCTTTCTAGTCCTTGACTTTCTCAAGGGCTCAGTGCAGGATTTCCGTGAACTTGGCTGTTGAGTCAGCCACCTTGATATTTAGACCCAGAGGTTGAGCTATCTCCTTGGCTTGGGCGATGGCGGTGTTGACGAAGTTACCGGCAAGAATCATGCGTTCCTTGGAACTTGGAGCACCCTCACCCAAGTTTGCTAAGCCAATGGGAGCTGTGGTTTGCACAAAACACGAGGACCATGAGTACAAACAAATAAAATGGTTGTCCAACTTACAGAAAATACCAAGACAGAGAAAGGTTACCAAAGATGCTTGTTTCTGCTTGCATGCATGTCTTCACCAAGACATCGCGTTCCTTCTGGACTGACTTGAACATCTCAAGACTCCTAGCATTTTTCTCTTTGGCAGCTTGGTTCTGGTCTTTGAGTTGTGCAATCTCATCCTTCAGGCGCTGCATCTCGACATCAGCAGACTCTTGCATTTCCTTCACCGTTGCCTCATGGCCCTTGACGGCCTCGGCCAGGTCCTTCTTTAGAATATTGTTTTCATCAACGAGCTCCTGGATATTCTTGTATTTCTCAATGATGCTCTTGGCCTTAGCTATAAGACGGAACTCAGAAAGTGCTATCAGAAGACGGAAGAAATGACTCAATGGGAAAGCAAGGAGCTGTCGTAGGACACAGACTCTAGCTATTTTTGATCTGTTCCTTCAGGAATTTGGTTTTACCCTGTTCAAGGTCCATCTCCTTCCGAAGAGCAGCAAATCTCTCATTGGCGGCTATCCTCCATTTATTCTCATTCTGCACATGATATAAGCATGCTTAGTTTCTCTAGAGCATCTAGTCAGAACTATTCAAGTTTCAACTAAATGCTCGGGGGCTACAGTACATGATTTTGAAGTAAGCTAGTTTCTCTAGAGCATCTAGTCGGAACTATTCAGTTTCAACTAAACGCTCGGGGGCTACACGGACAAGTTCTACGCTTAGTTCTCTGGAGCACTCAGGCTAATAACTATTGATTTATCCGCCTAAGAGATCGGGGGCTATAGTGGGATATACTACACAAAGTAAAGCAAGTGAAGTTCAAAAAACTTATGATGGCAATGATCCTGAGATTGTTGGCTAGATGAGCAAAAGATTCATGGAAGGTCCGGGCATTCTTATAGATTGTGCCAGCCTGCTTGATAATATCATCCAAGCTCAACGTCGGAGGAGTCGCAGCCAATGGAGAGGTCGAAGCCGGAGGCATGGATGAAGCCCTAGCTGTCTCCTGCACCTTCAAGTCAGTAGATGGCACGGAGGCTCCCGCCTCAATCGTAGCTTCCACGTCCACCTCTTCCACTTCCTTCCCCTTCTCGGTGGCATCCTTAGCCGGAGCTTCAGCCACTTTAGAAGAGGTGCTCTCCTGCGTCGCCTGGCCGCTGGGAGCAAAGTATTCCTCGATAGAGCCTGAGACATCAAGGTTTGGGTTGATATCTATCTCCATGGTGGAGGTCTCAGGGATGACGGGAGATGACGGCCCAGTGGGACCAGCAGAGGGAATGGCGGCAGGGGTAGGGGGAGCGGTGGCGGGAGAGGTCTTGGAGGATGGACCCTTGGTCAACATGTCATGAATGTTTTTTAACCCTCCAACATCTTTGGAGGATCGCTTCAAACTAGCACCGGCTTTCCTCCTGAAACATACAAAGTATAAGTATAAGAGTTGAAAAAAAAGGTATGGGATGAAAAGCACAAGTCGGAGAATGAAAGTACTTACTCCACGACAGGAGCCTCGAGGAATGCTGGTGGACTTCTTATTCTTCTCCTCCTCTAAGGCGACAGTGGAACGTTTGGAGACTCCACTCTCCGATTTCTTCTTCTTGGCCTCGGCAGCAGCGTTGGAGGTGGAGCTCTTCCGCTTTTGCGCTGCCGGAGCTGGTTGATCCTTAGAGGCGTCATTGTCGGACACCACATGGATATCCTTCAGCTTAGGATCATAGACCTGGGAGGCCATTTGATCCGCTGCCAAGGTCGCCAGCTGGGATACATGGAAATGTTAGACATACAAACTTCAAGCCAGAAAAACCTTAGAGCATATAACGAGCAACAAAGGAAACAGAAGCTACCTCTGGGCACTTGCCGCAATTGAACATGTCGAAAGTGATCTTGAAGCCACCCTTCTTGTCCTTCACTTTGACAATGTCCTTTAGCCAGAGCTTGATGGAGTCAATAGAGAAGTTATCCCGCGAAATTTGCATGGGATCCCTCCTGCCTTGGCTATATTTGCACATCAGCTGGGCGCGGGGCTGTAGAGGCTAGATCCGCCTAACATACCAGCACATGGCAAGGTCCAAGCCCGTTAGACCTCCGTCTACGAGCCATTCGATCCGCCTTATAGCATGATTGGCTTCGTCTTCGGAAGGAAGAGAGGCTGGGGTCCGCCATGTGGGCACTTCGGTGGCAGCTCCATCGATGAAGTCGGGGTAGGTCTCAAGACGGTCTGGCAGAGGGACATCTGGCCTTAGAAATACATGCGCTACCAGTTCTTGCAAGACTCATGCCCTACGATGTCGGGGAAGCACCGGCTAGGCCAGATCTTAAAGCTAATGGTTCCGCAGATTTGCAGTTCGTCCTTGGACTCCACGGACTCTATCTTGATGGTGAACAAATATACAAACAGATCTAATCTAGGCTTAATCCCTAGATATCCTTCACACAGAGCTACAAGGTTGCTAAGGAATAGGATCATGTTGGGAGAGAGGTTGTGGGGGAGTACCAGGAAGTACCGGAGGACATCCAAGAAGAAGTCGAAGACTGGAAGCTTATGCCGCATACTAGCTGAGACTTGAGGTACACCTTTTCCCTGGCTTGGGGAGAAGGGACCACCTCGCCGGCCGGCACCGCCCGCCAAACGAACTTCTCCGCCGTAGGGAGGTACCCCTCGTCGATCAGCTCTTGGAGATCTTCGGCAGAGAGATCAGAACCTCTCCACACCCCCTTGTGGGAGTCACTTTCTTCTTCAGTGGCTTCGGGCGCCGCTCATTCTTGGTCATCACCGGCGGATTCCATCACGGCAGAGACGGGAATAACCACCCCCTCCGGCGGAACGATCACTCCCTGGGATGGCTCCATAGTAGCCTCGGGAATCGCCACCGTGGAAGGAGCAAAGCTGCTGGAGGCCATTGCAGCGGGGAAAAGGTGGAGGAAGAAAAGGTTTTGGTTAGGGTTTTCGCAGAGGAGCTCGAATGGTCATGCGGCTGGAGGAAGACGAAGACTGGGAGCGAATGCTGGTAAAAACAAATAAATTGACCACGGTGGAAATATATAAGCCTCGCATCAAGATTCGTGCAAAAAGATCTGATGGATGGAACGTTGCCAATGAAGAAGTGAACGTGCGCGGTAATTTCGCCACATCCTCTGTCTTTTGCCGCTCCGCCATTTCGGATTTCGTGCGTGTGAAAATAGCTAATGATTAATTCTTTGCTTCTATGAGTTTTGAGGTAGCGTAGGATGTACCCTACGTCATCCTCCTGATAGTTGCAGTGAAGGGTCACGTCTGAAGATTCCATCAAAGACGGAGATCGTCCGACTCTGGAAATGAAGACTCAAGGAATCTCTGGCTACATTACGAAGCCGGAGAGGATTGCAGGGTTCTTTGGGAGAGCTTTGAGATATTGCTTGACGGATTGCTGGCATCACTTAGACGGGATATTCAGAGATCAATGAGAAAGATGGCGCAAGATTTCAAAGTCCTCCAGGGGCTACTGTTGGGGATATGCTATATGGGTATCCTCATAGCATGTCACCAATCCGCCTAACCCGGGTGGCCCATAGTTGGTAGCAAGGCCTATGACCTGCTGGGCGGGCCAGTTAGACAGATCCTAAAGGGAGTCCCGTGCCGGATAAAGGAAGGCTACGCAGGAGTCATCGACATACTCGGAGCCTTGGAGTACAATACACGGAAGACTAGTTCGTGTAGGTGTAGGACTCTTTACCTTGTCTGATAAGGACCTTTCCCTGTAAACCCTAGATCTTGGAACCTTTATAAGCCGGCCTACGGGATCCTTTAGGGCACAACTTCTCTGATTGCAGCAGGCAACACGCAACACCTCACACAACGAACCTATCTCTGTAACTCGGCGTATTGCCATTATAGTGATTTATAGCAGGAGTAGAGTTCCGCCACCGTTCTGGGACTTGAACCTAGGTAAGTTGTGTTACCTCGTACCCACCAACTCTCCGCCTTACCCCACGTCTCTAAACACGCACTATGACGACCCCTCCATGGCGTACTCATCGGCAATACCACGTCATTTCGGTTGTATAGCAATTTGAGAATATCTAGAATAACCATCAAGAAAACAGAAATAAGAATTATTACTAAGTCTTTCTAAAATTTTATCCATAAATGGTATAGGTTTATGATCTTTCCGTGTCTCATGGTTTAGTTTCCTAAAATCAATGCACATGTGATATCCAACAATAGGTTTCACAGGAACTAGATCACCATCCGCATTCATAGCAGCATCAAGACCCCCTTGTCTTGGTATGCAATGAGCTGGGCTAACCCACTTACTGACAGAAATAGGATATAATTATGCCAGCATCTAACAAGCGTATAACCTCTTTTCTTACTACTTCCTTCATTTTCGGATTAAGCCTTCTTTGTGTATCAACTATAGGTTCAGGATCATCAAGCATGGTAATCTTTTGTGTTGCAATAGATAGATCTATTCCTTTAATATCATTTAGAGTATATCCAAAGACTTCATGATGCTTAACCAAGACCGAAATGAGTTTATTTGTTTCATTTTCTGATAAATTTTTACTAATAATAACAGGACATCTATTTTCATTATCTAAAAACTCATACCTCATATCATCTAGAAGTTGTTTCAATTCAATTGGCAGAGGTTCTTCTTCTCCTTTTCTTACCAGTTCTTCATAGTCATGTGGATTTTGTGCTTCCGGAACTGAATCAAGGTAATCATCCATGTCTTCTCTCTCCTCATCATCTGGTGCTTCCTACCAATTAATTAGGCTCCTCTCTAATTCATCTTGTGGATTACTGAAATGAATTACGGCCAGCTCGGCAATCGTTTTCTCTTCCTTGATATCTTCTACTTCATATGGCCTCTTCTTTAGTTTGGCAAAGTGGAATGTCATTTCCTCTTCTCCAAACATCAGTGAAATAGTCTATTTCTTATTATCAACTCGAGCTTTGGTTATGGAAACAAAAGGCCTGCCTAAAAGAATAGGACAAAAAGAATCTCGAGGCATGTCAACAATATCAAAATCAAGGGGTACATGAGTGATCCAATAAAGACATAGATGTTTCTGATAACTCCTTATGGTTTTATATTAGTTCTATTAGACAATTTAATAGAAGTGTCTACCGGTTCCACATCTGGATTATTTAAATTGTAGCGAAGTTCCTCATAAAGTGATGAAGGCATAATATTTATAGTGGAAATCGGGTCACAAATTCCGTATAAGAAAGTTTCTCCACAATATATAGGAGTCATAGGTTTAGAAGTTTCATTACCTTGTACCTTACCTTCGATGAATTCTGAGGTTTCCTATGTTGGGTATAATGGTAACCCAGGTCCGAGAAGCGTAATGTAATTCTATTTTTTGTTTCCATCGATCTACTTCGTAGGAAGGGAGGGGAACCAGCTGTGACAAGTTTGTGTGGATCGAAAAGCCCCTGACAGGTTTTCACAAAGAGCTTGTTCAGGATCTGCTTTATGTTGTATGGGATAAGAAAGAGGAGATTCGTGTGTTGGAGCGAGAGATCCGGGAGCTTCGCCAGATGCAGGGGAGGCAGGAGCAGGGAGGTTCTGAGATAGACGGGCTCAAGATTAGGCCAGAAAGTGGAAACAATTTCCTCATTATCTAGGCATTATCTGTTGCCTTTGCAGTTTATGTTGCCATGCCGTTGTCCGGCAGCTGAAATAAGTTGCTACTTCGTGGAGTGTAACAGCCAGCTTAGAACTTGTTTTTCAGCTCAGAACCTTATCATAAGTGTACTTCCAAAAGAAGGCATTTATTAAGCGCCTATAAATAATTTATGTCTATGCCACTAACATCCATCGAATTTGGAGACCCCCTCACCGCTCAGCTATCGCGGTCCCGGTGGTGCAATTGTTCAGATAGTAGTGGCACAGTCACAATTTTAGATTCAACTAGTGGCCTCGGCCGTGTCCAAACCTCAAGTCGTGATACATTCTACTCCGAGAACGGGAGGCAGACTATTTCGCCCGACAAGTTACACACACAGCTTCAGAATTTAACCGAACTACATATATAGGTTCAAGTTCAACACATTATTAGGCTTCTACATTGCTAGCCTTCTTCCTCTGCCTGGGTTCCAACTTTATTCCTATTGCCTTCACATCCTCTAGCTTCTTCATTTCCTGCCTTCTTCCTCTTCCTGGGTGCCAATTTTCTGACCTTCACGTACTCTGCATCTCTGAGCCGAGGGAAGTCAGGCCAATCAGCACCAGAATCGTGTTCAGCATCATCACTCCACTCATTTTGGTTTTCTTCCCATAGCAAAATCACTGAGTCGGTGGTCTTGTTTCATACCTTGCACTTCCTGTAAAAAATAGTACAGGGCTTACTGCCCTAATATCTACAGATTAGAAAAAAAGATTGAATGTACCATCTCATACCTAGGTTTGGGATCATTCAGGGGACAGCCCGCTGCTCTATGGCCTATAAGATGGCAGGTCTTGCATCTATTTTTGCCCTTCTTGCTAGCACAAAAATCTGAACCCTTCTTCTCAAGAAAATTCTTAAACATATTCACCTGAGGTCTTCCTCTGCCCCTTTTTGTAAGTAGCTGGCAAAGCTCGAAAATTAGTTGGACTTGAGGCCACTGATATGGGTTTGTATAGGGCTCGACGGATCCAACATACGCAGCTCTAAACTTTTCTAGAGTGTAGTAGTCGGACAAATATTGATCCAAATGTGGTAGAGTTCTTTTCTTCACCAAGAAGGCCAAGGCGTGGTCGCAAGGTTTCCCGGTATGCTGTCACTCTAAGCAGGTGCATTCTCGCTGCTTGATGTTCACAACATCCATGTGGCCACTATTGGACATATCGACCACCGCACAACTGTTGTTGTTTGACAAGAGAACCCTAAGATGAGCAAGTCCTCGGCTTCTCTTGTGCAGTTGTTGTACAACAGGCGGTAGCATATGTCCTCTAAGTCTCCTACTTATCTCTCTCCTTATATTTAATAGCTTCATGACCATACCACGTATGTTGTGCATCAAGATATGAACAGGACATACTTTTATGTCCTTCACCCAGTTATTCAGGCATTCTGCAAGGTGGTTGATTATGTAATCAACTTTGATGTCAGTGTTGAATTCCCTCCTCTTCCATAGCTATGAATGATGGACAGCTAAGTATTGTGGAACTTCAGGGGCTTCCGCAAAAATCTTGCTCATGAAATAGTTGCAGCTTCGAGCTTCGTAAGCTCTAGCAGCAGGAAACATGTAATGAAATATGATGCCTGCATAGTGTGAGTACAAGTTGAGCATCAGATGTGCATAGCATTCTCTACCTTCATCTTGCAGGAACACCTCCTTCACTCCATTCGTCAGCCCTTTGCATGCATCCGTGGATATAGCCAATGGATCCATGTGGCCTATTGACCTCCTGAGATGCCTCATAAACCAGACCTAGTTTTCCTTTGTTTCTGTTTCGAATAGCCCGAATGCCACTAGGAACATCCAGTTGTGACCATCAAGTGATGTCGCAGATGCCAGGCAGCCTTTCCATTTGCCACTTAGGACAGTGTTGTCTACACGCAGATATGGCCTAAAGTTGTCCTTGAATCCCTGGATGCAAGGTTTAAGCACCATGAAAAATCTGTTGAAATAGATTTTCCCACCTTCTGATTCGGTGTCAATCTCCACAACACTCCCTGGACACCTTGCTTGTACCGCAGCCTTGAAGTTGTATATCATCCTGAAGCTATTAGTCCAATCCCCATGCAAGACCCTCAGAGCTTTCTTTTTACCTTTCCAAACCGTTTAATACGGTAGGACAATGTTGTATTTAGAACCAAGGCTAGTATAAATATTCTTCGTAGTCTAAATAGCTTGTATAGCCACCCACTCTGTATCAGCCATTGAGGATTTCAGCTTGCCGCTTGTCGGACACATGTGGGGAGGGCCCATTTTGTTCACCTGCAACATAGATTCATTTACAAGATAAGCATGGTCGACTTGTTGCCAGAAAGATCTTGCACGGCAATTGTAGTTATAGAGTGAAAAAAGAGAAAGTTCTAATGGTTTGCTGCATTCATTGCCCCAATACCATAATTGCCTTTGACGCAGGTAAGGCTCTAGCTGCAATCCTCCATGGACAATGTACCACCACCCGTACATTCCTCCACATTAACCTACAAACGGCCTCATACCTCTGGGCAGTGTTCTTCAGTCGATGAACATCAAACTCCCCCTTGATACAAAAATGCCGGAACAACATCTTGAACTCATGCATGCTCCTAAACTCGGTGCTAGCCGAAATTATAGGATACTCGTGGTCATGTTTCATTTCTTCTACGTCGACACCCAAATTATCGAATGGAATGCCAGCCTCCTCGTTAAGTTTCTTGTCTATTTCATCATCACTAGATTCTTGATCTTCTACAGTGCCCTCTTCTACATCTGATTCAGAATCTTGGCCATCGTCTCTAATGCCTAATACTGCACACATCATATTGACTCCCAAGGGCGGGGTTGCACCATCATCTCCACCAGGATGGACCGGAACATTGGCCCAATCTACCTCACCGGCAACTCTATTTTCTCCCAGACACTCTATTGGTTCTACTGCAACCACAGGGGGTAGTCTTACATTTGCATGTATTACATGTTCTTCAGTAGACAAACAATAGTCAAAATATATTTCATCTTGACTGTAAATAACCCTCTTTCTCTTCTTGTGTACATCCTCCTTCCCAATGTAATCTTTCCTGATGGTATCAGTAGGGCTTGACATCTGTGTTATGTTCCCCATTGAACTAGGCCTTTTGCTGCTACTCTTGGGTGTATTCTCCTTCATGCTTCCCCTCACGGGTGTTGGCTCCTGCGTGCTTGCATTATTGCCCGGCCTCTACGGCATGTTCTTTGATTTAGCCCTTTTGCTGCTACTATTGGGTGTGTTATCCTTTGTGCTGGCATGATTGCCGGACCTCAGCGGCGTGTTCGGATCCAAATTAGAATTTTTCGGCTACCACTGGGTGTGGTATCCTCCAAGCTAGCCATCTTAGCCTTTTTGCTACCACTCCTGGGTGTGTTCACCACCGGGCTTGTCCTCTTAGCTTTTTTGCTACTACTGTTCGGTGTGGCATTTTGACTAGATCTCAGGGGTGTAATCTGAGGCGTGGTGCCTTTTTTGGAAACTCTTGGGAGTCCTCTTCTCTAGCGTGGTCTGCTTGGTGATGTTCTTCTTCGGGGTGCACTTTTCCGGATGCTCTTCCTACTCCTCTTTATGATGCTCCTTTGTAAGACTCTCCTCTGTTCGAAGCTACCCTCGATCCCACAATCCTCAGTGATGTCATGGAGCAGGTCACGCATGCCTTCTACAAGTCCATCATCTCTATTGTCGAAATCTAATTCATCTCCAAGTATTTGCGCCATAAAGTGGATGTACACTTCACATCTAAAATGTACCCTTGTAAATGGTACGGTTAAATCACTGGTAATTTTTAGTTGTATATCCTTTTTGGTCTTGTAACAATAATATACCAACTGTGCTACCTAGGAGTACCCCCTCTCCACTTTCACATGTAACACTGTCATCGGGTCAGATAACTGTACCACATTAGGATTGTATTTGCCAAGTATTATATCAATGTCGTCGTAAAATCTTTCCATGCCATCATCTAATTTTGCAGTGAACTTCGTGACACCGATACAGACGCCTTCTTTGCCATCATCAGGTGTTGTAGGATCGAAACCTCCGAGAGGTGGAGCGGCACCATCAGACCCAGACTCAATGCCACCGTTGACATCACTAGCTTCATCGGTAGCTGGAGAAACCTCGGTGGAACTATCAGCACGAGAAGAAAGGTGAGGGCCCTTAGCAGCAGGAGCTACAATACCTCGTGGATAGGCAGGACCACGACTAATGGCAGCCACAATAGGAGCAGTTGATCCCATGCACATCGACGACCAGGAGAAGTTCCCACAATAGGAGTGCTTCGAGTGCTAGCAGAGTCCAAACCATGAGTGTAACATCCCAAAACTTTTCAAACTTTGGAATGTTAAAATAAATTAATTAATTAGTTGCTAAAATTCCTATTTTGCTTATTTGAATTTTCAAAAGAAAAGAAACTTTTCAAGGTTTATGAAAATAAAGAAAACCTTATTTCTAAACAAAAGATTTTGAAACAGGTGGATAGGTAAAAGACCAAATTTGGAAACTCATTAAAGATGTTTTATTTTATGGGACCACAAAAGATTTTTAATTGATTTTGATAAAACCATATTTATAAAATTTAACAATTTTTTTAAATAACTTTCCTAAAATCCTATTTTTGCAAATCTCCGTATTAGCCATAGTGCATTGAGTGCTTAATGGCATTATGGAATTTTTTGTTGAAATAAAAGTTTATTTTGTAGAGCTTATGTGGTGTGTTTTGATTTTATAAAATTACAGAAATTAGAATTACTCATTTGATTTTATAAAACTAAAATTACAATAGAGTTTGTAAAACAGAAAAAAAAAGAAAAAAAATTAGCAGCCACCTAACTCGACCGGCCCAGACCTTCCCAGCCAAGCAAGCCCAGCGCAGCCCGGCCCCTCTCCCCTCCATGTGGCCCCCTCTATCCGCTGCCCACGTGCCACATTACGGCCCAGCACCATCGGCCCACCTCCCTTCCCCCTCTCACAGCCAAGCGGGCCCCACCCCGTTCTCTCCTCCAACCACCCATGACACGCACGTCATCGTCACAGTCATCCCCAGGTCCCTACTTCGCTCACTTTGCCAACTCCTCCCTTGAACCTCCGGCTAGACTCTCCCTTCCTCTATAAAGCCCAGGCCTCCTCCTACTGTTCCCTCTTTCCCCCACTCCGAAACACCACCTAGACTCCGTGATTGCTCGTCGGAGATCCGTCATCCGCCATCGTGTCTTCATCACCGTTGACAAAACTGTGAGCTCCCGCCTCCCATTCTTCGTCCTATCTCCTTTCCACGTACTTCTGCTTCCTCTCACCTCCTTTAACCTCTCTCTCCCGCAGCACAACAAGCACCTCTTGAGCGCCCAAGGATCGCCGCCGCCAGCGTCACTCCGTCTGCACCTCGACGCTGCCCCAGGAAAGAAGCGGCGACGCCGACCACGCCATCAACCTCGCAGCCCCCTCCCACACCCCGTCAACCCCTAAGCGCTCGCCGCCGACCACCGCCAACTCGCCTTCGTCGACCTCCGATGCCGCCGCCGTGTCCCCTTCGTTTCCGGCAACCAGAGTCGTGGTGAGCTCGCCTCTCCCCTCACTCCTTCGTCCGATCACGTAGCAACGGCGCAGATGCGCCCGAGCTGAGCCTAGCTGCTCGCTTAGCCGTGCGCCGAGCCACGAGCTGAGCCACGAGCCCAGGAAATATGGCCGCCCATTTTAAGATGATCGGATGGTGCCTGTTAGTTCCAGTATCGACGGGGTACTGGCTAATCAGATTTTTCCACGTGGCTTTCCTTTTTCTGTTTTCGATTTAAATGGACAGAAAATGTTCCTTGTTGCAAATTTCATAGTAAATTATATATAGCTCCGAAAAATGCATATGATATATACATGGATTCATAAAAATGTGTAGAACATTATAGTGATTTAAAATATAAACTTTCCTGAAGAATATTATTTTAAATATTTAAACTCTTATATAGGGTAGTTAAATCATAGTAATTAATCTGTAAATCCAAATTTTACAAATAATACCTTTCTGAATTCCTTCTGAATAGTAATACAATACAGCACTGTTAGTTTTCAAATTTCAACATTTTAAATTGAACAATATTACAGAATTGTAGCCATTATAGGCATAACTTTAAATCTGAAAAATGTTTTGAAATGAATCTTTTTGCAAAATGATAAGAAATGATTTACTTGTCCAATAGGGCTAAATGAAACTATTTTCCAAACACACTACAACAAAGTATTTGCATATTACCAAGTGCTACTATAATCATTATGTGGTCCAAAGCAACCATAAGAAAGTAAACATTTCAAACCTAGGACTAGTAAAGTATTTGGAGAACCAAGTATTGGTGTAATAAAATATGTGCAACCTAACCCAAACCCTTTAGCATGTTTTGCTTGATTTCATTGTAATGCCTTGATTAGTGTGTATGTTTGGTTTGTTTATTCGTTGCATTGTTTGTGAATCGTGTAAATTGACCGAAGAGTAACTGTTGTCTTCTGAAGAGAGTGAATCCGACAACTTCAACAAGAGGCAAGTTCACAACACTAATGTCCTACTATTTTCCCTATGCACTTAGTTTTTTCCAAAGATTGTTTTAGTAGGACTGCATATAGTTCTAAGATATGCTATGTAACCCATATAGGATAGCCACGTGAATTCCTGACCGTTGAGTAGCAAACAACATAAATGTTGGATGCTTATCCTGATATAGATCTCGTGGGTGGGTTCAAATAAAGTTATGTGAGGTGAGGTGAAACTCTTTTTGTATAATGAAAACAACATAACTTAATAAACCACCTGGGTGAATGGGATTGATATTTTTTGGTTGAGTGGCAAGTTCAGGTGTCATATTTATGAGACCCTGTCAACGGTCGCACCTCCCTATCAAAGGAGGCCATTCCATGGAGCCATATCAACGGTTTTCCCCTGACTTGTTTGCACCTGCAGAAAGCACCCAGGCTTAAAGAGATTTGGCGGTGTTCTTGTCTATGAGCTTCCATGTACAACCACTTGTCAAATGGGCTCTGTCTTGACTAACTAAGTTGTCGGAACTCAACTCAGCATGATAGAGGGTGGTAGAATTTTGTTGGTGTAACGAGTCCATCGTGGTTGAGGGACTACTTCTGAAAGGTATCATCTTGGTTTTCTCCTGGTCGTGCCACATCTGGGTGGTATTGTGTGCGGGGGTTGACTGGGTCTTGTGGGTAAAGTGTACAGACCTCTCGAGAGTCTCAAAACTAAGTACTTAGCCATGTCCCTGGTTATGGATGACTTTGAGCGACTAGACTTGAAACAGTTCAAGAAATCTCATCATTCCAATTTTCTTAAATTAAAATTCTGTGGGTGAACAAGGGTAGTTTTCAAAATAAAAGTAGAGGGTTCATTGCTATCAACCAATGTACCCTGGTTCACGGCTATCAACTAGTGGTACCGTTTTGGAAAACCAAAGTTTTGGATTCATTGCTATCAACCAATGATACCCCGGTTCACTGCTATCAACCAGTGGTACCATTTTCAAAGTAAATGTTTTCAGTTCATTGATATCAATCAATGGTACCCTTTTTTATTTAAAAGAAAGATTTGTATTTCAAAATGATAGGATAAAACTATTGCTTTACGCAAATTCAGCCAAAGCTCCACCTAGCCAGATATGCATGTACTTATAGGTTGAGGTTTATATTCCACCAAATAGGTGAACTTGCCAATACATTCAAAGTATTGACCATTCGTGGCTGCAACCTTTCATGTTGCAGGTTGCCTTGAAGACGAGTGAGGTACGACGTTAGGGTTACGAGTCTATACTTAGCATGTGTTCGCCTATGGCTCTTAATGGAGCTCTTTATAGTTATTAGTCTTCCGTTGTTACTCTTTGTTTATGAGGAGCTATCCCTTCTGCTATGCTACTTGTATGTGATTATGTAAAGTTATGGATCATTTGATGTAATAGAAATATGACCTTGTTTCATGATATTACATCCTGAACTATGTGTGTTAGCGAGTCGATCCAGGGACTAGCACTATATAGCACGGAGACTTGGACCCCTACCGGGTCGGGTCACTTCAGATGGTATCAGAGCATTGTGGTAATTGTAGGTTCGTGACCCTAGAACTGGTTTAGAAACTAGGAAAGATCCTAGGCAAATGAAACAATATGTTGCTTCAAAATCTTCTATTTTTGCAACTTCCTTATTCTCGTATAACTCTTCCTAACCTTTTGTTCTCGTTTTCCAAATCCTAGATGTCCACCATCAATGAATCCATCAAGAAGGGACCACTGATCACCATGACACTGGAGTGTGAGACTGAGTTCCCCAAGGCACTGAAGGCCATCATGTCATGCATGGGACTCAAAGGAGAAGCAATGTACAAGGGATTTCCTAGGATGGATGAAGGCTAGGAGTATTGGTGGGTGCAACTCCATCTGTACAAGAACAAGCAGGATGACCACAAGCAAATGGGGCATTGGATGTTTACCAACTCTGAACTCCATACTTCCTTCTTTGACTCGGAAAGAAGCGCATCATGGAGTGCCATTGATGAAATTGGAGAAAGACCCAAGTGGAGATTGCACAACACTCAGGAGGACCTCAAGGAATAAAAGAAGAAGAACCATGAGATGGAGAAGGAAGATAAGAAGCTTAGGAAGGATATCATAGACCTGGTCTTGGAGCTATGCGACTAAGACAAAGTGATTGCTGACAAGGATGATCTTATTGCATCCATGAAGTCCTGAATGCAAAGGAAGATGGAACCCCTCTCGATGCACCCTATAGTGTGACTACCACCATAGTAATTTTGTTTAGTCCAAATCTACCATGTTAGTGTATTGATCATACTCACTATTGTGGTATGGCATATCCTAGTTGATTGTTTCTTTGTTGTGATGAACCTGGTTGTTGGAGAACTGATTTGGCAATGTTTGAACTTATATGTCGACTGAACCTTGTTTGCTATTTTCTTGTGGCTTTGTGTTTCATTTCTGACTGGTTGAAATCCCATAGGACTGGAAAAGTTATCTATTTTCATAATTATACTCATTAAATACATGCCTTTCTCATAAACATTGTCCCTTCTTTAATGATTATCATCCTGTTCAAACATATAGACCACTAGCCTGCTCTTCTTGCAAGAAAGTGTCTTCCTGATGGACCATGTCAACAAGGAGATCAAGGAAGATGTTCCGACAACACCTGGAGCTGGCAGTATTTGGGGAGAAGTAGGGAACACAACCAAGGGATATCAGGATGATTGCCCCTATTGATATGGCATCCATCTAGGTGAAGAATGTCCCACATATAAAGTTACTTGCTTCCTATGTGAAGGGATTGACCACAACCCAGTTAAATGCCACCTCTACCCCTTTGTGCAACAAGCGAATCAGCAGGTCAAAGATGGGGTGCAATAAGCTCTAAATAAGGAAAAACAAGAGAATGAAGGAAATGGGAAAGATTTCCAAGGCAACAAGAACCAAACCAACAAGAAGGAAATTAGCAAGTTGAAGTGCTACCTTTGCAAAGAACTAGGGCACTATGCGTACAACTGTCCTGAAAAGAAGAAGAAGAAGAAGAAGAAGAAGAGGGCAAACGACACTAGGGGAAATAAGCCCAATCAGAACCACGAGGGATATCTTGAGGAAAGGTGTCGAGAGGAGAAATTAGCAAGACATTAGAGTACAAGAAGCTCCTCAGGCACCGAGTTTAGGTTGGATCAACAATGTCGAGCTGTACCGTTAGATCATCGTTATCGTGTTAGTTCATCAACCATATCTTCTTGTAAGATATGTCATCGCTAGATCGTTTGCTTTCTCTCATTGGAACCTTGAAATCCTTAGGTTTGTTTGTTTATGTTGAACCATGTACTTTGATATGATTGTTGGATTATTGTGTTTGATGTGAATTGTGGTGTCATTAATTCTCTTTGTGATCGTGCTAATCATAGGAGTAGTAGCTCTATCTTGGACCTTTCACCTATATCTGCCCATAGCCTAAGCCATCCTAGAAAGGACATTACATAGAGATGTCAGAATAGGAATCATAAATACTCAAAATAAAAATATCTATTTATAATCAAGTCGATTTTCTTTTAAGGATGGTAGCATCCCAAAAGTTTTTTTCCCAAACCCTTCCTTACTAGCTTTTCTGAATCTCGGGACGAGATTCCTTTTAAGGGTGGTAGTCTATAACATCCCAAGACTTTTCAAATTTTGGAATGTTAAAATAAATAAATTAATTGTTGCTAAAATTCGTATTTTGCTTATTTGAATTTTCAAAAGAAAAGAAACTTTTCAAAGTTTATGAAAATAAAGAAAACCTTATTTCTAAACAAAAGATTTTGGAACAAGTGGATAGGTAAAAGACCAAATTTGAAAACTCATTAAAGATGTTTTATTTTATGGGACCACAAAAGATTTTAAATTGGTTTTGATAAGACCATATTTATAAAATTTAACAATTTTTTAAATAACTTTCCTAAGACCCTATTTTTGTAAATCTCCATATTAGTCATAGTGCATTCAGTGCTTAATGGCATTATGGAATTTTTTCGTTGAAATAAGAGTTTATTTTGTAGAGCTTATGTGGTGTGTTTTGATTTTACAAAATTACAGAAATTAGAATTACTCAATTTGATTTTATAAAGCTAAAATTACAAAAGATTTTGTAAAACAGAAAAAAGAAAAAAATTAAACAAAAAAATTAATAGCCACCTAACTAGGCTGGCCTAGACCTTCCCGGCCAGGCAAGCCCAGCGACAGCCCGCCCCCTCTCCCCTTTGCGTGGCCCCCTCTATCCGCCGCCCACGTACCACATTACGGCCCATCACCGCCGGCCCACCTCCCTTCCCCCTCTCACAGCCAAGCGGGCCCCACACTGTTCTTCTCCTCCAACCACCCACGACACGCACGTCGTCGTCGCAGTCATCCCTAGCGTCCCACTGCGCCCACTCCTCCTGTCAACCTTCGGCCACGCTCTCCCCTCCTCTATAAAGCCCAGGCCTCCTCCTACCGTTCCCCTCTTTTCACCCACTCTGAAACGCCACTTGGACATCGTGATTGATCGTCGGAGATCCGTCGTCCGCCTCCATGTCTTTGTCACCGTCGACGAAACCGTGAGCTCCTGCCTCCCATTCTTGGTCTTATCTCCTTTCCGCGTACTTCTGCTTCCTCTCAACCCCCCCCCCCCCTTTAATCTCTCTCTCCCGCAGCGCAGCAAGCACCTCTCGAGCGCCCGAGGATCACCGCCGCTAGTGCCACTCCATTCGTGCCTCGACGCTTCCCTAGGAAACAAGCGACGATACCGACCATGCCATCAACCTCGCAGCCCCCTCCCGCACCCCGTCAACCCCTAAGTGCTCGTCGCCGACCACTGCCTCGTCGACCTCCAGCGCTGATGCCGCTGTCCCTATCGTTTCTAGCGACCAGAGCCGTGGTGAGCTCACCTCCCCCTCACTCCTTTGTCCGACCGCGCAGCAACAGCGCAAATGCGCCCGAGCCGAGCCTAGCCACTCGCTTAGCTATGTGCCGAGCCACGAGCCGAGCCGCGAGCCCAGCAAATCTGGCCACTCGTTTTAAGACGATCAGACGGTGCCTGTTAGTTCCAGTATCAAAGGGGTACTAGCTAATCAGATTTTTCTGTTTTTGATTTAAATGGACAAAAAATGCCCCTTGTTGCAAAATTCATAGTAAATTATATATAGCTCCGAAAAATGCATATGATATATACATGGATTCATAAAAATGTGTAGAACATTATAATGATTTAAAATTTAAACTTTCCTAAAGAATATTATTTTAAATATTTAAACTCTTATATAGGGTAGTTAAAACATATTAATTAATCTGTAAATTCAAATTTTACAGATAATACCTTTATGAATTCCTTGTGAATAGTAATATAATACCCCATTATTAGTTTTCAAATTTCAACATTTTAAATTGAACAATATTACAGAATTGCCATTTAGCCATTATAGGCATAACTTTAAATCTAAAAAATGCTTTTGAAATGAATTTTTTTGCAAAATGATAAGAAATGCTTTATTTGTCCAATAGGGCTAAATTAAACTATTTTCTAAACACACTACAACAAATTATTTGCATATGGCCAAGTGCTACTATAACCACTATGTGGTCCAAAGCAACCATAAGAAAGTAAACATTTCAAATCTAGGACTAGTAAAGTATTTGGAGAACCAAGTCTTGGTGTAATAAAACATGTGCAACCTAACCCAAACCCTTTAGAATGTTTTGCTTGATTTCATTGTAATGCCTTGATTGGTGTGTCTGTTTGGTTTGTTTATTCGTTGCATTGTTTGTGAATCGTGTAGATTGACCGGAGAGTAACTGTTGTCTACTGAAGAGAGTGAATCCGACAACTTCAACAAGATAAAAGTTCACAACACACATGTCCTACTATTTTTCCTATGCACTTAGTTGTTTTCCAAAGATTGTTTTAGTATGACTGCATATAGTTCTATGTTATGCTATGCAGCCCAGATAGGATAGCCACATGAATTCCTGACCATTGAGTAGCAAACAATGTAGATGTTGGATGCTTAGCCTACTGTAGATCTCATGGGTGGGTTCAAATCAAGTTATGTGATGTGAGGTGAAACTATTTTTGTGTAATAAATACAACATAACTTAATGAACCACCTAGGTGAATGGGATTGATATTTTTTGGTTGAGTGTCAAGTTTAGGTGTCATATTTATGAGACCCTGTCAATGGTCGCACCTTCCTATCAACGGAGGCCATTCCATGGAGCCCTATCAACGGTTTGCCCTTGACTTGTTTGCACCTGCGGAAAGCACCCAGGCTTAAAGAGATTTGGCAGCGTTCTTGTCTACGAGCTTCCATGTACAACCACTTGTCAAATGGGCTCTGTCTTGACTAACTAAGTTGTGGGAACTCAACCCAGCGTGACAGAGGGTGGTAGAATTTTGTAGGTGTAACGAGTCCGTCGTGGTTGAGGGACTACTTCTAAAAGGTCTCATCTTGGTTTTCTCCCGGCCGTGCCACATCTGGGTGGTATTATTTGCGAGGGTTGACTGGGTCTTGTGGGTAAAGTGTACAAACCTCTCGAGAGTGTCAAAACTAAGTACTTAGCCATGTCCCTGGTTACGGATGACTTTGAGCGACTAGACTTGGAGCAGTTCAAGAAATCTCATCATTCCAATTTTCTTAAATTAAAATTTTGTGGGTGAACAAGGGTAGTTTTTTCAAAATAAAAGTAGAAGGTTAATTGCTATCAACCAATGGTACCCTGGTTCACTGCTACCAACCAGTGGTACCGTTTTGGAAAACCAAAGCTTTGGGTTCATTGCTATCAACCATTGGTACCCCGGTTCACTACTATCAACCAGTTGTACCGTTTTTGAAGAAAATGTTTTTGGTTCATTGATCTCAATCTATGGTACCCCTTTTGTTTTAAAAGAAAGATTTGTATTTCAAAATAATAGGATAAAACCATTGCTTTACGCAAATTCAGCCAAAGCTCCACCTAGCCAAATATGCATGTACTTATAGGTTGAGGTTTATATTCCACCAAATAGGTGAACTTGCCAATACATTCAAAGTATTGACCATTCGTGGCTCCAACCTTTCATGTTGCAGGTTGCCTTGAAGACAAGTGAGGTACAACGTTAGGATTACGATTCTATAATCAGCATGTATTCGCCTGTGGCTCTTAATGGAGCTCTTTATAGTTATTATTCTTCGGTGTTGATCTTTGTTTACGAGGAGCTAGCCCTTCTGCTATGCAACTTGTATGTGATTATGTACAGTTCTGAATCATTCGATGTAATAGAAATATGACCTTGTTTCGTGATATTACATCCTGAACTGTATGTGCTAGTGAGTCGATCCAGGGACTAGCACTATATAGCACAAAGACTTGGACCCCTACCGGGTCAGGTCACTTCCATGAGCTAGCTTCAGAACAGCAGCCCGCTGAGCATGAGCACGTGTTCGAGGAGGAGGAGCACCCAAGATAGCAGTCTTGGCAACAACAACGGGGCTGCCTCTGGAAGCCTTAGTTTGCTCAATAGCGGCATGGATTGGGTTAGCAGCAGCAAGAGCAACTACACCTCTGGGACGACCAGTACCAGCAGATTCTAGAGTAGGGATTTGCACAACTTGAGCATGGGTTCAGGGAGGATCAGCACACAAGGCAGGAGTCTTGGCAACAACAGTGGGGCAGCCTCCAGAAGCCTTAGTTTGCTCAACAGTGGTAGGGGTTGGGTCAATAACAGCCAGATCAACAACACCACGGGGATGACTAGTACCAGCAGATTCCAGAGCAGGGGTTTGCACAACTTGAAGACGGTTTCGAGGAGGAGCAGCATATAAGGCAGCAGTCTTGGCAACAACAGCGGGCCATCCTTCGGAAGCTCAGTTTGTGCAACAGCAGCATGGATTAGGTTAGCAGCAGCCATAGCAACAACACCATGAGGACAACCAGTACCAGCAGATTCCAGAGAAGAAGTTTGCACAACGACAATACGGGGACTTTTACAAAGAGGTTGTCTGACAGAAGCATGGCGCGGACGACGAACCACATTTTTCTTAACAGCGGCAGGGGTTTCGAGTTAGACCACCCTTACCAAGAATAGCTGGCGAATCCCAGTGCAGCAGCTTCCACATCCAGTATTTTACAATTCAGCATAAACACGTGAAGCCCACGAAACTGTTTCATCAATCCAATTAGATGACCATCACACGTTACAGGAACCATGATGCCTCGTTCATCCATGAAGATGAACCGTGCAGTCTGCTTCGGACCCATTTTAGCACGTTTACGCATAGCAGTAATCATATCAGGGATAGTGCATAACTACGCAGGTGCTACTTCCATCTTCAGACAGTGAAGTTGATTCCACTTGCTCTTCCTATCTGCTAATTTAATGCGGCGGCCGTAGATGGTTACCGTAAAAGTGTAAGGGTGGTCCGCGGAGATCCTACTTGACAGAAAATTAGGAACAAAAGATAAGAATTATTTATCAGCATTGTGCTATCAAACAATTTTAGATCTGATCTATCTCTATAATGTCAATAGCCAACTAGCACTTATAGTTAGTGCGAATAGCAAAGAGAATAGTAGCTCACCCGCAATTAGCTAGAACTTTTTCTTCCTTGGTAGTAGGATCTGCCATCCTTCGTGCTTCTCAGCTCGTCATCGGCGGAGGCGGGCTAGAGCCTTGCAACGGTGGGCACGGCATGCGGCATTGGAGATCGAGATCAGTGAGTGGACGCAGCAACTTGGCGCCAGAAGTCAAATGTTCGAAGGGATAGTTCTGATTGGAGGGTGGATTTCGATGCCGCCGGTGCTAGGGTTCATGCAAAAGGAGGGAGTGGATTTGTGAATTTGGCCAACGCACCAAGACCCTTAGTTACTCGATTTGCCTAGGTAGTTCCGCGTTGGCGCTCGCGTCACAGACAGATTACTGATACGAGGGTCCCGACCGTCTACTTCACGGGGCAGTTTGACAGAATGTTTGGATTTGATAGAGTGAGATGAGTTTGTCTCGAAATGGCCCCTCTTGGTAGTTCGTAGTCCAAATTTGCGAAACGCGGCAATTTCAGACAACTCGAATCCGCCGATGCACTCGCCTAGGAATTTTGGGACCGCAAACGAACAAGCCCCTCTGGTCTGCTTGGGTCGTCCTGTTGGAGGACGGATTTGCGGTCCATATGTCCACGAAGGCCCAAATGAAATGGACAGCAAATATATGTTTGGATTGTCCCGTTGGGTGCCTTGATTGAAGTCTAACTTTTCGGTCGATGCGGGAGCGACGCATGCTCCGCCTAAAGCGGCCTTGCCCAACAAAACGTATTTGCTTTTATTTTTCGGTTAGAGCGTCCCAACAAAAGATATTTATTTTCTTTTTTCTTTATTTTATGTTTTCTAGTTTACTTTTTTAATTTTTTTAATTTAAAATATGTACCTATTGAAACGTTGAACATTTTTCAAAATCAAACATATTAAAAAATGAACATTTTCCAGTAACGAACATTCTCAAAAACTCGAAAGTATTTCAAAGCCTATTATTTTCCTAAATCGGAAAATCATAAAAATTAAAGTAAAAAGAGAAACAGAAAAAGAAAAGAAAGCAGAAAACAACAGAAACTGGAAAAACCTAGTAAAACCCCAGAAACACCAGCAAGAAACCAGAAAAAACTGATAAGAATTGGCATATCCTCGCGCCAATGGGCCGGCCCAACACGGGTGTCTGCGTGAGTGGAGCGCGGCGGCAAATAGGAATTGACCCCCAATGCAAGGCAACTCCTCATGGTGATGGCTAACCACACATTATGTCAATCTGCATCTGTTTGTATTTAGCGCGGAGGTTGTACAATCTACATGGAAAATCTACCGTTCACCTATTATCCTAGGAAAATACTGAAACTATTCAGCAAAGACCCTCATGATTGGACTTCTAAATAACAATATCTGAAATCTTGCATGTATAAGAACAACTAAGCATCATTAACATCTTTATTTACCTAAGCAACCAAAAAAGGCACACGACTTGAGCATATTGCATATCTTCCTTACCCACATTAGTATGGAGCTCCCATTCTGTTGGTCGTTGCGTGGACATGCTTATTCTTCATCAGTCTTCCTTGTGAAGCGTACTGAAGATAAATAAGGGTTGTTATTTCAACTGGAATAGTCCAAGAAAATGAGTTGTGGCTTAGTCGCACAAATCGTAACCGCGTCAGCTCTCGTATCCAAGTTGGTATCCTTCCATTGAACTTATTTCAAGAAACTCAAACATCTTATATTTTGAAACGGAGGGAGTAGCTATGTTGCCAGGCTGCCACTTATTTGGTTGTGGGAGATGTCAAGATATGTGACTCGTGAAAATACAGACCAAAACCAATATGGAGTCAGTATCCACTAGAGCTTTGTTTGAAATGTCAAGTATAGCGATTTCTACCTGCCAGTGAAGCCAAGCCAGAAAGAGAGGACCCATATGACAAGATGAAAACAATGCAGACTCCAGCCTGAATGGGGCACCCAGTCTTAATCCACTGCAATCTTCAAATTATTGGAAGAGAGGTCTATGTCTTTTAGACCTTTTAGACTTCTAAAATGTTGTTCCATGATCATAACACTGGAGTTGTTCTTGCTTAGCACCAAAGAAATCATATTACTAAGGGCACCAATTTTAGAAGGTATAATACTAGTGAAGTCGTTGCTGCTTAGGTCCAAAGAAGCCAGATCAGTTAGGGAACCAATTTCAGAGGGCACACTTCCACAGAAGAGGTTGCTAGAAAGGTCAAGTGCAATTAAGCACGTCAAACACCCAATGCCAGGTGGTATACTTCCGATGATGTTGTGGGAGAGTTTTAATCTATTCAAGCTGCTGAGTTTACCTATATCAAAATTGGCAATGTTCTGGTGAAACTGTTGTGGCTGAAATCCAGCTCCTGCAAATTTTTCCATGCGCAGTGTGGTAATCCCTCCATCATCGTTGCTACATCTCGCACTTATGTCATTATTGCTGAGGTCTAAGATTTTCAAACTGCAAAGATTCTTCAGGTTTCTGGTCACTATCAAAAGTTTTCGTTCCGATTGAACGGCAAATGAAGTACTTGGAGGCTTGTCACTTTCCAAAACCAACAAGGTTCAGTTGAGTGGTCAAATTCATTCCAAGGAAGATCAAGCTTCTCAAGTTTCGTTAGATTGAGGTACAGAAGCAATTGGTTTGCGCTATCAAGAGAACAAACCATGAAGACCGATAACCCTGAGAGACGGAATCATATTCAGAGTATGAGGCTAGTCATGTATCTCCATGAGATTTACTCGGCTGATGCTAAGGTGCTTCAGCGAATGTAGATTTGTTAACCATCCTGGCCAATGGGAAGATACTGCATCTTGGACAGGTTACCAAGCTGAGGAGGCAGTCTGCCGCTAAACGGTAAGCCATTGAGGTTAAGATATCTTAGGTTCGCAACAACTGCATACGCCCGCAAGGACGACTTTTTGTCGAGTTGATTGCTCAAAAGCCTAACACCGGGACCAAGTGGCTTGCCCTTAGTGATTTCAACCAAATATACCTTGCTAAGGACAAGAATAAGAGGAATGTCAACCATAGCCGCCTAAATAGATTTCGCAACACCCTGCAATCTTGCGAGCTTAAGAAAATCCACCTTCAAAATAGAAGATTCACTTGGAGCAACGAAAGACAAAACCCAACTATGAGCAAGCTCGACGCGTTCTTTTGCAACCCCGACTAGGACCTTCACTTTGGGGGGCACATGCTCAACGCTCTTTCCTCGGCCCTCTCTGATCATTGCCCGCTTCTCCTCGCCGATGATAGTGGCCCTAGTAGGCCGAGAAGCTTCAAATTTGAGAACTTTTGGACCGGCGTCCCTGATTTTGAAGAGGTTGTTTCTCGGGCTTGGGAGGTACATTCGGGCCACTCCGACCCTTACCTAAATCTTTTCCACAAGCTCAAGTCTACGACGAAGTGCCTTTCTAAATGGAGTCATGGCCTTTTCTCCAAAACCAAAACACTCCTTCACGCCGCGCTCCTTGTCATTCTTCAGCTTGACATAGCCTAAGAAAGTCGTGCGCTATCCACGGATGAGTTTGAACTAAGAGCTTGCCTCAAGAGGCGGGTCATTAGCCTCGCCATCATTGAGAGGGCGAGAAAAAAGCAATGTGCAAGAGTCAAAGATATCAAAGAGGGGGATGCCAACACCAAGCATTTCCACATGAGGGTCAACGCTCGGAGGAGAAAGAACCACATACAACGACTAAAGTATATCAGCGGTTGGGTGACCGAGCATGAGCACAAAGAGAAGATTATTCATGACCACTTCACCTCGGTCATGAGTAGAGGGTTGTCGCGGACAAGAGACCTTAATTGGGATGGCCTACAGTTGGGAGAGGTGGATTTGGGAGGGATTGACGAGCCTTTCTCGGAGGAGGAAGCCAAGTGTGCTATTGACCATATGCTTAGTGACAAAGCGCCTGATCCCGACGGATTCACCGGTGCATTCTTCAAGAAGTGCTGGGTTACTATCAAGGAGGATGTTATGAGCGCAATCCGGCATTTCAACAACCTGCAAGTGCGACACCTTCAATGGGTCAATTCGGCTACCATTGTACTCTTGCCTAAAAAAGAGGGAGCCGGAGATATTTCCGATTTCAGGCCTATTAGCTCGATTCATGCTATTACCAAGATTATTGCAAAGATGATTGCACTACGTCTTGCTCCTCTCATGAATGACCTTGTTTTGAACGCCCAAAGCGCCTTCATCCAAAAAATAAGTATTCATGATAACTTCATGCATGTTCGAAACCTTGTTAGAAGACTTCACAAGAGCAAGATACCAACACTTCTCTTCAAACTAGATATCCGCAAGGCTTTTGATTCGGTTCGTAGAAATTCATTCTCGAGCTCCTCAAGTGACATGGTTTCCCTCCAAAGTTTAGGGATTGGATCGCCGCTTTGCTTGCCACCTCATCCTCAAGAGTTCTCCTAAATGGTGTCGCCGGGTCTCCAATCAAGCACGGGAAGGGGCTGCACCAAGGGGACCCCCTCTCACCGCCTCCTCTTTGTGCTTGCAATTGATCCTCTACAACAAATTCTCGAGTTGGCCACCCACCATGAGCTCCTACAAAAGATTCGAGGGAGAGGAAATGTGATGAGAACCTCCATTTATGTTGATGATGTCGCAATCTTTGTGCACCCAAACAAGCAAGACATCCAAAACTTAGCATCTATCCTTGCTTTATTTGGCAAAGTATCCGGGCTTCAAATCAATTTCCAAAAGAGTATGGTTGTCCCAATTTGTTGCAATGAAGTTGATGTCAATGATGTTCTCCAAGGCCTCCCAGTGATTCACACAAGCTTCCCCTTGAAGTACCTTGGTCTCCCACTATCGGTGAGGCAACTTAAGAGGGTGGACTTCCAACCCTTACAAGACAAAATGGCCGGCAAGCTCCTAACTTGGGATGGGAAGAATTTTAACATTGCCGACCGAGGTGCTCACGTCAAATCCGTCCTCACGTCCCAAGCAATCTTCCACCTCACACCGCTCCCCATTCCGCCGGGGTGTTATGCTACCATGAACCAGATCGAGCGCGCTTTCCTATGGGCGGGCACAAGAGAGATATTCGGGGGTAAATGCAAAATCAATTGGGAGACGGTTTGTAGAACAACGCACCTTGGTGGACTAGGGATTCTTAACCTTGTGAAATTTGCTAGAGCGCTATGTTTCAGGTGGCCATGGTTTGAGTGTAAAGATCCTAAAAAGTTGTGGGTCGGATCAGGCAACCCTTGCGATGAGGTTGATATGAGCCTCTTCTATGCCGCCACCATCATCACCATTGGGAATGGAAATATTGCGCCTTTTTGGACCTCACCATGGCTCCATGGAGTGGCGCCGAAGTACATTGCCCCACTAATTTTCGAGGCCTCAATAAAGAAGAAATGGAATGTCAAACAAGCCCTCCACAACAATGCTTGGATTTCCAATATTAAGATGGACACCAGCTTGACCATCACTCACATACAGCAATACATCACGCTTTGGAGTGAGTTGAGTGAGTACAACTTAGAGAAGATGTTGATGACTCAATTGTTTGGAACCTTACAAGCAATGGTGAATACTCCTCCAAGTCGGCCTACAAGGTGCAATTCTTCGGAGCCACTCTCACTACCATGAATAAGCTAGTTTGGAAGGCTTGGGCTCCACCGAAAGTCAAGTTCTTCGCTTGGTTGGCTATCCAAAATAGACTGTGGACCACGGACCGATTAGAGAAAAGAGGTTGGGACAATTGTGGGATTTGCCTGCTTTGTAAGCAAATGCAAGAGACGGCGGCACATTTGTTCTCCCATTGTCGTTTCACCAAAAAGGTTTGGAACCTAGTCAAGGAGTGGCTTGGTCTATCTACCATACATACGCAAGCTTGGGCGCCAGACCTTTGTATAAAACAATGGTGGACCTTGATGATGGCCAACACAACGGAGAACCACAAGGCCCTTGCTTCCCTCGTCATGCTCACTTCTTGGACTATTTGGAAAGAGAGAAACGCAGGAGTCTTCGATAACAAGGCAAAGCCGCCTCAAGTTCTTCTCGAGACAATCAAAGGGGGAGGCTAGACTTTGGGTCGCCGCGGGCGCCACTTCTTTTCCCTAGTTTTTTTTTTCCTTTTTTGATTTTCTTGGACCCGTGTCATGTCATGACTCTTGCTTCTTTATTAATGGAATGGGGCAATCTTTTGCTCGCCGTTTAAAAAAAAGATATCTTAGGTTCTCCATCCAGCCCAAGAACTCGGGAAAAGTACTATTTGGCCCTGACAAGCAGTTCATGTTAAGGTCCATTTGCTCCAAGGAACGCAAAGAGGGACTGATCTCACCGAACAGACTATTGCCACCGCGGAGGTGAAGCCTGATGACATGGCCGGTTTGGTTGCTGCACCTGATGCCTCTCGACCGGCAGCAGTCGTGGCCGCGCCACGAAGTGAGGAGGTTGGCGTCATCGCTCATGATGCCCTTCTTGAAGTAGAGCAAGGCGGCTCTCGTCACTCATTATGCCCTTCTTCAAGTAGAGCAAGGCGGCTCTCTCGGCGGCGATGCAGCCGCCGCCATTGGTGTGCTGGAGTTGTAGTGCGCAGCTTGTGAAAATGCTTATGATGAGGAGGAGGAGCAGTACATCACTTCTGCGAACATGAGATGTGAACCGAGGATGCTACTGCAGGCTTAGTGCCGTTTAGCGCCCAGAGGATGGTACTGGGGATGTCTACGCCATTTGCCTTGAAGGAGGCCCATTCATTCAGGTCTGGTTCGTGTCAGTCAGTGACCCAGTCTGGGTCACCAGCTACTTCATCAATTCAGTTGCCTGGCTTCAACCACGCTGTGCTCCTACAGACTTGATGTTTAGTGTCATTGTCAAGGGCGATTGAATACTTCTGATCATTCCTACATGGAAGTCTTTGTTCGCCAATTGGTGACGATAATGTCACTGTCACCGGAGCACTTGACTGAATGCGCCGTGCTTACACAGCCAGCCATCTTTCTGTGTAATGTGCACTCTAGAAACTGGAGGTTCAAAGAAAGAAAGAAATGGATTGCTCAATCTTTTATCTACATTCATATATGTGTATAGCTTCCAGATTACGCTTGTGTTTTCAAATTAGTGTTAGGAACCTTGATGCATTTCACTCACAACAATAATATGCAACAACAAACTAAAGGTATCCCAGCCAATTGAAGCAAGCTGATCTATTTACTTAGGTGAGGGTCCTAATATAGAATACAGACTATAGGATCTAGGAGTATCAATATTGATTTATTAGGATACACACAAGTGGTATCCCATCCATTTTAATTCCAAGCCTTCTACAACTAGTATATCAACATTACCTGTGCAGGCAGCAGTTCCAATGCATGGATAAGACAATGATTGCTCTCCATATTCATGTTTGAATATTAATGCATACAGTACTTTGACAAATAGGTGCGCACAAGGAGCAAAACATTCAGGGTTTACCCATGAGCATCGCTCACACATAGCATAACAGGCAGACCAACTGCTCAGAGCTAGCTTATGATGAGATGCCAATATATTTTATTTTTCCCAAATGGATCTACTAAGAGACATGAACAAGTTGTTTTGGGATTGACATAACATAAAGTTTTTAGTTGCCACCAGAGCATCCACCTGACATTAACAACCGACAAGCATCGAATTCGATGCGAAAGGTGCACATATAATAGTTTAGAAACCAGATTTTAAGAGCTAGCAAGCTTTATTTTAAGAACTAAACTACATCTATAGTCAACAGACCCATCTGTTGTCTATGCTTTGTGAGACTTACTTCTCTTCTCTAACACATCTACCAAGACAGAAGGGCATGTTCTTTTGAGATTTGCGAAGCCTTGGGTTGCCACCACAGCATCCATCTCATCTGAAGTGGCCATAAAGTCGACGCAAACATCCTTCAGTCCATGGCAGTTATGCTGATCAGCCAAGGCCAATGTAGCTGCCACACTGTCGGTGTCAATATACTGACAGAGGATGTTTTGGCACATCAACTTCAACCTTTCCATGGCATATCTATCTGCAGCAACAAGTAGATGACGGATGATTTCACTGTACTCATCATGATCAAGATCCTCCATGTCAGGCAACGAATCAGTATACATGAAATGCAACAAGGCCCTGAAGACAGAAGGCTGCATGTCTTCAATGGTTATGCTTGGTGCCGTCCTCTCCTTCATCTGTCCATACAGCTCTGCCCTGAAGACAGGTGAGCGTGTGGCGAGTACAATCTTGTGTGCAGCAAAAGTCTCTCCTCCAACACTGAAAGTCACATCGGTGCCCTCCTCCTCCAGCAATAACTTGCCAAAATGATCAGATAAGTCTGACGGCGGCACTTCGATTTCATATTCTGCCGTGCACCCATACACCTGTGATTCCTTGACAACAGTAACGGTACAGTCAATCGTCAGGTAATCATCAATAACATAGCATGATGCTTCCAGCTCCAGGTCACTTCTCAGTATGGACCATCCACTTTGCGGGCCAAAGCGACTGGTATCACGGGATTTGAAAACGCAAGGGGTTGATTCAGACCACATACTGAAACTGACGGGCAACCCAGTGTCCTGGTTAACCAAACTCAGATCATAGAGAGCCCGCACCTCGGTGTCCTTGCTCATGAGCTCCAGATAGACCGTCACGTAATCCCTGAAAGCCTCTGTGACTCCGTCTGGGTAGACGCGGACGGCCCAGTCGTAGCCTCCCACGGTGAAGGTGCTGGACCGGATGAACTTGCCGACGCCGATGCCCTTGATGAGGCTGTACCCGGAGATCTCGAATGCTTCCGAGCCCTTCTCCGTATTCGTGGTGTACCTCGAGACCGTCTTCCTGGATACGGACCCCATTCCCTCCGGAACAAAGATCCGGCTCAGATCAAGGGGAGTGGGACGGATTCCTTTCAGAAAAAAAGAAGCAGGCGACAGGAGGAGGTGGAGGCGGAGCGACGGGGGCGAGATTTGATGTGGGGGGTGGAGGCGGCGACGGTTTCCTTCCGCCGGAGGAACCCTGCCCCCTATGCTAACTGCTCCTCAGTTTTCACCCATCGGCCACCACTTCACTGTCAGGGGTTTGGGCCTAATGTAGGCTTGCTGCTCACGGAGCCCACCAAGCAAAAGCCGAGCTTGACGGCACCTGCAGCTTGCGGATGAAAAAAATTCGCGAAAAAATAAAAATGAAGAATGAATTTGCGAAACAGAAACAGTTATTTTCGAGAAAGTTGAACGTTTTTCCGCTGGAACTAGCATGAAAATAGAATTTTTGTTTTCGACTAATACAGAATTTTTATTTGAGGGTTGTTTAATCCATGTTATTGCTTCTCTCTGTTTCAAAATATAAAATGTCTTCTTTACTATTAAAAAGAAGTTGTGGTAGGTGGTACTTTGATACTTTGACATCAAATATTGAAACAATCTGATCGTATAATCTGCATCTGATGGTAGACTGGGTCTTCCAATACTTGGGTTAATTAATTCAACTCTCTGCCACCGTTTAGTGTAAAATGTCGGTTCAGAATTCCAAACGAAAAGAAGTAAACAAGAGCCCTGACCTATGTATCATCCCCGACCTCCGCGGCAACCGCGGGCCACCCTAGCCTGAACGGCGCCAACTTTGTCGAGCAACTCCCTACCCCCGCAAACAAATCGCTGCATTTCATGCGCGAAGGAAGGAGAATTGGCAGGGGATAGGTAGCCACGGGGGAGGGGAGGGCAGAGGAAGCATGAATCTTCACCGGGTCGCTTATTTTCCTGGTCCAAGGGGACAAACCTGTGGAGATTCAATCGAGGACCTTGCGTGCATAGGCCTTGCTGGTCTAATGCCGACCCTCTTCTTTCTTCTCCTCCCGATTGGCCGGGTGAGTGGGTGGGCGAACGATTGATACATTGCAAATGTATCTATAATTTTTGATGTTCCATGCTTGGTTTTATCTATTTTCTTATGTTTTGTCCACACTTTGGAGTAGTTTTATACACTTTCTGGGACTAACCTATTAACAAGATGTCACAGTGTTAGTTGCCTGTTTTCTGCTGTTTTTGGGTCCAGGAAAGTCAGAAAATCAATATTCTCGGAATTAGAACCGGACAAAAGACAAAGTTGATATTTTCCCGGAAGATTCACGGAGCCAGAAGGAGACACGAAGGGGCGCCACAGGGTGGCCACACCATCCCCTGGCGCGGGCCAGCCCAGGCCGCGCCAGGGCATGGTGTGGGCCCCCTGGCCGGCCACTGATACATTGCAAATGTATCTATAATTTTTGATGTTCCATGCTTAGTTTTATCCATTTTATTGTGTTTTGTCCACACTTTGGAGTAATTTTCATATGATTTCTTGGACTAACCTATTAACAAGAGCCACAGTGCCAGCTGCCTGTTTTCTGCTGTTTTTGGTTCCAGAAAAGTCAGAAAATGAATATTCTCGGAATTGGACGGGACAAAAGCCAAAGTGCCTATTTTTCCGGAAGTCATCAGATGCCAGAGTACGAGACGGAGAGGGGCCAGGGGGCCACCACACCACCTGGCCCGCGCCAGGGGGTGGTGTGGCCGCTCCCGGCACCCCCTCGGCCTCCCCTTCCGACTATAAGATGCCCTTGGGACATAAACCCTAATGACCCGATCAAAAATCCACGAAAGAGTCTGTAGCCGCCGTCATCTCCATCCCTAGATCGGGAGGGATCTGAAGCTCTTCCCGGCACCCTGCCGAAGAGGGGAATTCACCGTGGAGGCCTTCTTCATCACAATGCAAGCCTCCGGTGTGATGCGTGAGTAGTTTATCCTTGGACTACGGATCCATGTAGTAGCTAGATGGCTGGTTCTCCTCCTTTGTGCTTTCATGTCTAGATCTTGTGAGCTCCGTTCATGATCAAGATCATCTATTTGTAATTCTGCATGTTGTGTTTGCGGGGATCCGATGGATATTGAGATGCTATTTCAGATTGATTATTGATTCTATCATGTCTTTGTTATTTGTGATCTTGCATGCTTTCCGTTGTTAGTAGCTATCTTGGCCAAGTAGATGCTAGCAACTCCAAGAGTTAGTATTTATGCTCGATAGTGGGTTCATGCCTTTGGTAATCTGGGGAAGTGACAGAAATCTATAAGGTACTAGATGTGTTGTTGCTACTAGGGATAAAACGACAATCCTTTATTCATAGAACAATCATATTGTTTACTTTACACGCAGTTCGTAAAGCAATAATCTGTTGCTTGCAACTTAATACTGAAGGGGGTTCGGATGATAACCTGAAGATGGATTATTAGTCATAGATGCAGTTGGATGGCGGTCTATGTATAATGTTGTAATGCCCAATCAAGTTCCAAAAGGAGTCAAGATGATTAGTATATGCATGTATTGCTTTCTCGATGTTTGTAAATTGCCCCGCTGTAATTTGTTCACCCAGCATGTTATCTATCTAAGGAGAGCCACCTCTAGTGAACTATGGATCCCGGTCCTTGTCTTTTACATACAATCTATAAACTGTTTCTGCTTTGTGTTTACTTTCTGCAAACTATTACTTCCTTCCATTCGATACGTTTAATCCTTTGTTTTTGGCAAAACACGGTGAGATTGACAACCTCATCGCAAGTTGGGGACAAAGTTCTGTGATTGTGTTGTACAGGTCTCCACGTTGCTACTAGCACCGGTAGTGCGCCCTGCCAAGGCTTAGCTAGTAACACCTTTGGGGTGTTTCCTTGCTCCTACTGGTTCGATTAAACCTTGGTTTCATAACTGAGGGAAACTTGCTGCTGTGCTCATCATACCTTCCTCTTAGGGTTCTCAACGAGCTCTACATCAACCACGCACTAGCACTTTTCTGGGCGCCGTGCATTGAGCCATCAAGCATTTTTCTGGCGCCGTTGCCGGGGAACGAAGAAGAAGAAACTCCCACGTCAACTACACGCCATCAAAGATTTTTCTCGCGCCGTTGCCGGGGAGTCAAGGACATCTTCACAAGGGGAGTTCTTCATAACCAATCTCTTTACTTTGTTATTTTTGTTTTGCTTAGTTTACTTTTGCTTTGTTTTCTTGTTTATTTATCAAAAATACAAAAAAATAGTTCCTTCTATAGTTGTTATTTTCATTGGTTTGTTATTGTCTTGCTTTATCATGCTTTCTATCAATGGTTGGTTTCTTTAAAACTGAATCTTATTGGCAAGGTGGGTTCACGGAAGAACAAAAATATTATTATAAGGAACACCGCTTGTCACAAAAAGGGAAACACTTATGGGAACAAATTGATAAATTGTATACCATTGCTATAAACGTGTGCTCTACTTATAATGCTACTTATTGCTTTGATAAATCTAGTTGCTGTAGGAGGTATAAACACCTCCCTTTTCAATGTGAGTATAATGATAATGTTACCATATCTTCTTATGTTAAAGGGAATTATGACTTTTATGATGTGGAACAAATTGAAGAATTTATTGCTTGGAAGGGTGCATTTGAACTTGCTAGTTTGCTTGAAAATACTGATGATTCACCTTATAAATATGAGGTTTATGATATACTTAAATTTTGCTTTGATAATTACAAGATAGAAAATGGCTATATTCTTGAATATCTTAATAGATGCTCTCCACCAATGGAAGAGACTAATGCCTTGTAGGAACCTATGGAAGAAGAAATTGGTGAAACTAGAAGCTCGTTGGATGAAAAAGAGGAGGAGAGTGATGATCAAGAGGAGGAAGAATGGATTTACCCATCCCTACCTTCTAATGAGAGTAACTCTTTACCCCTTACATTATTTGATTGTCCCCCATGCTTACCAAAGGAGGACGAATGTCATGTTCCTGAGGATTCCTTTGAAAATGTTTATAATAAAGCTCTAGTGTTTGTAGATCATGAAAAGCATGCTTTATGTGATAGTTATATTGTTGAGTTTATTCATGAGGCTACTGAAAACTATTATGAGAGAGGAAAATATGGTTGTAGAAGTTTTCATGGTAATGAAACACCTCTCTATGTGCTGAAAGTTTTGAAGTTGCTCTTGTTTTATCTACCCATTCTTGTTAATATGTGCTTCTTTGATTTATTTTCTTACAAGATTCCTATGCATAGGAAGTGGGTTAGACTTAAATGTGTTTTTAATTTGCTTCTTGATGCTCTCTTTTACTTCAATTCATATTTCTTATGTGAGCATCTTCTTAAACTATCATGCCTAACTTAAAGGCGTTAAAGAAAAGTACTTATTGGGAGATAACCCAAAAGTTTTAGATGAGGCTTGGAAGTTACTACTTCAGTAATAACCGCTCCTTATCCTTTTTATTTGCTTTTTGTGCCAAGAGTAACCTCTAATGAGAGAGAAGTAATGATTGGGAAAGTTGCTGTCCCGAAACAGATTTCTGTACTTCACCGCAACAATTCGTGTAAAATCTCTGAACGCCTTTTTGAGGCGTGAATTTTTGTTCTTTTGCCCCAGGTTTTTATCTAACTTTCGTTAGTTCAACACTTTTTGATTTGAGCAACAGAAGGTCTTCGAAAAAATTCGTCTTTACCTGCTGGTCTGTTTTGATAGATTTCTGCCATTTTCTGCATTTGCTTCTTATTGGTTCCTTCTTGAGTTCTTTTGGGGAATTGAGCTTTTTGAGGGAAGTGCTACAGTAGCTAGTGTTCTAATGGAAGTTTATTTGGTGTTAGAACTGAACCTTAAGACTTATTTATCTTGAGTGCACTAATGTTGCTAATAAAGATTGTGTGAAGTTTTGTATGAAGAAAAATTCCAGGTGTGTGGAAGGAATGAGTAATGAGATGAAGGATGGACTAAAGATCAAGCTTGGGGATGCCACGCATGTCATCCCAAGAAACATCCAAGAAGTAGAAGCGTCAAAGCTTCAATAAAAATCCCAGGTTTCTTCCAAACGCTTCATTTTTATTGTTTCATGCACAATTGTGTTGTTCTTGGAGCGTCTTCTTTTTCGTTTTCGTTTTGGTTTTTCGTTTGCTTTTGTTTGCTTAGTTTGCTGAATAAATTGGTTGGACCCCCTCTTTCATACATTGGTTTGCAAATAGTTTGGTTTGGTTTGGAAAAGAGTAGGAAAGTTCATGCTTATGTGGTAAAAAGAGCTTGTTTTTGACTGTGGCCTATGCTTTGTCATGCCATGCTTGATATTGTTTTGGCTTTATGCTTAGTATTCTTTGCTGTAGCATGACTTGTTATAAACAATTGAGATTGCTTAATGTGCCTTGGATGAATCATGCGTTGTTTTAGCATATTAAAGCATAGTATAGTGGTATTCTCCTTTGATGCTTTATTTGGGTTGACTTGGCGCATGCTCACACCATGTTATGACTATCTCAAGTCACTATAGCCTTTATGATCCTTTAGTTTTCAACTTGTAGTATCACTTTATGCTTTGATCAATGATGTTTTGTCGCTCTGCATGATTATGGCCATTATTGCTCTCTTAGTTTGTCGCTCCCAGTCTTTTGCTAGCCTCCACAACCAAGTATGAGTTCCACTCATGCATCCAAATCCCTAAACCAAGTTATTACAAAGAGTCCACCATACCTACCTACTAGCTTATGCTATTCCAAGTATATTCATGCTTTTTTTACCTTCCAAATTAAACTTGTTATGAGAAAACTAGTGATTAAAGCTCTCACGAACTTGATGGCACACTTTACTTTTTGCATCTAATAAACTTGAACCATTGGGTCCTTCTTTGTTGCGTATATGCTTGCGCTTTATAAGTTGAAATTAGCATAACCATGTTTCATGGGGAACGCTTTCAACATTGCACTTGTACTTTGTACCTCGTTGATATCATGTTCTTTTGCTTACGGATCCCGGCGGTGTGAAATAAAAGTGGAACTTGTAAGATCATGGAGTTTGTATGTGTGTTAGAGAAATGCCTGGACCGCTAGCCTAAGCCATGCCTAATCATGGTGGAAACTTGCAGCATCACTATAATGAGCACTCTATGAAGCATCCTGAATAAAAACCTCCCGTATCATGTGCAAGGGGTACCCTGTTGGCGGTTCTTAATGATACACATGTACTTACAATGACAAGAGCTTACTCGTGACTGAAGTTGAGTAGCATGAGGATCGGTCTTCGTAAGTAAGGGGCATGAAATTTCGGTTTATAACTTGTCAAGCATATCCTCTTAGTTGTGTCACTTTAACCTTAATCACCTTAAAGATGCTTATGATAGGGGCAATGAGAGCTGAAAGCTATAAGTACCATAATTTTTGGAAGCTCTTTATGAGACTTGAATCCCTACTTCCTTTTATAAAAAGGCCTTTCTTCCACCATTATATTGAGTCTCCACCTTCTATCTTTATGCACCTACTTTGAGAGCATAGTGGCCATCCTTAGTTCTATGTGCATTGTCCCAAGACTAGTTGATTGATGCATACTTTGATATTGCTTGTTTTAAACTATTGTATCTAGTCACTCTTATGAACTTTGAAGGTGTCCTATGCATTTATATTTGCTACTCTATTGAGGGACAAGCTGAATACTTTTATGCTATGTTTTCTTTATGTGAAACAAACAAACGTCTTGCAAAGCATTGTTATTCATGAATCTTTTGTTTGTGCCCTTTCATGTTGCATCATAGTTTCTTTGCTTATTGCTAGAACCTTGTCTTTCATGTTATGATTGAAGTACTATGATCCCATCTTTGAATGTTTTACAAATACTTTGATCAAGTCTTTGATGGTGCATGTCACCTCAAAAATTATTCTTTCTTTTTATCACTTACCTACTCGAAGACGAGCAGGAGTTAAGCTTGGGGATGTTGATACATTGCAAATGTATCTATAATTTTTGATGTTCCATGCTTAGTTTTATCCATTTTCTTGTGTTTTGTCCACACGTCGGAGTACTTTTCATATGATTTCTTGGACTAACCTATTAACAAAAGCCACAGTGCTAGCTGCCTGTTTTCTGCTGTTTTTGGTTCCAGGAAAGTCAGAAAATGAATATTCTCGGAATTGGACGGGACAAAAGCCTAAGTGCCTATTTTTCCGGAAGTCATCAGATGCCAGAGTACGAGACAGAGAGGGGCCAGGGGCCACCACACCACCTGGCCGCACGACCAGGCCTGGCCCGCGCCAGGGGGTGGTGTGGCCGCTCTCGGCACCCCCTCGGCCTCCCCTTCCGACTATAAGATGCCCTTGGGACGTAAACCCTAAGGACCCGATCAAAAATCCACGAAAGAGTCTGTAGCCGCTATCATCTCCATCCCTAGATCGGGAGGGATCTAAAGCTCTTCGCGGCACCCTGCCGGAGAGGGGAATTCACCCTGGAGGCCTTCTTCATCACCATGCAAGCCTCCAGTGTGATGCGTGAGTAGTTCATCCTTGGACTACGGATCCATGTAGCAGCTAGATGGCCGGTTCTCCTCCTTTGTGCTTTCATGTCTAGATCTTGTGAGCTTCGTTCATGATCAAGATCATCTATTTGTAATTCTGCATGTTGTGTTTGCGGGGATCCGATGGATATTGAGATGCTATTTCAGATTGATTATTGATTCTATCATGTCTTTGTTATTTGTGATCTTGCATGCTTTCCGTTGTTAGTAGCTATCTTGGCCAAGTAGATGCTAGCAACTCCAAGAGTTAGTATTTATGCTTGATAGTGGGTTCATGCCTCCGTAATCTGGGAAGTGACAATCTCTAAGGTACTAGATGTCTGTTGCTACTAGCGAAAACGACAATCCTTTGTTCATAGAACAATCGTATTGTTTACTTTACACGCAGTTAAGTAAAGCAATAATCGTTGCTTGCAACTTAATCTTTGGAGGGGTTCGATGATAACCTGAAGGTGGATTATTAGTCATTGATGCAGTTGGATGGCGGTCTATGTATAATGTTGTAATGCCCAATAAAGTTCCAAAGGAGTCAAGATGATTAGTATATGCATGTATTGATTTCTCGATATTTGTCAATTGCCCCGCTGTAATTTGTTCACCCAGCATGTTATCTATCTAAGGAGAGCCACCTCTAGTGAACTATGGATCCCGATCCTTGTCTTTTACATACAATCTATAAACTGTTTCTGCTTTGTGTTTACTTTCTACAAACTATTACTTCCTTACATTCGATACGTTTAATCCTTTGTTTTCAGCAAAACACGGTGAGATTGACAACCTCATCGCAAGTTGGGGACAAAGTTCTGTGGTTGTGTTGTGCAGGTCTCCACGTTGCTACTAGCACCGGTAGTGCGCCCTGCCAAGGCTCATCTAGTAACACCTTTGGGGTGTTTCCTTGCTCCTACTGGTTTGATTAAACCTTGGTTTCATAACTGAGGGAAACTTGCTGCTATGCTCATCATACCTTCCTCTTGGGGTTCCCAACAAGCTCTACATCAACCGCGCACCAGCACTTTTCTGGGTGTCGTGCATTGAGCCATCAGCCACCGACGTTGCCTCCTTCGCCTATATATTCCTCCCGAGGCAAAAACCCTAAATCGTCAATCAGAAATCCATGAAAAGTTCCGCAATGCCGCCGCCACCGAAGGGGAGATTTGGGGGACAGAAAGTCTCTATTCCGGCACCCTGCCGGGATGGGGAAGTGCCCCCGGAGCCATCTCCATCACCATTGCTGATTCCCATGATGAGGAGGGAGTAGTTCTCTCTCGAGGCTAAGGGTTCTACTGGTAGCTATGTGTTCATCTCTCTCTCTATGCATGATCTTATTGATATCATGAGCTTGTAATCTATAGATCTACCTTGCTACTCAAGTGCTTTAATAGATCTCTGTTGTCCTCATGTGTGTGAAAGTGACAGCGTGCACACCATGGTGGCACTTAGGCTAGAGATTACAAATACTTGTTATGAGTTATATTTGGAGTTGGATGTCTTTATAAAATTGTGGTGTTTGTTGGACCCATATAGTGCTCAAGGTGATAGTGTGGGGTTATCTAGATGTGGAAAGTCTTACTTTGAGGTGTGCTGTTATATCCCTACCATGAATTAGAGTGTCCAACCGGAGAGTAGTTTAGAGTAGTATCATAAAGAGAAGATATTTATATGAGAGTGTTCACTAGTGAAAGTATGATCCATAGGCCTTGTTTCTAAGCAGTGAAACACCGTTTGCAATTAGATCTGTTACATGTTTGCTTGCTTCCTTCTTTATTTCAGTTTGCCTCTAGTCTTTTCCACGCCATCAAGCTATTTTCTATCACCATTACCACTGATAATTATCTATACCACTTGTATTTCACTATCTCTTCGCCGAACTAGTGCACCTATACACCTGACAAGTGTATTGGGTGTGTTGGGGACACAAGAGACTTCCTGTATCTTGATTGCAGGGTTGCTTGAGAGGGGATATCTTTGACCACTTCCTCCCTGAGTTCGATAAACCTTGGGTGATCCACTTAAGGGAAAACTTGCTGCTGTTCTACAAACCTCTGCACTTGGAGGCCCAACAACTGTCTACAAGAATAGAAGTGCGTAGACATCAAGCTATTTTCTGGTGCCGTTGCCGGGGAGGTAAGGTAAAAGGTACTCACATCCTCTGGTGTGAGTGCTCGAAGTTATTTCCTTTAGATTCTGCAATTTTATCTTTTTGTTTCTTGTTTTTATTTTCACTAGTTAGGCTTAATGGAAAACAACAACAAAATTAGAGAGCTTTATAGTATTTATCTTGAGTTAGGACATGATGTGTTTGAAGAGAAAATTAAAAAACCTATGGAACTTTACATGCTAATAGCAATGTTGTTAGTATGAATTCTTTGGACACCATTATGTTGGAGATATGCCCTAGAGGCAATAATAAATGTAGTTATTATTATATATCTTTGTGTTTATGATAAATGTTTACATTCATGCTATAATAGTATTAACAAGGAAACCATTAATACTTGTGTGATTTGTAAACTAAATTTGAAGTCCCTAGTATAGCCTCTATACTTCACTAGCTTGTTGGTTAATAGATGATTGTGGTTTCCCTATCATGAACATTGAGATGTTATTAACAACAAGATCATATCGTTAGGAGAATGATATGGTGGACATACTCCTATAGATAAGCGTAGCATAAAGATCAAGTCATTTCAATAGTTCAATTGCTATATGCTTTCTGATACATAGTAACCTAATTCCTTCGACCATGAGATCATGCATATCACCTTTACTGGATGGATGCTTTGATGTCATCAAACACCACACCGTAACAGGGTGGCTATAAAGGTGGCATTGAGTGTTCGGAAAGCATTGGTTGAAACACATGGATCAAGAGTGGGATTTGTCCATCCACATGACGGATAGATATTCTCTGGGCCCTCTCGGTGAAATGTCATCCAATTAGCTTGCAAGCATGTGACTTGGTCACAAGGGATCACATATCACGGGAACGAGAAAAGAGTACTTATCGATGTGAGGATGAACTAGGTATGCGGAGATACCGACGATCATAACCTCGGATAAGTAACATATCGTGAGACAAAGGGAAATTGGTATCGTATGTAAGTGGTTCATTCGATCGCAAAGTAATCGTAGAAATATGTGGGAGCCATATGAATTTCCAGATTCCTCTATTGGTTATTGTTCGGAGAAGTGTCTCGATCATGTCCGCATAATTCACGAACCGTAGGGAGACACACTTAAGGATTCGACGTTGTTTGAGTAGTTATGATATTATGAGAAAGAGACCGAATGTTGTTGAGTCTCGGATGGGATCCCGGATATCACGAGGAGATCCGGAATGGTCCGGAGAATAAGATTCATATAAGGAAAGTTCCGTTTGAGTTGGGGAATGGTTCGGTGTTTTCATCGGGAACATTCTAGAAGGTCGGAATGTCCGCACTCCGGAGGGAAGGGTACATGAATGTGTCATTACATATTGGAATGATTGCATCATGTACTAGGTGTTCTTGCTGTCCAAAATAAAGGGTTTATTTAAATCCTAAATTGAAAAGTCAAACGGCTAGTTTGAAAGTCAAACGCAATTTTGGGAAGTGGGAAAGAGGAGGAGGTGGAGACCGACTTGGGAGGAGTCCCTTTGGCCGGCCCGCCTCCAAGGCCGACTTGGGAGGGACTCCTCCCTTGGCGGCCCTCCCACCTATAAAGGGAGGCAGGGCCTCCTCCTAGCACACACAAGTTCCTATCCTCTAAACTAAACCCTAGACCTAAACCCCGGTTTAGAGCTATTTGTTTAGAGCCTTCTAATTGGTTTAGAGCCTTCTAATTGGTGTGTCTAATTACTAGACCACTAATAGCCTCTCTCATAAGCTCCACCATACTGCACGCTTAAGGCGAAGCCCTGCAGGATTTCCCTCTACTTCGGTACCACGCCCGTTGTCAGGAATCGCGAGAGAGTGCTACAACCTCCGCCTCTTTGGAACAAGGGAGAGGAAGGTCTTCGCCAGTACACGATGTGACCGATCAAGGGAGCGCTGCCGAACGTGGCGCTGGAAGGATCGTCTGCGATCTTGAGATCTGAAAGAGTACGACTACATCACCCACGAGAATCTGCTCTCGTTAAACACTTTGGAATCTTCGAGGGTGAGTTATTCCATCGACTCGTTGCTGCAATCTAGTAGATAGATCTTGGCTTGTTTGTTTGTATGCGATAGAAAATTTTTGTTTTCCATGCTCGAACCCCTACAGGGTATCGAGCCGTGTCTATATGTAGATCTGTTGCCAGTAGAACACAATGGTCATTGTGGGCGTTGATGCTTTTATTGTAGATTGCTTTTTGTGTACTTTGCATCTTGCGGTATGTTGGGATGAAGCGGCCCGTGCTAACCTTACATGACATCGTTCATGAGACTTGCTCCACGCTTGACATGCAACTCGTTTTGCATAAGTGGCTTTGCGGGTGCCTGTTTCTCCTAGCATAGTAAAGATCCAATTTACAACGGGTAATCAACAATGCTAGTATCAATGTTGTGGTTCTTGTTCGTAGGTTAGAACGACACCTATGGAAAGCCCCAAACCACGTAAAATATGCAAAGAAAGTAGAAGCGTCTAACTTTGTTTTGCAGGGGTGTGCAGTGATGTGATATGGCCATGATTGTGATTATATTTGATGTATGCAATGTACCTTATTGTAAGTTGGCAACCGGCAGGAGCCATATGGTTGTCTTTAATTTCTGTTAAGACCTGCGTGTCTATTCAAAATAGTTGTAATAGTTGAAGCTGGTGGACGACAACCATGAAGAAGCGTCATTGACCTTGATGCTATGCCGGTGATGATGGAGATCATGTTCGTGCTTGAAGATGGAGATCGGAAGCACAAAGGAGAAAGGCCATATCATATCACATATTATGAATTGCATGTGATGTTAATCCTTTATGCATCTTGTATTTCTTAGTAGACGACGGTAGCATTATAAGATGATCCCTCATGCACATAAATTTCAAGTTCTAAAGTGTTCACCCTTAGTATGCACTGTTGCCAAAGCTTGCTGCTTCGAAGCACCACGTGATGATCGGGTGTCTTTGATTCCGCGGGTGAATACAACGTAAGCAAGCCAGATTTGCTTATGCGGTAGCTAAGGTTTGATCTTGAGCCTAGCATGTACGCACATGGCCTCGGGAACACGGATCGCCGAAGGTAAAGCATGAATCATATAGTAGATATGATGAACATGATGATTGTTCGCCATTGAAACTATATCAACTCTCGTGATGATCGGTGTTGATGTAGTGGATTTGGTTCGTGATCACTAAAACAATGTGAGGGATGTTGTTTTGGTGGGAGTTCACCTAGTTTAATTTCATTAATTAATTTGAACTCAATTTGTCATAAACTTAGTCTAAACTATTGCAAATATGTTGTAGATCAATGGCAGCCTACCATCAATTTTAATGCGTTCCTAGAGAAAGAAAAGTTGAAAACAATGGAAGCAACTTCGGATTGGTTCCATAATTTGAGGATTGTCCTCACAGTGGTAATTTGACCTATGTCTGGATGCACCGCTAGGTGACCCACTGCGGTGATGCTACCGATGAAGTAAAGAATGTTTACCTCGCTCGGAAGAATCAGTACTCCATAGTTCAGTGTGCTATCTTGTATGGTTTAGAATCGGAGCTTGAGAAAAGGTTTGAAGAGTCGATCCATATGATATTGTCGAGGATCTCAAATTAATCTTTGAGACTCATGCGGCAATTGAAAGTTATGAAGCTTCCGAAAAGTTCTTTAAGCAAGATGGAAGATGGTAGCTCGTCGGTGAGCATGTGCTTAAGATATCTGACGCAAATAAACTTCAAAGTTTGGGTATAGTGATTCCTAATACTTTGGGGTTTACATCCTCCAATCACTACCACCAAGTTACAAGAACTTTGTGATGAACTACAACATGCGAACATGAACAAAGAGTTGCGAACTATTTGCTATGTTAAAATCTGCGAAGTGGAGATCAAGAAAGAGCACCAAGTGTTGTTGGTCAATAAGACCACCAAATTCAAGAAAGGCAAGTCTAAGCGGAAGGACACTTCAAGAAGGGTGGTAAGAAAGTTACCACCGACGAAGAAGACCAAGGCTGGACCTAAAGCTGGCCCGAGTGCTTTTCGCAAGGGAGAAGGTCCTTGAAGCGGAATTGCCCAAAGTACTTGGCGGATTTGAAGAACGGCAACATCAAGAAGAAAGGTATATCGATATACATGTTATTGATGTGTATCTCACTAGTATTCGTAGTAGTGCACGGGTATTTGATACTGGTTCGGCTGCTCATATTTGTAACTCGAAACAGGAGCTGCAGAATAAACGGAAGCTAGTGAAGAACGAGGTGACGATGCGCGTAGGAAACGGATCAAAGGTTGATGTGATCGCGGTCGGCACGCTACCTCTTCATCTACCATCGGGATTAGTTTTATACTTAAATAATTGTTATTTGGTGTCTGCGTTAAGCATGAACATTATATCGGGATCTTGTTTATTGCGAGACGGTTACTTGTTTAAATCCGAGAATAATGGTTGTTCGATTTATATGAGTAATATGTTTTATGCACATGCACCTTTGATAGATGGTCTATTCTTGTTGAATCTCGATAGTAGAAATACACATATTAATAACATTGAAGCTAAACGATTGAAATCAAGCGATAACTCGACCTATATGTGGCACTGTCGTCTTGGTCACATTGGAGTGAAGCATATGAAGAAACTCCATTCCGATGGACTTCTTGAATCACTTGATTTTGAATCACTTGAAAGATGCGAAGCATGTCTGATGGGTAAAATGACTAAGACTCCATTGTCTGGTATGATGGAGCGAGCTACAGACTTATTGGAAATCATACATACCGATGTGTGTGGTCCAATGAGTGTAGCATCGCCATGGTTATCGTTATGTTCTTACCTTCACGGATGATTTGAGTAGATATGGGTATATCTATTTCATGAAACATAAGTCCGAAACTTTCGAGAAGTTTAAGGAGTTTCAAAGTGAGGTAGAGAATCAACGTAACAAGAAGATTAAATTTCTACGTTCTGATCGTGGAGGTGAATATCTAAGTTATGAGTTTGGCGAGCATTTGAAGAAATGTGGAATACTTTCGATTGACACATGGGAACACCACAACGTAATGGTGTGTCCGAACGTCGTAATCGAACTCTCTTAGATATGGTTCGTTCTATGATGTCACTTCAGATTTACCGCTATCATTTTGGGGTTATGCATTAGAAACAGCGCATTCACTTTAAATAGGGCACCGTCTAAATCCGTTGAAACGACACCGTATGAATTATGGTTTGGGAAGAAACCTAAATTGTCGCTCCTTAAAATTTGGGGATCTGGCCTGTGTAAAGAAGTTACAGCGGACAAGCTTGAACCCAAAGCGGAAAAATGCGTCTTCATAGGATACCCGAAGGAAACTATTGGGTATACCTTCTATCATAGATCCGAAGGCAAAATCTTCGTTGCTAAGAATGGATCCTTTCTAGAGAAGGAATTTCTCTCGAAAGAAGTGACTGGAAGGAAAGTAGAACTCGACGAGGTTATCGAACCTTCTCTCGAAATTGCGAGTAGCGCAGCACCGGAAGAAGTTCCTGTGGTGCCTGCACCAATAAGAGAGGAAGTTAATGATGGTGATCATGAAACTTCGGTTGAAGTTGCTACAGAGCCTCGGAGGTCAACGAGAAATCGTACCACTCCAGATTGGTATGATTCCGTTATGAATGTCATGTTGGTGGACAACACCGATGACCCCGAGACATATGAGGAAGCGATGATGAGCCCAGATTCCAATAAATGGCAAGAAGCCATGAAATCCGAGATTGGATCCATGTACGAAAACCAAGTATGGACTTTGGTGGACTTACCGGATGGCCGGAAGGCTGTCGAGAACAAATGGATTTTCAAGAAGAAAACAGATGTTGATGGTAATGTTACTGTCTATAAAGCTCGACTTGTCGCAAAAGGGTTTCGACAAATTCAAGGAGTTGACTACGATGAGATTTTCTCACCGGTAGCGAAGCTAAAGTCTGTGAGGATTATATATTAGCAATCGCTGCATATTATGATTATGAGATATGGCAGATGGATGTCAAAACAGCATTCCTCAATGGAGACATTGATGAAGAGTTGTATATGATGCAACCCAAAGGTTTTGTCGATCCTAAAGATGCTAACAAGGTATGCAAGCTTCAACGGTCCATCTATGGATTGAAGCAAGCATCCCGAAGTTGGAATCAACGTTTTGATAAGGTAATCAAAAGTTTTGGTTTTATACAAACTTATGGAGAAGCTTGTATTTACAAGAAAGTGAGTGGGAGCTCTGTAGCATTCTTAATACTGTATGTGGATGACATATTGTTGATTGGGAATGATGTAGACCTTCTTAATAGTGTCAAAGAGTATTTGAATAATAGTTTTTCAATGAAGGATCTTGGCGAAGCAGCTTACATATTAGGCATAAAGATTTATAGAGATAGATCGAAACGCCAAATATCATTGTCACAAAGTACATATTTGGACAAAGTTCTAAAGAGGTTTGGAATGGAAGATAGCAAGAAAGGGTTCTTGCCCATGTTGCTAATCGACCTTGAGTAAAACTCAAAGTCCGACATCGGCAGAAGATAGAGAAAGGATGAGTAAGACTCCCTATGCCTCAGCCATAGGATCTCTAATGTATGCCATGCTATGTACTAGACCCGACATCGCATATGCTGTTAGTCTAACTAGCAGATATCAAAGTGATCCGAGTGGATCATTGGACATCGGTCAAAAACATCCTTAAGTACTTGAGAAGAACTAAGGATATGGTTCTTTCTTATGGAGGTGATGAACAGCTCGTTGTTAATGGTTACACCGATGCTAGTTGGAACACCGATCCGGATGATTCTAAATCACAATCTGGATACGTATTTTTTTTTGGAATGGTGCAGCAGTTAGCTGGAGGTGCAAAGCAAAGCGTTGTGGCGAGATCTTCAACTGAATCGAATACATGGCTGCCGGAGGCTTCACAAGAAGCGATATGGATGAAAGAGTTCATTTACAGTGGGTGTGGTTCCAAGTGCGCTGGACCCAATGTCTATCTCTTGTGATAACATGGGCGCCATAGCCAATCTTGCAAGAACCAAGGTCACACAAAAGCTGAAGCATATCAAGCTGCGTTTCCACGCTATTCGAGAACATATCCGGGATGGGGATATAAAGATTTGCAAAGTACACATATCTGAATGTGGCGGATCCGTTGACTAAACCTCTCCCGAGGGCAAAACATGACCAACACCAAACTGCCATGGGTGTTCGTATATTACCATGTAATCTAGATTAGATGACTCTAGTGCAAGTGGAGACTGTTGGAGATATGCCCTAGAGGCAATAATAAATGTAGTTATTATTATATATCTTTGTGTTTATGATAAATGTTTACATTCATGCTATAATAGTATTAACAAGGAAACCATTAATACTTGTGTGATTTGTAAACTAAATTTGAAGTCCCTAGTATAGCCTCTATACTTCACTAGCTTGTTGGTTAATAGATGATTGTGGTTTCCCTATCATGAACATTGAGATGTTATTAACAACAAGATCATATCGTTAGGAGAATGATATGGTGGACATACTCCTATAGATAAGCGTAGCATAAAGATCAAGTCATTTCAATAGTTCAATTGCTATATGCTTTACGATACATAGTAACCTAATTCCTTGACCATGAGATCATGCATATCACCTTTCTTTGGATGGATGCTTTGATGTCATCAAACACCACACCGTAACAGGGTGGCTATAAAGGTGGCATTGAGTGTTCGGAAAGCATTGGTTGAAACACATGGATCAAGAGTGGGATTTGTCCATCCACATGACGGATAGATATTCTCTGGGCCCTCTCGGTGAAATGTCATCCAATTAGCTTGCAAGCATGTGACTTGGTCACAAGGGATCACATATCACGGAACGAAAAGAGTACTTATCGATGTGAGGATGAACTAGGTATGCGGAGATACCGAGCGATCATAACCTCGGATAAGTAACATATCGTGAGACAAAGGGAAATTGGTATCGTATGTAAGTGGTTCATTCGATCGCAAAGTAATTGTAGAAATATGTAGAGCCATATGAATTTCCAGATTCCTCTATTGGTTATTGTTAGAAGTGTCTCGATCATGTCGCATAATTCACGAACCGTAGGGAGACACACTTAAGGATTGACGTTGTTTGAGTAGTTATGATATTATGAAAGAGACCGAATGTTGTTGAGTCTCGGATGGGATCCGGATATCACGAGGAGATCCGGAATGGTCCGGAGAATAAGATTCATATAAGGAAAGTTCCGTTTGAGTTGGGGAATGGTTCCGTGTTTTCATCGGGAACATTCTAGAAGGTCCGGAATGTCCGGCACTCGGAGGGAAGGTACATGAATGTGTCATTACATATTGGAATGATTGCATCATGTACTAGGTGTTCTTGCTGTCCAAAATAAAGGGTTTATTTAAATCCTAAATTGAAAAGTCAAACGGCTAGTTTGAAAGTCAAACGGCAATTTTGGGAAGTGGGAAAAGAGGAGGAGGTGGAGACCGACTTGGGAGGAGTCCCTTTGGCGGCGCATCCCAAGGCCGACTTGGGGAGGGACTCCTCCCCTTGGCCGCCGGCCCTCCCACCTATAAAGGGAGGGGCAGGGCCTCCCCTCCTAGCACACACAAGTTCCTATCCTCTAAACTAAACCCTAGACCTAAACCCCGGTTTAGAGCTATTTCGGTTTAGAGCCTTCTAATTGGTTTAGAGCCTTCTAATTGGTGTGTCTAATTACTAGACCACTAATAGCCTCTCTCATAAGCTCCACCATACTCGCACCGGCTTAAGGAAGCCTCGGGATTTCCCTCTACTTAGGTACCACGCCGTTGTCTTGCGGAATCGCGAGGAGAGTGCTACAACCTCCGCCTTTGGAACAAGGAGAGGAAGGTCTTCGTCGAGTACCCGAACGTGTGACCGATCATGGGAGCGCCGAACGTGGCGCTGGAAGGATCGTCTACGCGATCTTGAGATCGGAAAGAGTACGACTACATCACCCACGAGAATCTGCTCTCGTTAAACACTTTGGAATCTTCGAGGGTGAGTTATTCCATCGACTCGTTGCTGCAATCTAGTAGATAGATCTTGGCTTGTTTGTTTGTATGCGATAGAAAATTTTTGTTTTCCATGCTACGAACCCCTACACATTATTCTAATGCTATGGAAAAGTCTAAGCTTGGGGAAGCTAGTTTTTATGAAAATGATCTTTTTAGTTCTCCAGCTTTGGAAGATAGCTATTCTATTGCTTATGATGATACAAAACCTCCACTATATGATGATTACAATGATGAGTATGATATTTTCAGTCCACCTACTATTGAGGAGAAAATAAATTATGATTACAATATACCTCCTATATTTGATGATTATGGTGATGAGAATAATAATGAGAGCTATTTTGTTGAATTTGCTCCCACTATAATTAATAAGAATGACTATGTTTATGTGGAGAGTATTAATTCTTTTATGCATGTGGCTCATGATAAGAATGTTTAGTTATATTGTTAATTTTATTCATGATGCTACTGAAAGTTATTATGAGAGAGGGAAACATGGTTTTATGTATGTCAACAACAGTATTAAGTTTCCCCTCTTTATGTTGAAAGTCTTGAAGTTGCACTTGTTTTGCTTTACTATACTTGTTGCTTTCTGCTTTCATGACTTGTTTCTTTACAATATTCCTATGCATAGGAAGTGGGCTAGACTTAAATGTGTTTTGAATTTGCTTCTTGATGCTCTCTTTTACTTCAATTCATATTTGTTATGTGAGAATCTTCTCAAACTATCATGCCTAACTTAAAGGCGTTAAAGAAAAGTACTTATTGGGAGATAACCCAAAAGTTTTAGATGAGTCTTGGAAGTTATTACTCCAGTAATAACCTCTCCTTATCCTTTTTATTTGCTTTTTGTGCGAAGAGTATCTCTAATAAGAGAGAAGTAATGATTGGGAAAATTGCTGTCCCGAAACAGATTTCTGTGCTTCACCGTAAAAATTTGTGTAAAATCTCTGAATGTCCTTCTGAGGCGTGAATTTTTGTGATTCTGCCCCAGGTTGTTATCTAACTTTCGTTAGTTCAACACTTTTCGATTTGAGCAACAGAAAGTCTTCGAAAAAAATCGTCTTTACCTGCTGGTCTGTTTTGACAGATTTCTGCCATTATTTGTATTTGCTTCTTGTTGGTTTCTTTTTGAGTTCTTTTGGGGAATTGAGCTTTTTGAGGGAAGTGCTAAAATATCTAGTGTTTTAATGGAAGTTTTATTGGTGTTTAAACTAAACCCAAAGACTTATTATCTTGAGTGCACTAATGTTGCTAATAAAGATTGTGTGAAGTTTTGTATGAAGGAAAAATTTCAGGTGTATGGAAGGAATGAGTAATGAGATGAAGGATGGACTAAATCTCAAGCTTAGGGATGCCACGCGTGTCACCCCAAGAAATATCTAAGAAGTACAAGCGTCAAATCTTGGGGATGCCCAAGGCATCCCTTCTTCATCAATAAAAATTCCAGGTTTCTTCCAAACACTTCATTTTTATTATTTCATGCACAGCTGTGTTGTTCTTGGAGCATCTTATTTTTCATTTTCGTTTTGGTTTTTCGTTTGCTTTGTTTGCTTAGTTTGCTGAATAAATTGGTTGGACCCCCTCTTTCATACATTGGTTTTCAAATAGTTTGGTTTGAATTGGAAAAGGAGTAGGAAAGTTCATGCTTAAGTGGTAAAGTGAGCTTGTTTTTAACTGTGGCCTATGCTTTGTCATGCCATGCTTGATATTGTTTTGGATTTATGCTTAGTATTCTTTGCTATATCATGACTTTTATAAACAATTGAGATTGCTTAATGTGCCTTGGATGAATCATGCGTTGTTTTAGCATATTAAAGCATAGTATAGTGGTATTCTCCTTTGATACTTTATATGGGTTGACTTGGCGCATGCTCACACCATGTTATGACTATCTCAAGTCACCATAGCCTTTATGATCCTTTAGTTTTCAACTTGTAGTATCACTTTATGCTTTGATCAATGATGTTTTGTCACTCTGCATGATTATGGCCATTATTGCTCTCTTAGTTTGTCGCTCCCAGTCTTTTGCTAGCCTCCACAACCAAGTATGAGTTCCACTCATGCATCCAACTCCCTAAATCAAGTTATTCCAAAGAGTCTACCATACCTACCTATTAGCATTTGCTATTCCAAGTATATTCATGTTTTTATCTACCTTCCGAATTAAACTTGTTATGAGAAAACTAGTGATTAAAGCTCTCACGAACTTGATGGCACACTTTACTTTTCTTGCCCTTAATAAACTTGAACCATTGTGTCGTCTATGTTGTATATGCTTGCACTTATTTGTTGGGAATTAGCAGAACCATGCTGTCATGGGGAACGCTTTCAACATTGCACGGGTACTTGTACCTAGTTGATATCATGCTCTTTTGTATATGGATGTCGTCGGTGTGAAATGAAAGGGGAGCTTGTAAGTCCATGGAGTTATGTATATGTGTTAGAGAAACGCCTGGGCCGTTGGTCTAATCCATGCTGATATGGTGGAAACCTGCAGCGTAACCATAATGAGCTGTCTATGAAGCATTCTTCTTATAAAAAAGAGTCCTATATTGAGAAAAAAAGAGAAAAAGAAAAAAGAGATTAGGAAAAGAGGAAAGAGAGAAAAAAGCACCATATTCCCATGGTAAATGAGAAGATTGCTGAGATGCTCGTTGTCGGCTTGCCTTGTCATTTTGATATGGGGATTCTTCCGTATCATCGGGCAAGGAGTACCCCGTTGACGGTTCTCTATGATACACATGTACTTACAATGACAAGAACTTACCGGTGACTAAACTTGAGTAGCATGAGGAGCGGCCCTCGTATTCAAGAGACATGAGATTTCTAACTTATACTTCATCAAGCATGTACACCATAGTTTGTTCACTTTAACCTTAATCTTATGATAGGGGCAATGAGAGCTAAAAGCTATAAGTACCATAATTTTTGAAAGATCTTTATGAAACTTGAATCTCTGCTTCCTTCTATGAAGGCCTTTCTTCCACCATTATATTGAGTCTCCATCTTCTACCTTTATGCACCTACTTTGAGAGCATAGTGGTCATTCTTAGTTCTATGTGTATTGTCCCAAGACTAGTTGATTGATGCATACCTTGATATTGCTTGTTTTAAACTATTTGTATCTAGTCACTCTTATGAACTTTGAAGGTGTCCTGTGCATTTATATTTGCTACTCTATGAGGGACAATCTGAATGCCACTATGCTATGTTTTATTTATGTGAAACAAAAAAAGATCTTGCAAAGCATTGTTATTCATGAATCTTTTGTTTGTGTCTTTTCATGTTGTAACATAGTTTCTTTGTCTTATTGCTAGAACTTTGTCTTTCATGCTATGATTGAAGTACTATAATCCCATCTTTGAATGTTTTACAAATATTTTGATCAAGTTTATGATGGTGCATGTCACCTAAAAAATTATTCTTTCTTTTTATCACTTACCTACTCGAGGACGAGCAGGAATTAAGCTTGGGGATGTTGATACATTGCAAATGTATCTATAATTTTTGATGTTTCATGCTTGGTTTTATCTACTTTCTTATGTTTTGTCCACACTTTGGAGTAGTTTTATACACTTTCTCGGACTAACCTATTAATAAGATGCCACAATGACAGTTGCCTGTTTTCTGCTGTTTTTGGTTCTAGGAAATTCATAAAATCAATATTCTCGGAATTGGACCAGATAAAAGCCAAAGTTGATATTTTTCCGAAAGATTCACGGAGCCAGAAGGAGACACGAAGGGGGGACACACCACCGCTTGGCGCGGGCCAGCAAAGGCCACGCCAGGGCATGGTGTCCCCTGGCCGGCCACCGACCTTGCCTCCTTCGCCTATATATTCCTCCCGAGGCAAAAACCCTAAATTGTCAATCAGAAATCCATGAAAAGTTCCGCAGCGCCGCCGCCACCAAAGGGGAGATTCGGGGGACAGAAAGTCTCTGTCCCGGCACCCTGCTGGGATGGGGAAGTGCCCCCGGAGCCATCTCCATCGATCTCCACCGCCATCTCCATCACCATTGCTTGCTTGCTTGCTTCTTTATTTTAGTTTGTCTTTAGTCTTTTCCACGCCATCAAGCTATTTTCTATCACCATTACCACTGATAATTATCTATACTACTTGTATTTCACTATCTCTTCGCCGAACTAGTGCACCTATACACCTGACAAGTGTATTGGGTGTTGGGGACACAAGATACTTCTTGTATCTTGATTGCAGGGTTGCTTGAGAGGGGATACCTTTGACCAATTCCTCCCTGAGTTCGATAAACCTTGGGTGATCCACTTAAGGGAAAACTTGCTGCTGTTCTACAAACCTCTGCACTTGGAGGCCTAAAAACTGTCTATACGAATAGAAGTGCATAGACATCAACGATCAATTCCTTGCTACCCGTCTCAATTCGCTAGCTTCAATGCGCTCGGGGAGATGAGAATATTGGGGAGATCGATTTATCTCCTTTCCTGCTCCTCTCCACCTCCGCCATGGACGAAGACGATGTCCGCATGCAGAGCTGCTTACAGCAATCCCCGCTTCGATTGAACTGCTCAGTAGTGTTCAGATTTGGGAACATGTGGGAAATAAAAATGCGATGGGATTTGGGGGATTCCTACGAAGCCTAAGAGCAAGTACAATAAAGCCTAATCAACACACTATAGTATGTGCCATGTCATCAGAATCTGAGGTGGAAGAGAGAGAAAGCATGAGAGAGAGAAGGGCTGGCGCTTACAGTATCGCCCGCCGGTAGCACATGAAACAAGGAAAAGCAGCTCGTACGTAGTATATGCCCAATAACACGCGTGCATTAATTAATTAAATGTTAATAAAAGTCCACCAAATAGTCAGTTCAATAGCCAGCCTATTGTATTGATGAGCTTTATGATGGCTATAAATGACATGACATTGCTATATAGCCGGCTGATGTCTCTCTTATTGATCTTGCTCTAAGGAAGTCACGATAAGTAGAAGTGATAAAGCGGTTGATGAAAGAAAATTGATAAGCGAGCTCCACTTTACAACCTACTCCTCGCAGTAGCATGGACTGGGGACCATCTTAAGGACAAGCTTTTTTAACCTAGCTTAAGGACAAGCTAATTGGCTTGTTCTGATAGAATTTTGTCTTGCATTGGTCTAGAATTCTGCATGCATAGCAACTGTCTAATGGGTCCCTAAAAGCCGTGGAGGATGAGAGTCAAGGACGGTAATTAAACCTAATGGTTCCAGTGCACGACGGAGGAGCACAACACGATCACAAAGTTCGGTGGATAGAAAGATCAACAAATGAAAATTAAAGTTACATGTCTATTTTTGACAGTAATGATCCACTGATTTTATTTGGATGATACGTACAAACTACTAATTAAATCTCAGCCTAATTTGTATAACTCGCTGTATTTGCCTGTAATCAGAAATTAGATCAACCAACTGTGAGCTTCGAATTAGAGATGATTAGATGAGATAATTGTGAGATCGATGAATACTTAGGCCCATGCTTAATTGTGAGTACAGTATTAAGAGGGACTCCTTGGATTCCGTTTCAATTTACTTCGGGTTTATTCAAAGTCAGTTTTTAATAATTTTGACTAAAAATATAGAAAAATTACAACGTACATAACGCCAAATATAGATTATGACGATTTTAATACTATAGATAGATTTTACGCGGTATATGTTCTTTTTTCCTAACTAATTAGTTAAACTTTAAAAAAATTCAACTTTGACTAAACGCATGACCCAAAGTAATTGTAAACAAAGGTAGAACGTGGACTACTTTTTAAAGGAGTGTCGTGAGGAAACCCTGCAACGATTCTTATTTACTTGTATAATAAGAACCCAAATCTACCTATGTGAGAACATGGTTAGACGGGTTGTACATCCACTTTCCTAACCAAGTGAGCTAGACTCGCCTCTTAGATATAAATTTTCTATACATATGGATATTGTGTGTTATTTTTACATATTTATCAAATAAAAATTAAGAAACGGTAGTAATGCACGGGCATTCAGCTAGTATCTTTCTAAAGTGAGTGTATCTAGACTCTTTTTAGTGTGTACTTTCACTTTAAACCTAGATAAACCTATATACTAAAAGGAGTCTAGATACACTCCTTTCACAAAGCTAAAACAAATTATATTTTGAAATAGAGGAAGTAGATTATTGACTCTAGTGCAATTGGAAGGCTGAAAGAAATATGCGCGAGAGTCAATAATAAAATGATTATTATCTTATTTCTATGATAAGTATTTATTATCATGTTATAATTGTGTTAATTGGAAATGCTAATACATATGTGTTTAATAAACAAGTAAGAGTTTCTAGTTATGTCTCTCGTTTAAACTAGCTCGTTGATTAACAAGATAATCAAGGTTTCCTGATCATGAACATTGGATGTTGTTAATAACAAGATCACAATATTATTGGAATGGTGTGATGAACATTCAACCAAAATATAACAATACGATCAAAAAATACGATCAAAGTCATTGTGTTTACATTGAATTTGTGAAACAGAAACAGGTTTTTTTCGAGAAATTTGAACATTTTTCCGGTGGAACTAGCATGAAAATGGAATTTTGTTTCCGACTAATACGGAATTTCCATTTGAGGGTTTTTCTCCATGGCTGACCTAGCTAGCCTAATGTGTGATCTTGTCGAACTAAATTGGCTAAATTGCCTATGAAACCTATCCACTACACCCATCACATCAAGCAATCATGTTAGGATTATTAGGGAGCAAGTTTATCGGTTTGTTTGAGTTTTTATGCATGATTAAGGGGTCTATTGACTCCAGTAATCATCTATTTTTGTCCGTTAGCATACTCATGAAACTGTGTTGCAAGCAAAAGTTGGAATACCCCTGACTCGCTGCGAGAAATTGTTATTAAAGTCAGAAAATAATTGGTGGCGGTCACGAGTATCCATCATAGCCTTCACAGTCCGATTAAATTCACTAAGTTTTAGCACGATCTCGTTACTACTGAATTGAAGTTCTAAAAAAGACAAAGAATAGGAAAGAGTGTTTGATAGTCTTGATTTATTGATGTGGGTGTTCTATAAAAAAAGAAACGGTGTCTAGAAGGAACTAGATACTTTTTTGATATAGTATAAGCGAGACGGTGTGAGAATTCCGAAAATTCATTCCTAACAGGGATCAAAATCTGGTCGTTGGGATACGCCAACTGCGACCCAACCACTAGGCTACTGCCATGTTCTCATGTTTTATAATGAGATACTCTAATACTATGCTTCTTTCAACATGATCTCTCACGCTTAATTGTTAATACTCCCTCCGCCTCAAAATAAGTGACTTGTATTTGTCTAAATTCGTATACATCCATACAATAAAACGTGTCTAGGTGCATGTGCATCTAGACAAATGCAAGTCACTTATGTATTTGTATGCATCTATACACTAAAATATGTCTAGGTGCATGCAAACTAGACAAATGCAAGTCACTTATTTTGGGACAGAGGGAGTATGGATCTTTAATGTTCCTTGGCAAGCTGAGAGTTAACTAGAGGAATTAGAATATTTGTTTACTCATCTAGTTATTCTTGCTTTTGAATTCTTTATTGTGACTTTCTTGCCTTAACACCACTTGTATGATATTCTTGTCATTACTCTTTCTATGCTAAGCTTTCATATTGAAAAAGTAGTAGGTGCATGAGACTCCTAATTTTAAGTGAACTTGCTTTTTCGTTATTTCAATTTAAACGTTGAGTTCCTTATGATTTTAGTTTTATTATCCAAAAAAGGTCAAGGTTTAAGCTTGGGAGGTTGATGACTATAAAACATAATCATTTCTCTCTGCGTTTAAACCTTATATTTGTCAAGTAATTGATGAAGTACCTCTCTGACACTGTCACTAATGGTTAATTATTGCATAAATGTGCAAATCCTTTGCTTGAACTTTCTCCTTACATAATTGAGCACTTCTATGGTAAATCTGGAGCATGTAATAAAGGATCCTGAGTTGCCAACAATCCCAAGTTAAAGAGGCCACGAAGGAGTCCTTCAGAGACTTTAACGGGCATGTCCTGCCCATACCGTGCACCCATACGAGGTGTCGTCGCCTTCGTCTGATCAACACAAGCAATTTTTGTGAATACGCCTATATAAGAATCATAACGGACCTGCCAGAAACCCTAACACGAGTCTGTAGAAAACACATCTAAAGCCATTTTGCATATAGGGAGAGGGGGAGAGGAGATCCACCCCTGCAATCACCATAGACATTTCTCATCTTCCTCTCCATATCTATACCTAGCATAGTCATTTACTTGTAATCTTGATCTCATCACGATTGGCGGTATTATAAGACTATTTGCTATTTTATTAAGAATTTTTAAACAATATTTATTATATTGATCTAATCATGAGTCAGTAGTTCTCACGGGTTCCAAGCTGAGGCACAACCTCGTAGCATTTTGTGCAAATTTTACCTCCATGGGATATTGGGTTATGATTGAATGTTAGATTTATCCTTTGTATTTTTGTCTATTGTCTCGATCCAAGGACTCGTTAAGTACCCGCGACCCCGATGATCAATACAGTTAATGAGGTGAGATGAGTGTTGATCAGTTTCTACATGTGAAACCCAGTGATAGCAAGGAGTTACAGTAGTTTTTTAGAGATCTATTTGGGAATAATGGTAACACCAATGATCATAAAGCTTTGATATGTTTTACTTTAATTGTGTAACCCGGCGCGATGGTGGTGTGGTAGTTGGACAAAAGTCTATAGTAGATGTGGTTGTCAAATACTATAGTTGCTACGGATGTACCACCCATATTTTTTATCGATATTAAATCACAACCTATGAATGATATTATATGTATTTATCTTTATCCCTAACATATGTGCACAACTGCAGTAAATCTTTAGCACTAGCTGATGTCCATACATTAATACAAACCATAAAAAGTAAACGTGAAAGGCCCGATAAACAAAGATACTACGAGCTTTTAAGGTATTGGTCAACATAATCATACACCATACCGAATTCTTCCCAAGGTTCGACAAACCTAGATCTTTTAGAAAAAAGAAAATTATACTATATCCGTAATCCGAATCGAAAGTATCAAAAATGCCTAGCCCATGTTTCAAGTGTGATTTGCACAAGGTAGTTGTAAGATTCCTCACAATAAATTTTAAGAGCTTCCATTGCAAGATCAAAACCAGATATGGTATGGACATAGCTGGCTGAAAACATATATTTCTTAAGTTCTTCTCGAAAACCAGCTAACTAGAAATATGCAAAGATATGTCTAAGAAAGAATCTCTGTGGTGAGTTAGGAAAGACTTTGGATATTGCTTTACGCAGTCCCTGATAAAATTCATCCCCAGTTTTATACTTTATTCCTACATCTAAAATAGTAAAAACAGTTTTGCAAATACAGACAAATATTTACGTTTTTCCTATCAAATATGAGGGGAAGACGAGCAACTAGCCTATAGTTGTGTGGAACAGAAACCTAGAAGGTAACTTGGTGGGAATTAGACACAACCAAATGTATCCTCCATCTGAGAAGTGAAACACTACGAACATTGAAAACCGTAGCAACATTCGTCTTTATGAAGTTCGTGTGCATATGATTACTATACTTACAATTAGTTTCCGTAAAATGTAAAATAGTGTGCGAAAAGCTATAGACATTTTTTCTAACTCATGTGCGATGCGCATGTGAGTGAGCACGCTTGGGCCACGAACACACGGTAGATATTTTGATCTATAAGGATTGTTCGAACCGTACACGGAAAATTCCATCCATGCACGATACAGGATGTTAATAGGCCTGATATATAGTACTCACTCTCGTAAAATATAAGCCATCTAAGAGTTAGTTAAAAGTCAACATTTTCTAAGTTTGATCATGTTTACACATAAAAATATGAATATTTACAATACTAAACGAATATCAATAGATTCACCATAAAATATATTTTTACTAATATGTCTATTTATTATTGTAAATGTAGATATGTTTTCCTAAATATCTAGTCAAAACTACTAGTAAGATTTGACTAATTCTTAGACATCTTATATTTTAGAATAGAGGGAGTAATTGTTTATTGTTTGGCGTGTATGCTTGTTTTGGCGGTGGCAGCAACAACATGATGACATGTTCGACGTGACGGGTGGTTCTCATGTTTAGTTTTTCGTGTGATACTACGACGATTAATGGTGCTTGCATTGGAAGGGGTATGTCTCCATGGCGTGTTGATTGGTTTTTTTTACAAAGAATATATATTAATATGATAAAGATACCCTCAACCTCTGCACCAACGTATTACTCTAGCAGCATTACAAATGCACACAACCAAAAAAGAATGAAGAATTAAAAAACAAAAAGTCCTACTACAGTGATCCATTCCTTGAAACAACAGTACTAACATCACCAAGACAGCACCTGAAGTCCAGCTTCTCCAAAAGCGACGTCTCCAAAAAAGAACATTCGACAAACATCATCATCGCCGATCATAGATCTTAGGTTTTCACCCTGAAGAAATCCTCGCTCTCAAAACAAAGCCTTCCATAAGGCCATTGCTAGGCACACCCAATTAAGACCAGATCTTAGATTTTCACCATTAAAGATAAGACTTTGAGTTCTCCTATGCATCCACCCCAAACTGAAGAGAGATGTCGTTGGCACGCTTGGTTTCTCCATAATCCAAAAATGCACAGTTGCTCTCCGGATGTTTGCATATGGAGTTGCTGGAGACACACATGACGACTACCTCCGCATGGCAGAGTCAACAGCCATCGACTGCATGTACAAATTTTGCAGGGCCATTGTGGCAGTGTATGGGAAGAAATACCTGAAAACACCCAATACAGAAGACACAGCTCGAATCTTGGAACAGAATGTTGCAAGAGGTTTTCCAGGAATGCTTGGAAGCATTGGCTGTATGCACTGGGCTTGGAAGAACTGTCCATTCGTGCACCAAAGTATGTACAAAGGTTACAAAAGATCATGTAGTGTGGTGCTTGAGGCTATGGCAGATCGGAATCTATGGATTTGGCATGCTTTCTTCGGTATGGCAGGATCACACAATGATATCAACGTGCTGTAGTGTTCAAATGTGTTTGCCAAGCTTGTTGAAGGAAGAGCTCCTCCAGTGCACTTCGAGATCAATGGCCACCAGTATGACAAGGGCTACTACTTGGCAGTTGGCATCTACCCAAGATGGTCAACATTTGTGAAGACAATCTCAAACCTTGTGCCTGGAGGAAAGAATGCTTGGTTTGCCCAATAGCAGAAGGCTTGCAGGAAGGGTGTGGAGAGGATATTCGGTGGTGCTGCAAGCTTGATTTGCCATTGTTAGGTACCCTTCCCTTACCTGGTCGAAAGATTAGATGTGGGAGGTCATGACTTGTGTGATCTTGCACAACATAATCATCGAGAGCGAGCGAAAGGATCCAGTGTTTGACACTGAATCCTATTTTCGCCAAGGTCCTCTTGCAGATATTGACCACCAAGTTCCACCTACATTTGCTACTTTTCTTACTAGATGGCAGGAAGTTTGAGACACAAATACTCATAGCCAACTGCAGAATGATCTGGTCGAGCATTTATGGAGGTTCAAAGGAGCCAGTTAGTTTGTTTATTTTCTTGCCTTTGTTTGATGAACATTTTAAATTATTTGTTTAATTTCATGAATTTGTAGTAAATCTGAATGTTCAATTCTTTATTTTCTATATAGGACATGTTTAAATTAGTTGTTGATTTAATAAAAAAAATATTTTTTTTGCATGGGGGGCACGGCCAGGTCCGGCTCTATATTTTTCGGGGCCCTTGGGCGAAGTCGACAAAAGGGCCCCTAATGACAATATATACGTATAACTAGATATATAGACGATATATGTGCTAATTTCACTTGCAAAACATTTGAAAGCATATAACCACATGTTCATAGTCAAGATGTCTATAAATAATTTCCAAGCACTAAAGCATTGTGATATTTAGATAGAAAAAATGAAAACGGTAGGAAAACATAACAAGTATATCATACTAGCGAATACCTAAAAAATAGCCTCCAACTCCAATGAGATCATCGATAATTAAGCTTCAGTGCTTCGAAAAAAGCTTCTTCGTGCATTTCTAGATGCAAAATCATCGAGGATACTATCAAGATTAATGTTGTCCAATATATCCTTCTCAATATAACACGTAGCCAAGCCATTCAATCTGTCTTGTAACATAGTTGACCTCAAACAGTTCTTCAGTAGCTTTATTTTAGAGAAACTTCTTTCAGCTAAGGCCACAGTCATAGGTAAAGTCAAAAGGATCCGATAAGCAACTGAGACATTTGGATAGCAATCAACGGCTATAATTAATTGAAGAATCTCATCCGCTGACATCAAATTATTTGGCAAAGTTACTTGCAACACCTTTAACTCAGAGAAAAAATCATCAAGATCGACATCACACAAATTCTTATGAGTAAAAGTTTCTGCAAAAGTAGTGCAAGATTTTCTGAGATTATTATCATCCATGGACTTCAGATTCTTTGAGTTGAATAAGAAACCAAACACCTTTTCAAATTCCTTCAGCTTCTCAAATCGACTATTCAATGAAGCAATTGTAGTGTCAACAATGACAAGAAAGTAAGAAACTCTGAAAGATTCAATAGCTAACAACTGCAATTCGTCTTCTTCATCATTGATTTCATCAAAATGCTTCTTCCTTTTACTTTGACGTTTTGTACGAAATTTTGGCTCTATGTCCATAGAAGATGCAAGGTTTTTGGCACTTTCAATGTTAGTATTGAATCCTTCAACTCTAAACTTCTGAAAAAATTCAATGACCCCTTCAATGTGTTTGACAGTAGCATCAATGCACACAATTTTTTCCTGTAACTTCTTGCTCACCATATTTATAGAAAATAAAACCTCATGCCAAATAACCATACCAACTAAAGTCTCAAATTTCCCAAGTGCTTTGTACAAAGATTGAGCATCACTAACCGTAGCTGGATCATCAATAGAAGCCTCCACTAGTCTCAAATAACCATAATAACTAAACTCTCAAATTTCCCAAGTGCTTTGTACAAAGATTGAGCATCACTAACCGTAGCTGGATCATCAATAGAAGCCTCCACTAGTTTCTTCAAAGCTGATCTTACTTGGGCAGTTTGGAACCTTATAGGTTGCACACTCTTTATTCGACTCTCCCAATGAGTATCTAACAATGGTTTGAGAGTCATATTTGGAACATTATCAAGCAAAATCTTCCACCGCTTGGTAGAACGTGCAAACAAAACATATATACGCTGGATAATACCAAAGAATGAAATAGCCTGTTCGCATGATTTTGCCATATCACAAAGAGTGAGATTCAAACTATGACATGCACATGGCATGTATAATGCTTTCGGATTTTCTTTAAGCAAACGATTTTGAACACCTTGCTTTTTTCCCTTCATGTTGGAACCATTGTCATAACCTTGCCCCCTCACATTAGCAACATCCAAGTCAAGAGCATCCAATGTATCCAACAATACATTAAAAAGACCCAATTCTGATGTGTCATCAACCTTTATGAACCCTAGGAAAAACTCCTCCACTCTCGGGATGTCAGTTGATATATTGACACAACGCACAATTAGCGTCATTTGTTCTTCATGGCTCACATCTGGGGTACAATCCAAGATAACAGAGAAATACTTGGCATCCTTAATGATCTTTAATATAACCTTTCTCATAGCATTGGCAAGGAGCGAGATCAACTCATTTTGAATGTTGTGTCCAAGATAATGATGATGAATTTCATTGTTTTGAATGCGCCTAATATGTTCTTGCATCACATGATCAAATTCAGCAATCATTTCAACCGTGCCTAGAAAATTTCCATTGCTATCTTGATACAACTTCTCATTTAACCCTCGAAAGGCCAAATTATGTTTTGCAAGAAACTTCACTGCAGGAACTATTCTTTGCAAAACCTGTCGCCGACGCTCTTTTTCTTTTGGAACCAACCGTTGCATGTCATCATCAATTGTTTTCTTTTTGCTTAACCTTAACCTTAGTTCATTCCATGTATTCATGTTTGTCAAATGCTCAACACTCTTCTCATGATCTTTGAGTCTTGGACTAAGACGCTGCCAATCCCTCAATCCATCAGATGCTAGCAAGGACTTATTATTATTTGATTTGAACAACTTGCAGCAAAAACAATAAACTTTGTCTATCTCTTTAGAGTAAACCAACCACTTTCTATCAACAACCTCACAATTGGCTAACTTTCTGGAGTAGTATTCATAAGAAAAATGTCTACCTTTGTCATCCGTAGGGAACTCCAGACCCAATTCTCTCACAGGCCCCTTTTCAATTAAAATATCCCTTTTGCAATTATCAAGATTATCCCATGTTCTAGGATCATAGATTGATGAAAGAGAATCATCTTGTCCATCACTATTAGGAGCATCTGCATGGCAAACAAAAGATTGTAATTAGTTGCTTATTTATACTTGGAAAAATTGACGCTAGTTAGTTATTTACCGTTTTCCGGGGATTGTTCATCACCACTAGAAGCATCTTGTTCTTCCCCCCTATTGTCCTCATTAACATTAACATTAACATCAACATCAACATCTGCATGGCAAACAAAATATTATAATTAGTTACTTACTTACACTTGAAAAATTGACGCTAGTTAGTTATTTACCGTTTTCCGGGAATTGTTCATTGGCCTCAAGATCTGCATTTGAATTATTCTCATCATCTTCTCCAAGATCAGATTCTTGCCTTTGATTATTATTGTTGATATCAACACTACTTTTTGTTGGAAAAAACTTATTTAAAGCACCTCTTTGTGAATCAATAAGCTGATTCTCTTTCTTTCTTTTCCTCTTTTTGGCAGCACCCGACAATTGCTTCCCCATCGTAACACCTATCACAGATTGTAATTTTAAAAATTATAACCCTAATTGACTATGACTAATTGAGAGATTAATCAGAACTTAGAAAGATTAGATGAGGGATTAATTAGAAGACGTAAACTTACAGAGAGAAACTAGGCGCGTGTCCTGTAAATTGTGAATTTGTGATGGAGAGAGAGCATCTGCTGGACGAGAAACGGAGTCACGGACACCTGCGGACAGGGCCTGGACCGCTGGATGCCTCACGCCTGGTCACACCTGAGACGAACTGACGAGCCGCCGAGTCGGCGACAGAGAAACTGACGAAGAGAAGACCTCCCGTGGCCTGTTCTGTTGACTCGCGAGACAGCCAGACAGGCGACAAACGACTAAACAAGACGTCAAGACCCGACGACGACGGCCCGATCCCCTGCCCCCCGCGCCGCGCGACGCCTGCCTTTTCACGATCGATCTGGTCGATCAGATTTCCAGATGGAGACGGCCACGGGATCCTATCGCTATCGATTTCCTCATCTCGATCGGAAACTGGAAACAGCCAACAGGTACGTGCAGCTCCAACTCGAGGCCTAGCCCAGGAGGTACGCGTCCAAAAAAAAAACTGTTCGACGCCTGGGCCTGCTGCAGAAAAATTCTTGGGCCCCCTCCGGTCTGGGCCCATGGCGGTTGCACAACCCTGCCATGGGCCAGAGCCGGGCCTGGGCACGGCTGTGAATCAGCGTCCTCCAAATCGTGCATGCATCCGGCGCCCCCCATACGGTCCAATATCGAGCCGCGCTGCCGTATAGGGAAGGAGTGGAGATGCTCTTCCTGGATTGAGTGGTCATATGTCTCGTAGGTACAGTATATCTTTCAATTTTACCAGATATATCTTTGTTGTCGAGATATGTTTTCGGTTTGTCTGCTTACTTTTTGTTAGTAAAACCGGAGTATATTAACAAATCAATCAGACGAGACATTTTAGGCCGCGTGGTGTTTTCATGGTTAGTCCCCCCGAACGCGCTCGACCCATCGACCAAGTTGGCAATGATCGCCTTCCTATAAAGAAGAAAGGACGAAAAAGATTGTGTAGAGCTACCGTGCATAGGATGGGCGCGGAGCAGAACGTCGCGTCGGCGGTGAACCCGTCGTTGTCCACAGGCGGCGGCGCCCTCACGTCGTCGTTCCGCCTCCGCAACGGCAGCCTGAACGCGGTCCGTCTCAGGCGTGTGTTCGACCTGTTCGACCGCAACGGCGACGGCGAGATCACGGTAGACGAGCTGGCGCAGGCGCTGGACTCGCTCGGGCTCGTCGCCGACCGCGCCGGCCTGGCCACCACCGTGGGGGCGTACGTACCCGAGGGCGCGGCGGGTCTCCGGTTCGAGGACTTCAAGTCCCTCCACCGCGCCCTCGGTGACGCGATGTTCTGCGTGCTGGAAGACGTGCCCGAGGACGGCGAGGCGACCGGCGGCGGTGGGGACGAGGAGGAGATGAGGGAGGCGTTCAAGGTGTTCGACGTGGACGGCGACGGGTTCATCTCGGCCGCCGAGCTGCAGGAGGTGCTCAGGAAGCTGGGGCTCCCCGAGGCCAGCAGCCTCGCCACCGTGCGCGAGATGATCTGCAATGTCGACCGCAACAGCGACGGCCAGATCGACTTCGGCGAGTTCAAGTCCATGATGCAGGGGGTCACCATCTGGGGCGCCTGAATTATACCATCGGTCGTGTGGGAATCCATTAACTAACGGGACTCCACCGCTTGAAGCCATGCGCGCACCAGCTCGATCAAGATCGGTAGGTTCCCGCCCATTGAAGTGCACGATCTCAAGCTGATCGTTGTGTACATGTGGTTATGTCTCTGTTGATATGTCCCAATGAATTTAGTGGTGTGGATTAGTGTTTCTTCAGCCTGTGCCCAGAGCCTGCCCACTAGGATAATCATTTCATTATGTTACAGTTAACGGAAATTATATCTAGGTTGTACCATGAGACCTGTGACCAAGGAAAACAATTTCGGCTAAGTAGTAGGAATGGCACGGTTTTCTTCAGCAGGTGCCCAGTACTGATCTTTGTTGAAGGATCAGAAATGGGATATGCAAATTCTGGATGCGGGTATATGAACTTTACTTAAATTAGCAAAAATCGTATACGTTTAAGATTACCAAGAAAATAATCAGCTGTTTTCCTTGAACTTTGCAAAAATAAATAAATAAATAAAATGTTCAATAACAAAAATATTTCGGCCATAGTATTGGGTAGAATCTTTCTTCTAAATTTTTGTAATAAAATACGATCAGTCTGTACCCTGTGGAAAAAAATGACAAAACGAGCGAGTGTACAAAACTAATTTTCTTGGTCGAAATTTTGAACCAAAGAATTTTATTTTGGCCTGATTTTTCAAAACAAACTCTTAAATTTTGCCCAAAATCTTCTAAGTTTGGGCATGGATCAATTTATTAGTAGTCTAAGGCTTTGTTTGGAGACAATGTTTTGAAATATCACAGTATCAGAAAACCCACCATATAGAAACAAATTAATCGCGTGTTAAAACATTGCAAAAAGAAAAAAATACTCTAAAAAGTTATGAAAATATTTTGTCCATAGTATTAGGTAGAAACTAATATTGTTTTTTAAGGAAATACGATCATTCTGTGACCTGTGGGAAGAATAGCAAAACGAGTTAGTGATCAAAATGAACTATTTGGGTCAAAACTTCACATCAAAGAAATCAAAATGAACTATTTTGGTCAAAACTTCACATCAAAGAATTTAAGTTTGGCCTGATTTTCTGAAATATTTTTTTACAAAACCTTCCAGTTTTTTGTACCGGTGAATGTATTAGTAGTCTAAGGCTCAGTATAGAGAACTGGTGAAAGTTGCAATCTTTGCCACATAAGAGCATCTTAGTCGTGTCCCCCAAACCGTCCTCCAACAGCTTTGGGACGCGCTGGACACGGGCACGCACCCTAACACCGTTTCGCTCCAGTGCGCTGAGGTCATCCCGGCTACACAGGAGACACTACGGGTGCGCCGGACACAACGCACAGGCGAGGTGGCATCGACGGGCTAGTCCTGTCATTTGTAGCATCAGTATTTATTATGTCGTCGCCAACTGTAGTGACCCAACATACCACTGCATGATGTAGTACACTATAGTCATTGATATAACACCAATGAAACACTGTTCACTAATATTACATCACTTAGAGTGGTACAATAGAAACATCCCGGGTCTAAAATATGACTTTAGATTACATATAACATAGTATAAAATATCGAAAGAACCTCCTTAACATAACGAGGATTATCAATTACAAAAGAGAATTAGAAATAGAAACTCGAAGCCTCTACTAGAAGTACAACTACTATAATATAAGACTAGATCTTGCATATGCTACTAAAGCAATGCTTTACATAAATAGGTTCTGGTTTCTAAAAATTAATTATACGCTACATTTCAGCTTGACTTTCATAGCTTCAGATGTAGTTGTCATCTCTATTGATCTTCTCTGGATTTCTTCAACTCTTCAAAGTATTTCACCTACTAGGTTCACCATTGATTGCTCCTAAATCTAGCAGGGGTTAAGAAGATACGGTTGAGTACGAGCATACTTAGCAAGTTCACTAAAAAGGAGTGTTTGATGCACTAGCTACAACCACAGACTAAAAGGTCGTAGGTTATGCATGCTTTTGTAAATATTTCTTCAAAGGTTGCTTTTATTATGAAAAGCTATGTCCGTTAGTCTTCACAGGTTGATTAGAACTTCGTGAAGTTCCTTTCCTGCAGCGTTCGCAGCTCCTTCCCGAAATAGGGAGTAACATGTCACACTTTTTAACACTTTGCAAAGGTGTGTTGCTTTATCCATGAGAGATTCTTATCCATGTTACACACACGGGCGTACTTTCCCATTCACACTTCCGTTGGTGTGAGGCCCAGTATAAGAACCTAAGTCAATCATTGTCCTTCTTCACGACCCCGCATGCCTCCTTGGAGTATGCCATGTGTAACATCCCAACACTTTAATCTAGGTTATCAAGTTCAAATCACCCAATTTAGGGTTAACAAAAATTTTACAAATAAAATGATTATGAATGCATGTGTGTGTTGTATTAGTGTAGAATTGTTTGAAAATGCCATGCTTGATTGTTCTAAATGGTGTGAAATGGTTTAAAGGTGAATGCCACATCATCTAGACCATTTACAAACAAAATCCAAAGAAAAAGAAATCAAATAATAATAAACAAAGCAAATGGTCATTTTGACCAAAGTTAACCACTAGGCCACTTTAAGTGTTCCTGGAAGAGAAATTCTAACAGAAATATTTCTAGTTCTTTTCACCCCTTGCTAGACCAAGTAAAGATGTACCAAGGCCCACTTTACAAACTTACAAAACATCTAGCAAATCAATTAAATGGACAATGGAAAATTGAATCCAATTCATATGTTAAGATCCTCATTTTTGAAAAACCCATCAAATCAATTCCCCTTGCCAATCCCAAGCAATCATAGATAACCAAGCATAAGTGTAAATCACTCACTAAAATTGAGCCAAAAATTCAAATTTAAATTTCTTTCGGCCATTAGATCAAACACTTGGTGAGCACAGAAATAGCTGTCAAACTATTATTGTTTGTGATCAATGCCTTATTCCCCATTTGACCCCTTTCTACTCCCCTTGTCTCCCCCAACCACAGCCAAGGCAATAGAGCCACTCCCCCTCACTGTGTGCACCAGTGCATTGCCACCCGAGCACCTCCCCTTGCCACCCGACATGGACCGCTCACAGCAGACCGCCTCGAGCTCGCCCATGATGTCTAGGAGGTAGCTATGGCCACACCGCCGCCCCTGTCCACTCCCCGAGCGAAGCCAAGCCATGGACCACCCCAGCAAAGCCACGCCCAGAGCGTCTACGCCATGTCGAGGACGCCAGAGGCCATGACCGACAGCAGACACGCCAAGGCCGACCTCACCTCACCCAGACACTGCTCCGCCATGACCCCAAAGATTACCAGACATCCCGTTAAATGGCCGCCGACCGAGCCACCGTGGCGCGATCGAACACCACCTCTACCGCGTAGAGCACCACCCGCTCCCGACCAAATACGACTGCCCCTTGCCACGCCTTTAAGCCAGAGAGGACCGCCAGGAGACCACGCACCATCCCTACCCCCAGCCGCGCCGCTAGCTGCCTGTAGCGTCGCCACCGACGAGCCGTGCCCACGCCACTCGGTCCCCTCATTGAGCTATAAAAGGAGGCCCTCTCTGCCTCAATTTTGCACATCACTCGACTCCCCACTCACCACTGATCCTCCCCACTCTCCCAAGAGCTGCCGCGACCACGCCTCGAACCGCCGTCGTCTACCAGCTCGAACGCCCCCATCGCCGACCGTAGCTGGAGCCCAGGTGAGCCCCCGTAGACCCCCACCATGCCGCTAGGGTTCGTCCTCGCCGGAGACCTGTTCACCGTGAACGACGAACCACAACTGTAGAATCTAGTCTAATCGCACGGCTTAGATTGAAATGTACTGATTCGGGTTTTAGGAGTTGCTGACAAGCAGGACCCCCCTGTCAGCAGCCCGCTGCACCCGCACAGTGTAGCTGGGTCGGCCCATTTCCTTTCCCGCGCGTATCCCAACGATTCAAATATTATTTTCTAATTTAGTTGAAACTAGATTTCGTTAGTAGATTCAAAAATCAATTCAGAGAGTTTCACTTAACCAAATGACATGATTAAAATTTTGCTAGAAAGGCAATTAAAATATCTAACCAAGCCCATTGGATTTAAATCATTTGGAGTTAGAGAGCATCTATAGAAAAAATAACAAAACAGAGACTTTTGCAACTTCAAACATTTTTCAAAAATCAACCATAATAGCTTTTGAGTTGATTCCAACTCCCAAAAATCACATTTGACAATACCTATCTGAATATGTAAAAATATCTAGGATTGCATGCAGTGACTTTGGACTAGTACCAAAATAATGCTATATAGGCATTTCTAGTCACTTTAAATCATTTAAATGATAATCTTAAACTTTATAAAATGTGACCAACCCTTTAAATCACATTCCCATGTATTAGAATATGTGGTGATGACATGTGTTCACATGATACCATATTTTAGTTGGAGAATATTAAATCTTAATTAATTTCAATGAGTAGAAATTATTTTTCTCAAATAAAATAAATGAAACTAGTTCTTTAAATCTTGTGATGAGTGTGATGATGCTAGATCATCAAGTTTGAACCTTAGGGTGCTAAATAGACTTAGTTAAGTATTGTTTTGTGATTTGTGTACCCCGTATTTATTTATAGACGATAGTACCGACCAAGTCTACGAGGAGGAGGAGTTCTACCCCGAAGAAGACGAAGAGAACTTCAATCACTGCACCAATCAAGGAAAGCTAACACTCGCAAGTTTCTTAACTATGCAAGCTAGAACTAAGAAAGTTAACACTTGCCCCCTTGATAACTTAAGCAAATGCATTAGGCATGCTTTGGTTATATACTTTTGATTATACCAATCCCAAGTTTTACTTGCAAGCTTTACTTTTTGCTTTACCAAAGTTTCTTTACTTTTAGTAATACTTTGGGAAACTTGGAAAAGTAGTATATATAGCATAAAGAGTATAAAACTAGACCTATACTAGATGTCATTCCATGGCATGAGATTGAAATTAGTACTCCTCATTAGTGAACACTCTTAACCTTAGTGGCTAGTGCTAAGCATAAAACTTGATCACTTTAGATGGGAATACTTGGTAAAAATGCTTATGAAAACCTTGGAATGATGAGTCATTCTATCGAGATGTTTTGACATGTATTGAGAAACACAAATGGTTTATGATGATGAAAATGTTGAGGCATGAGCCTTAGCCGTTTATAAAATCTGATGGTTGGGTTCGGATGCGATACAATTCCAATTTTACTGTACAACCATAATACCTGAATTGGGTAAGGCTTAGCTAGAAGTTTATATGCATTAGTATGGGTTCCCTCGCGGAAGAGGTTCGAGCTGAGGCTACCTCTTGATGATGCCCACCTATGCAGTGCCCAGTATGGCAGATGGCCATGGCTGGGAGGCCAAGCTCATAGGAGAGGTGCCTATACTAGAGTGTGTAAAGGAAAGGTTATGATTGATTATCCGCATACTAAGTATGATGATTCAGGGTTATCCCTGACAGATGTATTGAATGTTGTGTTGAAAGTGTACCACCTCAGCAGAGTGTCAAACTATTCGAATAGCCGCGTCTGCGGTCATGGACAGTTGGAGTGGCCATACTGTTCCGTTGTCAGATGTTTTCAAAACAACTTGTGAAATGAATTGTGACTTTGACTTGACCACAACAGGGTTGTGACTATGAAAACTAAGTTCCCACTTAGGTAATTTAGAACATTAATTTAACTTTATTTACTTCTGAACTCAACTTAGGTTAAATTTAGCTTTTGCAAATAAACTTAGAGCTTAGCATCCCTACTAGAACTACCTTACTTGTTAGTGATAGTTTGCGAGTACTTAAAGAGTACTCATGGCTTTGTCCCTAGCTATTCCTGTGGCCCAGACTATGAGGAGGACTATCATGAAGATGGACTGCAGGATGGCTATGACAACTAGGATCATGTCCCATCGTCAGCATTGCCTGTGACACTGAAGATGGAGCCCATCGTTACGCTTATTATTCCACTGCTTGTTTGTATTAAGACTGGATCATGAGATCCTCTATTCGTGTAAGACCTTATTATGGTTTGTAATGGATGATGTACTATGATATCCAATCTATTATGTCTTGCAAAAATGGTAATCATGGGATTGCGATGTATGGCATAATAGGCATCTGGGATTAAAAATCCGGGTGTTGACAAGTTGGTATCAGAGCCATCCTAACCATAGGAGACCCTAGTTAGAATGGACGTCCGAACAAAAACTTATTTTCAAAACCACAGAAGTGAGTATTTATGAAAACATATTCCCACTCTTATCCTTGATTCTTTCAAAAAGATTCATGTTCCTAAAAAATTCTTACATTAATACATAAAATTTGACACACTTGGTCACCTCACTAACTTACTCATCCTAAATTCTTATAGATGGAAGTTTAGTATTACAAGTTCTACCAGTTGGGTAACGAAGGCCAACTAATCTTTGAGAGGGATCTTGATGCACTGTCTGAGTACCTTGAGCGTCCGCATCCAGAATTCTTTAGAGCTCAACTCAAGGATTTTCCAGGAGGAGATCTACAATGGATGATAGTTGCAGATCTTCAAGGCAAGATGGAGGCACCCCTTTCTGAGAAGATTCAATTCACCGTGAGAGAGAACAACTGGCTAGATGGATTAGCCAGGGCTATACATGAAGCTCTTGCCCGTCTGTGTGGGCAAAACATCAACTTGATCCAGGGAACTCGCTTTGCTCACTATGCAAGGGTTGATTCTATGGGAATGCCATTGGAGATGCTAAGTCATCCAGAAATGAAGCACCAAGTGGAGAATCTTGACTTCCTACTGTATGATAGACAGAAGGAATTGGAAAATGCTCGAGCCTACGCCAACCACAACCTTGCCATTGCCGCCAAGAAGGACCAGACTTTTTCCCTGCTCGTCAAGGATCACCAATCACTTCGTCGTCAACACGAGAAGAAGGATCGCACCATCGCTCGTCTTTGCAAGAAGGTGGCCGACCTCGAGAAGACCATCCAGGAGCAAGAAGCCCAGCTTGCAGCAAAAGAAGAAGATGAAGAAGGTGAAGACATCAAGGGAGATCTTCACTCATACCTCAGTGATGACAACGACTACCTGGAGGATGATGCCATGGATTTATACACCGATGATGATGATTCCGACTTCATTGATGATGAGTAGATGCACTTGATCACTACTGTAGGAATGAGTTGTATCGGTCCAACTGTATCTTAGCTCACAGAATGGTTCTTAAAACCATCTGTTTTCTGTTTATGTTGTGGTGTGTGCGTGTGTTGTATGGTTTGCTTGAATGAATGAATGAGAAGTTGTTAGTTTGCCAAACCCGAGTCAAACTCAAAGTTTTACCCTTGAAAAATAAACCATGAACCTTAGAACTTTCCCTCTTACCTCATTATCTATCTCAATCTTCAGATGACTCGTGGAAACCAATGAGGAAGCAGCTCATCGCAGGACCCGCTGCTGCCAATTCTGCAGATGTTAGTTTCCGACCGTGAAGCTAGTAGAGCAGAGCGCCAAGCCAACCTAGCCACCCTACAACAGATAGCTCAAATGGCCCACAATAATCAAGGCCATGGAAATCAGGACCATCATGGATCCAAGCTTAAGAATTTTCAGAATACCAATCCCCCTATCTTCAACAAATCTGAGGATCCTTTAGATGCTGATGACTGGTTGCAGACAATGGAGAATAACCTAGAAGTCGCAGGAGTTGAAGCCAACGAGAAGGTACTGTTTGCCACCCACTATCTGGTAGGAGATGTAAGAGCCTGGTGGAATAGCACCCGTACTATGAACCACAGTCAAGTGATGACGCGAGAAGCTTTCAAGATCAAGTTTAGCCGCACCCATGTGCCGCAAGGTTTAGTCACCAGAATGAGAGATGAGTTCAGGGAACTGAAGCAACGAAGGATGACGGTAGTTGAGTACCGTGACAAATTTCTATCCCTCGCTTGATATGCCCCTGATGAGATCAACACTGATGCCAAGAAGAAGGAAAGATTCCTGAATGGACTGCATGATGAGATGTAGACGGTATTAGTCAACATCCATTTTGAAGATCTCGAAGAGCTAGTCGACTCTACTATCCAGATGGAAGGGAAGATAAACCAAGCAAATGATAACCGCAAGCGCAAGATGATGCATCAGACTGGGTCCCACAATACCCAGAAGTATCGCCCCAACCCGTCTGCAGGATATGCCCCAAGAAACAATAGACCCCCAATGTCTTGTCCAAGCTACCCCAATCATAGCGGAGGAAACGTGAAGTCCGGAGGAAACCACAACAACAACCCTGGCAACTCCAACAACTTCAACCGTGCACCGCCAAAGGCCAACAACAACAACAATATTGCCCCAAGGACTGGAAGCAATGCCGTGCCTGTTGCCACCAAAGACAAGTCCCAGATTGCTTGCTTTGAATGTGGAGTCAAGGGTCACTACTCCAATGAGTGTCCCAAGAATCTTGCAGCCACCACCAATGTGAATGCCCCAACTCAGCAACAGCGCCGTGTTCAGCCTGGAAGAAGATTTGCCCCAGGGAGTTCGCTCAACCGCAATGGCCATCTGTTTCACATGAATGCTGAAGAAGCCTAGGAAGTGCCAGATGTCGTGCTGGGTATGTTTTCTGTTAACTCAGTATTAGCGAGAGTGTTGTTTGATTCTGGAGCATTGCACTCGTTTGTTACAGAAGAATTTGCATGCACTAGTAAGATTCAACCAACAAAATTGAAGCATGTTATGATAGTTCAAATACCTGGTTCAACCACCAAAGCTAGGAAAATTTGCAAGGCTGTACCTATCAGAATCCACGGGATAGATTTTTATGCCAATATAATAGTACTTGGAACCAAAGGTTTGGAAGTAGTACTAGGAATGGATTGGAAGTTGAATACTTAAAGGATTGATCGACTGTGCCAAGAAAGCCATAACCATGACCAGTAGCTTTGGAGTATCAATAGAGCATGTATCTGAGACCTTGCCCCGTCAATTCAAATGCAACAAGAGTCTAGCCCTACCCACCATTGACCAAGTCAGAGTAGTCTATGAATACCCCGACGTATTCCCAGATGAATTGCCCGGTATGCCCCCAGATCGGGATATCGAGTTCATTATTGAGCTAATTCCTGGAACTAGACCCATAGCCCAGAGACCTTATAGTATGAACCCATCAGAGTTAGTGGAGCTGAAGAAGCAACTTGATGCTATGCTAGAGAAAGGCTTGATTCAACCAAGCGCATTGCCATGGAGATCGCTTGTTTTGTTTGTCGATAAGAAAGATGGAGGTAACCGTTTGTGTACGGATTACCGGAAGCTGAATGATGTCACCATCAAGAACAAGTACCCACTGCCCAAGATAGAGGATCTGTTTGATCAGTTGACTAGTGCTAGAGTGTTTTCTAAGATTGATCTTAGAACTAGTTATCATCAACTCAAGATTCGTGCAACGGATATTACAAAGACCGCCTTTACCACCAGATATGGGTTGTATGAGTATACGGTCATGTATTTTGGATTAACCAATGCCCCCGCTTATTTCATGAATCTCATGAATAAGATTTTTATGAATTTTCTGGATAAGTTTGTCGTTGTTTTTATCGACGACATTCTAATCTACGCCAAGTCAGAAGAAGACCATGAGCAACACCTGAGAACCATACTTGAAACCCTTAGAGAGCTTCAGTTGTATGCCAAGTTTAGCAAATGTGAGTTCTGGTTGAAGGAAGTTGGATTCCTCAGACATATCGTGTCGGCAGGAGGAGTCACTGTTGATCCCGCCAAGATCAAAGATGTTGAAGAATGTGAAGCCCCAACCACTCAAACCCAAGTCCGTGCATTTCTCGGATTAGCGGGATATTACTGCAAGTTTGTTGAAGGATTTTCAAGCAATTCCAGACCAATGACCCAACTATTGAAGAAAGACAAGAAGATTGAATGGACTGACAAATGTGAAGCAAGTTTTCAAGAGCTTAAGAAGAGATTGATTGCAGCCCCAATATTGATCATGCCAAATATCAAGAAGCCTTTTGATGTGTATTGTGATGCATTCAAGATTGGTCCCGGATGTGTGTTGATGCAAGAAGGCAAAGTCATCGCATATATGTCTCGACAACTGAAGCAGCATGAGAAAAACTACCCTACCCATGATCTTGAACTAGGAGCTGTAGTTTTAGCCTTGAAGACATGGCGTCATTACCTTATGGGTAATCGCTGTGAGATTTATTCGAATCACAAGAGCCTGAAGTATATTTTCACTCGGAAGGAGCTGAATATGAGGCAAAAGAGATGGATAGAGTTAATCAAGGATTATGACCTTGACATTCACTATCACCCTGGCAAAGCCAACGTGGTAGCAGATGCTCTTAGCAGATTGCCATGTAGGTTAAACACCATGATCAAAGAGAACCAGCCAAGTTTGCATGAAGAGTTGGAGCAGTTTAGAACTGAGCTAGTTAGCAAAGGATTTTTAGCTAGCATTGAACTTCAACCCACTTTGATTAGCCAAATCAAGGAAGCACAGAAGGGAAATGCAAGCATCGACGGAATCAAATGTCGTATTGGTACAGGAAAGGTACCCGGATTCACCGAAGATGAAGAAGGATTTTTGTGATACAAAGGACGATGTGCGGTGCCAGATTCGAGTGAAGCAAGTTATCATGCAAGAAGCTCATGATACTCTTTATTGTATCCACCCCAGAGGAACGAAGATGTATCAGGATTTAAAGGAGCAATTTTGGTGGCACAAGATGAAGAGAGAAATCGGAAGCTACATCGCCAAGTGTGATATCTGTCAAAGAGTCAAAGCAGAACATCTGAGACCCGCAGGACTGTTGCAACCATTGCAGATTCCGGAATGGAAATGGGATTCCATCGGAATGGACTTTATCACCGGTTTGCCTACTTCTAGTAGGGGAAATGACTCTATTTGGGTCATAGTTGATAGACTGTCCAAGGTAGCCCATTTTATACCTGTCAAGACAACCTACCAGAGTTTGAAGCTAGCAGAGCTATACATTGCTAGAATTGTCAGTTTGCATGGAACCCCCAAGACTATAGTGTCGGATCGAGGAACCCAGTTTACCTCGAGATTTTTGCAGAAAGTCCAAGAAGGATTAAGGACCAAGTTGAATTTCAGCACAACTTATCACCCGCAGACCGATGGACAAACTGAAAGAGTCAACCAAATCTTAGAAGATATGTTCAGAGCTTGTGTGTTAGAGTATGGATCAAAATGGGAAGATTGTCTGCCTTTCGTAGTATTCTCATACAACAACAGTTATCAAGCCAGTTTGGAAATGGCCCCATTTGAATTTCTATATGGAAGAAAGTGTCGTACCCCTTTGAATTGGTCGCAAGTAGGAGAGAGACAGATTTTTGGACCCGACATCCTACGAGAAGCCGAAGAGAAGGTTCACAAAGTCCGTGAGCACCTCAAGACAACCCAATCCAGACAGAAGAGTTATGCAGACAAGAGATGTAGAGACCTGACTTTCAACGTCAGAGATTTTGTGTATCTCAAAGTTTCGCCGTTGAAAGGAATGTAGCGTTTCCAGCTGAAAGGAAAGTTAGACCCTAGATATATCGGACCCTTCAAGATTTTGAATCGCGGAGGAGAAGTATCTTATCAACTGGAACTGCCAGAGGAGATGTTAGCCATCCATGATGTGTTCCATATCGTGTTACTTCGCAGATGCCTAGAAGTTCCGGAGAAGACTGAAGTTTTCAAGAACATCGATCACCGAGCCATTGATATCAACAATGATCTGACGTATCGATAAGTGCCCATGCGTATCTTTGAAGAAGCCTTCAGAACCACTAGGACCCGGAGTATCAAGTTTCTCAAGATCCAATGGAGCAACCATACCGAAGAAGAAGCTACCTGGGAGCAAGAATATTACATTAGGACTGAGTATCTAGATCTCTTTAGTTCCTAGTTTTTCTTAAATCTCGGGACGATATTTTGTTTAAGGAGGGAAGGTTTGTACCACCCCAAAACTTCAAATCAAGTTTATCAAATTCTAATCACCGAATTTAGGGTTAACAAAAACTTTTATTAATAAAATGAATATGAATGCATGTGTGTTTGCATTAGTGTAGATTTGAGTGCTTATGCCATGCTTGATTGTTCTAAATGATGTGAAATGGTTTAAGGATGAATACTACATGATCTAGACCAATTACAAACAAAATCAAAAGAAAAAGAAATCAAAAATGAATTAAATAAACCAAATGGTCATTTTGACCAAAGTAAACCACCACGTCACTTTGTGTGTTCCTAGAAGAAAATTTCTAACAAAAACAATTCTAATTCTTTTCACCCCTTGCTAGACCAAGTAAAGATGTACCAAGGCCCACTTTACAAACTTACAAAAACATCTAGCAAATCAATTAAATGTACAATGGAAAATTGAAACCAATTCATATGTTAAGATCCTCATTTTTGAAAAACCCATCAAATCAATTACCCTTGCCAATCCCAAGCAATCATAGATAACCAAGCATAAGTGTAGATCACTCACCAAAATTGAGCCAAAAATTCAAATTTAAATTTCTTTCAGCCATTAGATCAAACACTTGGTGAGCATAGAAATAGCTGCCAAACTATTACTGTTTGTGATCAATGCCTTGTTCCCCATTTGACCCCTTTTCTACTCCCCTTGTCTCCCCCAACCACAGCCAAGGCAATAGAGCCACTCCCCCTCACTGTGTGCACCAGTGCATTGCCACCCGAGCACCCCCTTGCCACCTGACATGGACCGCTCACAGCAGACCGCCTCGAGCTCGCCCATGATGTCTAGGAGGTAGCTGCGACCACACCACCGCCCCCTGTCCACTCCCCGAGCAAAGCCAAGCCGTGGATCACCCTAGCAAAGCCACATCCAGAGCGTCTGCGCCATGCCGAGGATGTGCCAGAGCGCCGCGCCCGACCAGATCGCACACGCTGCGCCTCGACCTCACCCCGCGCACACTGCTTCGCCATGACCCCAGCAACCGCCCAGACATCCCCGTTCACCGCCGCTCGACCCGTAGCCACTGTGCGCCGCATCAAACACCGCCTCTGCCACGCAGAGTACCGCCCGCTCCCGACCAAATGCGACTGCCCCTTGCCGCGCCTTTAAGCCAGAGAGGACCACCATGAGACCATGCATCGTCCCCTACCCCCAGCCGCGCTGTTAGCTGCCTGTAGCGTCGCCACCGACGAGCCGTGCCCATGCCGCTCGGTCCCCTCGTCGAGCTATAAAAGGAGGCCCTCTCCGCCTCAATTCTGCACATCACTCGACTCCCCACTCACCACTGATCCTCCCACACTCTCCCCGGAGCAAGGTGAGCCTCAGTGCGCTAGAATTTCACCGGAGTTCGCCGTTGTGGAGGAGAAGAGGTGCCGTCGATTGGAGCCGCCCCAAGAGCTGCCACGACCACGCCTTGAACCGCCGTCGTCTACCAGCTCGAATGCCCCCATCACCGACCGTAGCTAGAGCCCAGGTGAGCCCCCGTAGACCCCTACCATGCCGCTAGGGTTCGTCCTCGCCGGAGACCTGTTCACCGGGAACGATGAACCACAGCCACAGGATCTAGTCTAATCGCATGGCTTAGATTGAAACATACTGATTCGGGTTTTAGGAGTCACTGACAAGCGGACCCCCCTGTCAGCAGCCCGCTGCGCCCCCGTAGTGCAGCTGGGCCAGCCCATTTCCTTTCCCGCGCGTAGCCCAACGATTCAAATTAGTATTTTCCAATTTAGTTGAAACTAGATTCTGTAAGTAGATTCAAAAATAAATTCAGAGAGTTTTACTTAACCAAATGACATGATTCAAATTTTGCTAGAAAGGAAATTAAAATATCTATCCAAGACCGTTGGATTTAGATCATTTGGAGTTAGAGAGAATCTAAAGAAAAAATAACAAAACAGAGACTTTTGCAACTTCAAACATTTTTCAAAAATCAACCATAATAGCTTTTGAGTTGATTCCAACTCTTAAAAATCACATTTGACAATACCTATCTGAATATGTAAAAATATCTAGGATTCCATGCAGTGACTTTGGACTAGTACCAAAATAATGCTATATAGGCATTTCTAGTCACTTTAAATCATTTAAATGATAATCTTAAACTTTATAAAATGTGACCAACCCTTTAAATCACATTCCCATGTATTAGAATATATGGTGATGACATGTGTCCACATGATCCCATATTTTAGTTGGAGAATATTAAATCTTAATTAATTTCAATGAGTAGAAATTACTTCTCTCAAATAAAATAAATGAAACTAGTTCTTTAAATCTTGTGATGAGTGTGATGATGCTAGATCATCAAGTTTGAACCTTAGGGTGCTAAATAGACTTAGTTAAGTATTATTTGGTGATTGTGTACCCCATATTTATTTATAGACGATAGTATCGACCAAGTCTACGAGGAGGAGGAGTTCTACCCCGAAGAAGGCGAAGAGAACTTCAATCACTGCACCAATCAAGGCAAGCTAACACTTGCAAGTTTCTTAACTATGCAAGCTAGAACTAAGCAAGTTAACACTTGCCCCCTTGATAACTTAAGCAAATGCATTAGGCATGCTTTGGTTATATACTTTTGATTATACCAATCCCAAGTTTTACTTGCAAGCTTTACTTTTTGCTTTACCAAAGTTTCTTTACTTTTTAGTAATACTTTGGGAAACTTGGAAAAGTAGTATAGATAGCATAAAGAGTATAAACCTAGACCTATACTAGATGTCATTATATGGCATGAGATTGAAATTAGTACTCCTCATTAGTGAACACTCTTAACCTTAGAGGCTAGTGCTAAGCATAAACCTTGATCATTTTAGATGGGAATACTTGGTAAAAATGCTTATGAAAACCTTGGAATGATGAGTCATTATATTGAGATGTTTTGACATGTGTTGAGAAACACAAATGGTTTATGATGATGAAAATGTTGAGGCATGAGCCGTAGCCCTTTATAAAAACTGATGGTTGGGTTTGGATGCGATACCATTCCAATTTTACCGTACAACCACAATACCTGAATTGGGTAAGGCTTAGCCAGAAGTTTATATGCATTAGTATGGGTTCCCTCGTGGGAGAGGTTCGAGCTGAGGCTACCTCTTGATGATATCCACCTATGTAGTGCCTAGGATGGTAGATGGCCATGGCTGGGAGGCCAAGCTCATAGGAGAGGTGCTTATACTAGAGTGTGTAAAGGAAAGGTTATGATTGATTATCCGCATCTAAGTATGATGATTTAGGGTTATCCCTAACGGATGTAGTGAATGTTGTGGTGAAAGTGTACCACCTCTGCAGAGTGTCAAACTATTCGAATAGCCGCGTCTGCGGTCATGGACAATTGGAGTGGCCATATTGTTCCGTTGTCAGATGTTTTCAAAACGACTTGTGAAATGAATTGTGACTTTGACTTGACCACAACAGGGTTGTGACTATGAAAACTAAGTTCCCACTTAGGTAATTTAGAACATTAAGTTAACTTTCTTTACTTCTGAACTCAGCTTAGGTTAAACTTAGCTTTTGGAAATAAACTTAGAGCTTAGCATCCCTACTAGAACTACCTTACTTGTTAGTGATAGTTTGCGAGTACTTAAAGAGTACTCATGGCTTTGTCCCTGGCTATTCCCATGGCCAGACTATGAGGTGGACTATCAGGAAGATGGACTGTAGGACGGCCACGACAACTAGGATCATCTCCCATCGGCAGCATTTCCTGTGACACTGAAGATGGAGCCCACCGCTACGCTTGTTATTCCGCTACTTGTTTGTATTAATACTGGATCATGAGATCCTCCATTCGTGTAAGACCTTATTATGGTTTGTAATGGATGATGTACTGTGATATCCAATCTATTATGTCTCACAAAAATGGTAATCTTGGGATTGCGATGTATGGCATAACAGGCATCTGGGATTAAATATCCGGGTGTTGACACCATGCCCACCTTTTGCATTACAACAATGAAACATACTAACCATTATAGATGCTAGAACTACCGTATGACATTATGGGCTCCCACCCTTCTGATGTATATCCTCTCTCGATATTACACCCACGATCTAAGGATAACATCCATAACATGTGCATCCATTCACATGCGAAAGGAAGAAGGTCCAACTGACTTTCCCAGAGCCCATATATATCTAATGGTTAACGCGAAATATACAACGCAAGAATCACTAGCGACATTTGTTGTTAAATCCTAGATGATATATTCCTGCGCAATGGTGCTTCCATTGCCAATCATAATAGATTAGCTGATCACCCTGGATCAATAACCAATAGTTTAAATTGATTATGAAAATAGTGTTTTCTGTCTTCCTTTTTCGAAATGCAGATGTTAACAATAATAGTAACAATATACAAATACTTGATAGAAAATAATCAAAGGACACGAGCAAGTGTGAACTTGCCTTTTTAACTATAAGATTATGTAGTCAAGGTCTTTTAGTCAGTATAAACTCCAATATCTGAAAACAACATTATTGGTCCGGTAAGGACTAATGTTTAAAGAAGTAACCTATTATGCATAGATAATGATATGCATTTTGTATAAATCCCAAAGTAAATCCCCATGTTTAAGTATGGATTAAGTTTGGTGATTTATGAAAGATTTGTGTTGCAATCAAAATTACTTTACAAATAAATACATATTAAGATTCTACAATTAATTGGTAAGTGATGAAAGTAAAGCACAACAACATTTGATGGTAGATGTTTATTAACAAGTACTCTTAAGGATAATCACATTTCAAGTTCGTGAGTTTTTAGCAGAATGGCTAAAGCATTTATTTGTAGTGGCAAAAGGAATAACTTTTGAAAAAATAATTATTACATTAAGTTTAACAATATGTAGTGTTCTCGGAACACATATGATGGTTATTTGAATCGCTATTACGATCTTAAGTTAATGCGCTCCTCGCTGGTTGAGTAACAGACCAAAGTTAACTATAAAATATAACTAGGACTAAGATAAATTATATTTATATTATGGTCGAGTTCAAAAGTCTTCCTCTATATGATTGATGATGAGTAACAGACCAAAGTTAACTACAAAATATAACTAGGACTAAGATAAAGTATATTTATATTATGGTAGAGTTCAAAAGTCTTCCTCTATATGATTGATGATGGAATCATATTGAGTATAGCTCTATGAATCTAAACTTATTAAGTCAATGATAGGTAAATTATAGAGCTAACGCTAATTATGAGGTATGGTGATACCATTATATAGTTTGCTTAACTCATATTAAGCCTTATAGTTATATTTAGTATGGTTAAAGATATGAGATCATTCATTCCCAACATAAGTGAATGATGCATAAGGTTGACGTGGAAGTTATTGGTTTTAGTTGATTTAAGACTCTAAAGGAGTATTAAATAACTAGCAATTTACACTTAGATTTTATTATAAACCATAATTATGGTTTTAGGTTTAGTATGTAGACTTCAAGGATTCTTTTTAGAAATACAATATTTAATAAGATCATATGTCTATTCTTAGTTAGGAAATAATTTTGAAGAGTTAACTTATGATAAAAAAGTATTTTATTTGAATAAAATATATAACTAAGGATTTATTACTTTAGAAATCTTAAAACCTTTTGAAATAACATGATTAACATTTTTCTAGTAAAATATATTTTTTCAAGATCATAAAAGTGATTTTTATTTATTTTTTAGTCTTACTCTTATTTTATTGAAATTCCATAAAGAAATAAGTGTTTTCAAATACACATTTTGATTTTATCAAATTAAAATACAAATTAGTATTTTTATTACATAAGGTATTTATTTTGGATCTTGAAAATGAACTTTATTTTTTTAGTATTATCCCTATTTTTAAAAAATTTCATAAAGGAATTATTGCTTTAAATTAATCAACTTAAGTTTTATCATCTTAAAATACAGGTTAGTATTTTTATTGGATTGTTCATATTTTTGTAAACATTTAGAGATATTATTTGTATTTTTAAGATTTTTCTTTATTTTTCTAGAGTTAAATACTTTTAGGGGTATATTTGTAATTTGCATTTTATGATTTATTTCTTTCTTTTTAAACCCGTACCTGGCCCTTGGGCTAGCCTTGGTTCAGCCCAATGGGATTGGCTAAACCCACCGCGGTGCCTTGGGTCAACAGACCCAGACCACACACACGCTCTCCCCTCTCGTTCTCATCTTCTTATGGTGGTTCGACGATGTCGCCACCGTTGCCTTCCGATTAGCCGGCTCCGACCATGTAATGCCCGATTTTTTTCCGAAATAGAAATTGCTTTTATTTTTATTTTTCGCACCATCATGACATCATGCATATTTTTCCTCTAAAATATTTCCGCCAAAAACCTATTTTATTTTCTAATTATCCCCCTCATTTCTTTTAAATTAAAACCCCTATCTTTTCTAGATCTTTTATTTGTGTAAAAATTATTTATAGAAGTCTTTTTAAAAATAAAACAAATAAAAATAAAAATATTTTTAAGGGAGACAGCCGGCTAGGCCTAGCCAACCACCTACTAGCCTAACCAAAACCTAACCCTTGCCTACACACCCGTACCCGCTACTGTCAACACACGCACACACTCGCGCGCAGTGGCACACCACACCACGCTAACACACGCACGCCCTGACCAGTACACCAAACACGACACAGAGGACACTCATGCACACACGCACCTACACGCGAGAATATCATTTTGCGGCTCGAAAGTTGGGGTGTACAGGCAACGCGGTACCCAAGTTCCCTAAAATCATGACTACAGTTGGTGTGCCAAATACTCAGAGGGTCTTTTTCGGCACGAATTCAACTTTACGTTTCAATACAAAAAATTAGGCTAACGGGCGTCAAGTTGGGCCTCGCCGCTCTCGCCGTTATGTCGCTCCCGTCGCTTAGGCGGGTGGTCATCACGTAGGCTTGCAGCGTTGGCACGTGGATAGGACAACACTACCCAAAGGTATTGACGTGACAAAACAAGGCACATGTATCGGCGTTATAATTATTTTTTGTTTACTCAGAAGCTGGAACGGCCACCGCCACGCGTCTCTCCTTGGACTTCCGTCCCAATTGGTACCCCTACCATAAAAGCGCATTGACGGTTCCACCGTTCCCCTGCCTCGCAGAAACCACTCTTCTTCTTCCTGTCATCTACTATCTTCTTCCCGTCTTCTCTTTGCCGCCATGGAAGGTCTACGCACTCTAGAGACAAGCTTCACTACCCATGACAACAAGAAGATAGACGTTGTCTACACCAACGAGGAGGAGACAGTGGTGCGTGTCCTGAGGATGTACGAGGGTTGGCTTGGGATAGACGAGGACAAGTTTGTGGGATTGGACCTCGAGTACACCCCGGAGGACCTATATGAAGGGAGTGAAGTTGCCGTTGTTCAACTAGCCATGCGGAAACACGTCCTCGTCTACCACCTCTACCGGTTTGTAGATCTGCTCTCTGTATCTAATCGCTTTTAGGGTTTTCTCCTCTTGTTCTTTATCCACTTGCTCATCTTGCAACTACTGGATGTTATTTAGGACCAAATAAATTAGGGTTTGCCTATGTCTCAATCGACTGAGATTTTCTTTAGTCTCAATCACCTAAGAAAAGTGCAACCGTAGCTAAAAGAAATGTGCAACTCGTTCAGTCGACTGAGAAATAGCAAAACCGAATAAATTATGACAATACAATGTTGAGAGTCTTGATCTTGCATTTACTAAACTTTTCAAAATTATATTGGGATGATGATCTTGCATTGACAAAATATTTGTAATTACAAATTTTGGTGATGACAAACTACATACTTTCAGGACTGACAGGAAATGTCCGGCGCTGCGCTAGTTCCTTGTAGAAAAGGGAATTGTTTTCTGCACTGTCGATAAAAGAACTGATTTTTCAAAATTGTATCAAGAGGAAATTATAATTCTTGCGCACAAGTGGATCGATATTCAGATTCTTGTCAAGATCCTAGGGGGCTCGAGGAAGGATGGAATGACATCACTCGCAACTAGAATCCTCGATGAGTCGTACGACAAAATGAAGGAAGATTTCCCTACGGATATGCACGATTTCTGGGACGAGTGGCCATTGTCTGATATAAACCTGAAGTATGCAGCCATAGATGCTTACGTGACCTACCAGCTGTACAAGAAGATCCATTTTTTTCTACGTTACCTCGTGTTTTGCCCTATTTGCAAGAGGGAAGACGAGCTTAGGGGAGCCCTTTGTAGAAAATGCGGAATAGCTGAGTTTGAAGCTGAATATGCAAAGAAATTGGCTGCATCTGAAGCAGCTGACAGAGAGGCTGCAGAAGCAGCTGAAGAAGCAGCTGACAGAGAGGCTGCAGCTGAAGCGGCAAACAGAGAGGCAGCATCTTCTAGCGGCAACAATCAGGCCTGTGATGCACCACTAATTGTGCCGCAGGACGCTGAAGATAGGGAAGCCAAGTCAGATGCCAGGTGGGACAAAGCAGTTCGTGAGATGTGGAGTACCTGGAATGGTCGCAGTTCGTTGCCTAGGAACGATGGCAAGCACCTCAAGTGGTCTGATGAGGAGTGAATTAAATTTTACTTGTGAGTGTTATGTTTCTGTTTTGTGGAACTCAGTAGCTTGCCAAGATGTCTAGCGCCTCAAGTGATACTAGTTAAAAAAAATTAACCCTCGTTGTGTTATGTTTATGTATGTGTCTTGTAGCTTGTCAAGATGGTAGCTTCTTAACTGGCAGTTTGAAAGAGTGCCCTTTTCCTCTCTCGCTAAACAGATATGTTTCATTTTGCCCAAATTGGTAGCAAATCTAGAGAAGATTCTCACTTCGATATTTCGTTCCCTTTTGGACCTCTTTTTGCCTCCGATCAGGTAGCAAATCTAGAGCAGCAAATCACACCAGGCAGAATACCTTCATTCAGAAAACAAAACAAATGTAGATATAGTTGTGCGCAGCTAAATAGGATATAGCGATAGAAAGTAGGTTGCTTAACGAGGTTCGATGCATTCAGCCAGAAATAGGATATAGCCAGGAGACGGGGGCCTCCTCGCCGGCGGCCACGGAGGCGACGATGGCCACCTTATCCTCCTCGGCCATCACCGGCACGGACGGGGTATTCTCGGGAGTTTGCGGATGCTGGTGGGACAGTGGAGAGGGTTGCGTGGGGTCAGTGAGCTCAATAGTTAAGGTGGATAGAAGCAAGGCACGTTTCGTTGCACCACCGTGCAACGCGCCGCTGATCTCTTGCCGTGCACCGTGCACCGCGACACGCGCACGGTACGTCACGTTTTTTTCCCGGGCCATGCATGGCAGTTCTGTATTGAGCCACATGCAAAGGGCGCACACACAATTTCTATGTACGAAGTTTGACACGGCCTAAAATTGGCGATAGTTAAAAGTAGAAATGTAGAGGGGGAGGTAGGTGGCTGTATGGCGAGATTTGTGGGGTTGTGCTAGATTCGCTAGAGGGATGTGTTGATGACTGCGAGTGACTTGATGAACCGGAGACGTTAGGTCTCGTCGAGCTCAGTTGTTTGGCCTCCGGCTAGTGCGTGCAAGCTTCTTACGGTGGGCCCCAGTTGGAAGTGAGATTGAAAGCCGCTGCATAAAAAATGGGATGTGTCTTATTAAAATCAAGTGGCAATAAATTGCAGCTGTCTATCGACGATCGTGCACTCGATGGCGCATGTGTTGTGGCGTAGTAGTAGCAGTAGTAGGCTTTTCAGACTTGATTAAACATGACATGACCGCTCGACGACTTTTTCCATAGACGGCATCGTGTTCCTTCTTGTAGAGGGAGACGACAAGATGGTAGCTCGTTAACTGGCAGTTTGAAAGAGTACCCTTTTCCTCTCTCGCTAAACAGATATGTTCATATTTTCCCAAATTGGTAGCAAATCTAGAGAAGATTCTCTCTTTGATAATTCGTTCCCTTTTGGACCTCGTTTTGCCTTTGATCAGGTAGCAAATCTAAAGCAGCAAATCACACCAGGCAGAATACATTCATTTAGAAAACAAAACAAATGTAGATATAGCTGTGCGCAGCTAAATAGGATATAACAATAGAAAGTAGGTTGCTTAACGAGGTTCGATGCATTCAGCCAGAAATAGGATATACTAGCTAGAAAGAAGCTGCTTAGCAGCAGCAGCAGCCGCCGTAGCTGCAGGCACATCCTGCACGCGCCCGCGCCTCCGCCTCCTCCTCTTCCATCCGACGCTTCCTCCACTTCTTGCTGCCCAGTCCCTTGACCTTAGGGACCTTGGGCCTGATTGGAGCGATGCGACCCTCTTTGATGGCCAACCGCTGGAGGTTTCGGAGGTGAATGCTGAGAGCCCAGTGTTCAGTGATGTAGGCGTTTATGTTCACGGTCTCGCGCTCGCCGCCTTTGTGGATACCGGAGCCCGCGGCCTCTGCATGCTTCATTAAGGAGAGGAACTCCGTGCGGTCGGGGCCACTCGCAATCAGGCGATCCTTGTGGAACGGGCAGCCAGGGTCAGCCTGAAGAAGGCGGCGATTTGCCGCAGCCTCCTCAAAGACTGGCGAGTCTTGGTGTGTATGGACTGGTCATCACTACAGACGTTGCTGCTGGAAACCTATTGGAAGAAAAGGAAAATGGGGGAGTAGATGATGTAAGAAGATCGAGCAATCGAAATGCAAACAAGCGAATCCTAATAAACCAACATCTAGCATCCAACGATGGGAACGGTAGAAGAACCAGGGGAGGGGAGCAAACCCTAGTTACCTCCAACCATGGGTCATCAATGCCGGTGTCGTAGGGGTTCAGCGGAGCAATGTACTTATCTGGATCGTAAGTGCCCCAGAAGTGCTTGATCCGCTTGTGACCAACGGGGGCCTCCTCACTGGCGGGGGGCTCCGCTTCGGCGGCTTCGTCGGTAGCAGGGACGGGGGCCTGGATAGGGACGGCGGCTGCTTTCAACGCGTCGAGGCGGCAGCGAGGAGACGGGGGCCTCCTTGCTGGCGGCCTCGGAGGCGACGATGGCCACCTTATCCTCCTCGGTCATCGCCGGCGCGGATGGGGTATTCTCGGGAGTTTGTGGATGCTGGTGGGACAGTGGAGAGGGTTGCGTGGGGAGAGTGAGCGAGAGTGGGAGTGGGTGTGTGGAGAGGGGCTCTATAGTTAAGGTGGATGGAAGTAAGGTACGTTTCGTTGCACCACCGTGAACCATGACACGCGCACGGTATGTCACGTTTTTTTCCCGGGCCATGCATGGCAGTTCTGTATTGAGCCGCATGCAAAGGGCGCATACACAATTTCTACGTACGAAGTTTGACACGGCCCTAAAATTGGTGATAGTTAAAAGTGGAAATGTAGAGGGGAAGGTAGGTGGCTGTATGGCGAGATTTGTGGGGTTGTGCTAGATCGGATAGAGGGATGTCTTGATGAAGGCGGAGACGTTAGGTCCCGTCGAGCTCAGCTCTTCGGTCTCCGGCTAGCGCGTGCAAGCTTCTTACGGTCGGGCCCAGTTGGAAGTGAGATTGAGAGCTGCTGCGTAAAAATGGGATATGTCTTATTAAAATCAAGTGGCAATATATTGCAGCTGTCCATCGACGACCGTGCACTCGATGACGCATGCGTTGTGGCGTAGTAGTAGTAGTAGGCTTATCAGACTTGATTAAACATGACATGACCGCTCGACGACTTTTTCCATGGACGGCATCGTGTTCCTTCTTGTAGAAGTCTCGCTGAGGGAGACGTCCGTGCTGTCTCACGTTGGGGCCATGCTGTACTGTGAAGGTCACGACATGTGCAACCATCATCGTTGGATCGCACAGAATCAACGGTTGGTGCGCACTATCCGCGTGACAACTGTGATAACCAATCAGGGAGTAGCAGACAGGGTGAGCACAGGTTTGTGGTTCTACGGAAGATAGAGAGGGGGGAGGGGAACTGAGTAGTACTACGTACCACATAAAACCAGTGTCATTGCATGTGTGTTCTTCCCATGAACCACACATGGATCCACCAGTGTCATTGCATGAGTGTTATTTTCACAGACCACATATGGATCCACCAGTGTCATTGCATGTGTGTTATTCTCACAAACCACATAAGGATTCACCTGTGTCATTGCATGTTTGTTCCTCTCATAGACCACACATGGATCCACCGTTGGCATTGCATGTCTACTCTTTTCATGAACCACAGTTAGAGTCATCGCATGTCTGCTCTTTTCATGAACCACAGCTAGAGTCATTGCATGTGTGTTCTTCTCACAAACCATATCATGAACCACACCCAGTGTCATTGCATGTGTGTTCTTCTCATTAACCACACATCGATCCACCAGTGTCATTGCATGTCTGCTTTTCTCATTAACCATAGCTAGACTCATTGCACGTCTGTTCTTTTCACAAACCACATATCACCAGAGTCATTGCATGTGTGTTCTTCCCACAGACCATATCATGAACCACACCCGTGTCATTGCACGTGTGTTCTTCTCATGAACCACACATGGATCCACCAGTTTCATCGCATGTCTGCTCTTTTCATGAACCACAGCTAGAGTCATTGCATGTGTGTTCTTCTCACCTACCACATATCACTAGTGTCATTGCATGTGTGTTCTTCCCACAGACCACACATGGATCCACCAGTGTCATTGCATGTGTGTTCTTCCCATGAACCACACATGGATCCACCAGTGTCATTGCATGTGTGTTCTTTTCACAGACCACATATGGATCCACCAGTGTCATTGCATGTGTGTTATTCTCACAAACCATGTAAGGATCCACCGGTGTCATTGCATGTGTGTTCCTCTTATAGACCACACATGGATCCACCGGTGGCATCGCATGTCTGCTCTTTTCATGAACCACAGTTAGAGTCATCGCATGTCTGCTCTTTTCATGAACCACAGCTAGAGTCATTGCATGTGTGTTCTTCTCACAAACCATATCATGAACCACACCCAGTGTCATTGCATGTGTGTTATTCTCATTAACCACACATGGATCCACCAGTGTCATCGCATGTCTACTCTTTTCATGAACCACAGCTAGAGTCATTGCATGTCTGTTCTTTTCACAAACCACATATCACCAGAGTCATTGCATGTGTGCTCTTTTCATTAACCATATCATGAACCACACCCAGTGTCATTGCATGTGTGTTCTTCCCATGAACCACACATGGATCCACCAGTGTCATCGCATGTCTGCTCTTTTCATGAATCACACCTAGAGTCATTGCATGTGTGTTATTCTCACAGACCACATATCACCAGTGTCATTGCATGTGTGTTCTTCCCACAGACCACACATGGATCCACCAGTGTCATTGCATGTGTGTTCTTCCCATGAACCACACATGGATCCACCAATGTCATTCCATGTGTGTTCTTTTCACAGACCACATATGGATCCACCAGTGTCATTGCATGTGTGTTATTCTCACAAACCACGTAAGGATCCACCAGTGTCATTGCATGTGTGTTCTTCCCACAGACCACACATGGATCCACCAGTGTCATTGCATGTGTGTTCTTCCCATGAACCACACATGGATCCACAAGTGTCATCGCATGTCTGCTCTTTTCATGAACCACAACTAGAGTCATTGCATGCGTGTTCTTCTCACAGACCACATATCACCAGTGTCATTGCATGTGTGTTCTTCCCACAGACCACACATGGATCCACTAGTGTCATTGCATGTGTGTTCTTTCCATGAACCACACATGGATCCACCAGTGTCATTGCATGTGTGTTCTTCCCATGAACCACATATGGATCCACTAGTGTCATTGCATGTGTGTTATTCTCACAAACCACGTAAGGATCCACCGGTGTCATTGCATGTGTGTTCCTCTCATAGACCACACATGGATCCACCGGTGGCATCGCATGTCTGCTCTTTTCATGAACCACAGTTAGAGTCATCGCATGTTTGCTCTTTTCATGAACCACAGCTAGAGTCATTGCATGTGTGTTCTTCTCACAAACCATATCATGAACCACACCCAGTGTCATTGCATGTGTGTTCTTCTCATTAACCACACATGGATCCACCAGTGTCATTGCATGTCTGCTCTTCTCACTAACCATAGCTAGATTCATTGCATGTCTGTTTTTTTCACAAACCACATATCACCAGAGTCATTGCATGTGTGTTCTTCCCACAGACCATATCATGAACCACACCCAGTGTCATTGCATGTGTGTTCTTCCCATGAACCACACATGGATCCACCAGTGTCATTGCATGTCTGCTCTTTTCATGAACCACAGCTAGAGTCATTGCATGTGTGTTCTTCTCATAGACCACATATCACCGGTGTCATTGCATGTGTGTTCTTCCCATAGACCACACATGGATCCACCAGTGTCATTGCATGTGTGTTCTTCCCATGAACCACACATGGATCCACCAGTGTCATTGCATGTGTGTTCTTTTCACAGACCACATATGGATCCACCAATGTCATTGTGACATGGGTATACTCTATAGGTACTCGAGCTTGGTATATACGGCCTAAATACGTAAAGGCCCACGGTGTCGCCAAGGCCCAAATGAAGGACTCGAGTAACCTACGGACTCTCGATTGCTTGAAGAACAAGAAGAAGCTAAAGATAGAAAGTTTGAAGGGGAAAACCCTAACTTGTAACTGAGTCGATCTATTACCCGAGACCTGACCTACCTATATAAAGGTTAGGAGGGGGCGGCGAGGAGGACACACGCAACCCTAGTTTCCACAACCCTCGCCAGATTGCATCTGCGCACCATTGTAATCTTCGGTTCCTTCGATAATTCCACAAGAAGACAAGCAGGAGTAGGGACCTCTACGAGGCCTGAACCTGGGCAAATCTTTGAGTCCCCGGTGTGCTTGTTTGCTAGCTAATAGATGTCTCTAGCGCTCCCTCCTTCTCCAAAACCCAAGTCCATAACAATGGGCATTGATGAGTTAAACCTTCGTCAATTGGTGCCGTCTGTGGGAATTGGGAGTGCTGATGTTGCGGCTTCTTCGGCCCCATCAACCGCGATCTACAACTCCGCAACAGTGGAGATTCGCCAGCTCTTCGGCGCGTTCGACTTCACCGTCCACTAATACATTGCAAATGTATCTATAATTTTTGATGTTCCGTGCTTGGTTTTATCCACTTTCTTGTGTTTTGTTCCAACTTTGGAGTACCTTTCATATGATTTCTTGGACTAACCTATTAACAAGAGCCACGATTACTGCTTTTCATTGTTTTTGGTTCCGGGAAAGTCGAAAATGAATATTCCCGAATTGGACGGACAATAGCCAAAGTGCCTATTTTCGAAGTCATCAGATGCAGTCACGAGGCGGAGAGGGCTGGGGCCACCACACCACCTGGCCGCGCGGCCAGGCCTGACCCGCGCCAGGGGGTGGTGTGGCCGCTCCCGGCACCCTCTCGGCCTCCCCTTCCGAATATAAGATGCCCTCGGGACGTAAACCCTAAGGACCCGATCAAAATCCATGAAAGATTCTGTAGCCACTGTCATCTCCATCCCTAGATCGGGAGGGATCTGAAGCTCTTCCCGGCACCCTGCCGGAGAGGGGAATTCACCCTGAAGGCCTTCTTCATCACCATGCAAGCCTCTAGTGTGATGCGTGAGTAGTTCATCCTTGAACTACGGATCCATGTAGTAGCTAGATGGCTGGTTCTCCTCCTTTGTGCTTTCATGTCTAGATCTTGTGAGCTCCGTTCATGATCAATATCATCTATTTGTAATTCTGCATGTTGTGTTTTCGGGGATCCGATGGATATTGAGAAGCTATTTCAGATTGATTATTGATTCTATCATGTCTTTGTTATTTGTGATCTTGCATGCTTTCCGTTGTTAGTAGCTATCTTGGCCAAGTAGATGCTAGCAACTCTAAGAGTTAGTATTTATGCTCGATAGTGGGTTCATGCCTCTGGTAATCTGGGGAAGTGACAGAAATATCTAAGGTAATCAACCACGAGCCATCATCCACACGCCAGCCACTCGCCCGGCTTTCGAGTCCGTAGGCGACGGGATCAGCCTGGCAATAGGGAGCTTCCGCTTCCAAGTTGTTCAGATGGGCACGCTTCACATGCCTGATCAGCCAACGGCACCGTCGATTGCTCCAGCATCATGGTTCCCCCATCGATCGGCACACTCTGTGAGCTCAACGCCTCGACAACAGTCGAAAACATGGTCAGCGACAGCAGTCGCAACTCTGATCTAGGCGACCTGGCCACTGAAGACGGAACCTACGGTTCCGGATCTGAGAGTTGTGGGAGCAGTAGCTTCCCCAATCACTTCATATGCACCGTCATCAACACAGGCGACACCTCCGCCAACCGCGACAACACGGGCAATCGCGACAATGGAACCGACCTGCCAAATGGCGGCAACAACGACAGCGGAGCTAAAGGTGGTAATGGTGGCGATCGCACCAATGCCAACAATGGAGGAGCAGCCGAGCCTCCAACCATAATAAACGAGCAAACCGGCGAACACGTCATGATCAAGCTCAACGAGCAAGAGTGGGCTCGCTGCCGCGAGGCCTTACAAGGCACTCCTCTACCCTTTGGATCTCCGCAAGAACTGCTAATGGTCTACCATTGGCTCCTGAAGGAAGAATTCAAGCACCAAGTGCAAACAATCGCGCAACTCGAGGCACGCAAAAAGGCAGCAGACGAGTCGATCCTTCGTCGTGCAGGGCTCTCCTCCTACGGAGGATCCTCCTCAAGAGGCAACGAATACGTTGCCAAAAAGAGGCAATCTCGGATGGCCCATCTCACCGAGCAAGAGCGCATAGAAGCTGCAAAGGTCCTCGACTTCAGCTCTATGACAGTCGACACATGGGGCAACATGGTCCCCAAGACGCCGCAAGATGCGGTGACAGTGGCCACCATGTACCTCCTCAATAACCAGCCGCTAGCTGGAGATCCCCAAGCCGCCATGAACCAATCTACGATCACAGGCTTGGGATTAATCGAGGCCACCCTCGACAAGGAGCCAACATCGGAGCCGAAAAAGGGCAAAGCACTACTCCTCGCCCTCATCTAGTGACGACAATCATGATCTGTCTCGATGTCGCTGCTCACGGTGACATGACCGCGATTATGATGCACGCGACGAACTCATGCATCGCAAGATTGACAAATCAAGGGCACGACACGCTCGGTCGACTGACTCAGAAGAGGAGGATGTGGAGCTCTGCAGCGCCAAATGCTTCAGCAGATCATTAGGCAGAAGCGAATGCCTAGGGGGTTTAAACTCCCGTCGGAAAACCCGAAGTTCGACGGCCTACAAGACCCAAAAATCTGGCTGGAGGACCACATCTCCTCCGTCATGCTCCACGGAGGTAGTCAAAGCACGACCATGCAATGCTTGTAGCTACAGCTGCAGGGCGCCGCCCGAGCATGGCTCAACAACCTCCCACGTGGATCCATTCGCAGCTGGGACGATCTGGTTTACAGCTTCATGCGCAATTTCAAGGGCACGTACAAGCGGCCTGCATCAATCGAAGAGCTAAGATGCTGCCAGCAATGATCGGGTGAATCGCTACGCTCCTACATCCAAAGGTGGTCCATCATCAAGAACTCCACAGAGAACATCTCGGAGGATCGCGCGATTGATGCATTCAACGGCGGCGTCTGCCGCCTAGAACTCAGGGAGGAGCTGGGCCGCTGAAAGCCCAAGACCATCGACCACCTGATGGAGATCGCGAATCGGTGGGCTGATGGAGAAGATTCGGTGAAGAATCACGTTCATTCCGACGAGGAGGCGGAACTCGAGCGCAGATGCGACCGCCGAAGCAAACACCGTATGCGCATCTACGATGACCGCGACGATGTCAACATGGTCGCAGCCGGCTACGCCGACAGACGCGACGACAACCGCAACAGCGGATATCGTAACGGTGGATATCGCGACTTCGGGAAGACCACGCAAGTGTGGCAACGCCACGATCGTGATGAAGCACCCGCAACAACCATTGAAGACAAACTGTCCGGGCCATGCACGGTGCACTTCTACATCGACAAGCATGATGGGAAGAAGAAGTCCAGCCACCTCCTCAAGGACTGCCGCGAGTTCCTCAAACTACATGAGGGATTAGCTCGGATGAACCGCAACACAGTCAAAAGAGGTTACGGCGCTGCCCTAGGCGCCGTGGCACATGGCACTCCGCCACCACCACCTGGGCCACCACCGAATGCAGCCGCGTCGGACCAGCACCACGGAGGCGAACCCTACCCAAGGGCCATGGGTACCATGATGATCCAAAAAGGACGCCCCTCCAATCGGGTGCAGAAGGCTATCACTCGCCAAGTCAACTTGGCCACACACTCGCCACCATCTACCACTGAGTACCTCAGTGGAAGCGAGTCATGCATCACCTTCGACAAAAGTTACCACCCGCCTCAAGTACCTCGTCCAGGCCATTGTCCTCTCGTACTCGAGGTGCAAATCAGAGGCTTTGACATGAGCCGCGTCTTCATGGATGGCGGAAGCGGCATCAACCTCATATTCACGAGTACCTTGCGAGCAATGAGGATCCCTCTAACCTGCCTGGAAGCCTCGGACACAACATTCCATGGCATCGTCCCAGGAAAAGGCGTATATCCCCTGGGCAAAATCAACCTTGACGTCATCTTCGGCATGCCGAAGAACTTCCGGCGTGAACGTATTGACTTTGAGGTCGTCGACTGGCCCTCACAATACCACTGCATCCTCGGACGTGTCGTGTTCGCTAGGTTCATGGCAGTGCCGCACTACGCCTACCTGCAGATGAAAATGCCAGGTCCCACTGGCGTCATCACGATCAATGGGAACTTCGAGAGATCCGACAGCTGCGACAGGGAATTCAACAGAATTTCCTAGTCCTTCGGCATGCAGGAAGAACTCGCAAGAGTGAAAGAGTCAACAGACAACAGTCTGCCTCCCCTGAGCCGACTGAGCTTGCCCGATCTATCCTTCGACTCATCGGTGCACACCAAGAAAGTATAGGTCCACCCATCGGATCCTGCCAAGATGGCCCTCATCGCCAACAACTTGAGTCCTATATAGGAAGTCGCGCTCGTCGAATTCCTCCATGAGCACTGGGAAATTTTCGCCTGGTGTCCTGCGGACATGCCAGGAGTCCCCAGGGAATTCGCCGAGCACGCACTCAACGTCAACCCCGACGCAAGGCCAGTCAAGAAAACAATTTGGCGATTGTCCGAGCCACAGGCGCATGCAGTTGGCATGGAGATCAACAGACTCCTCGACGCCAAATTCATACGCGAGATCAAGGAAAGCACTTGGCTCGCCAACACAGTGCTAGTACCAAAAAAGGACACGGATATCCTGTGGATGTGCGTGGACTTCACCTCTCTGAATAAGCATTGCCCAAAGGATCACTTCCCGTTGCCACGCATCGACCAGATCATCGACTCCACTGTGGGATGCGAGCGCCTCTACTTCCTTGATGCCTACTCAGGCTATAATCAGATTCAAATGAAGGAGAAAGATCAAGAAAAGACAGCGTTTACAATGCCCTTTGGTGTGTTCTGCTACAACACAATGCCCTTCGGGCTAAAGAACGCGGGAGCTACCTACCAGCGGTGCATGCAGGCTTGCCTCAAGGAACAACTGGGTCACAATATCCAAGTCTATGTCGACGACATAGTAATCAAGACCAAGGAGAAAGCCTCGTTAATCGACGATCCGCGCGAAACCTTTGCCAACCTCGACCGTTACTAGATCAAGCACAATCCGGACAAATGCGCCTTTGGCGTGCCATCTGGGCAACTACTCGGGTACCTCATCTCCGCGAGGGGAATCGAGGCAAACCTGAAGAAAATAAAAGCCATACTGGCCATGGAGAAGCCGAAAAACATACAGGGCGTTCAGCAGCTGGCTAGGCGAATCGCAGCCCTCAGTCGATTCATCAGTCGGATGGGTGAAAAGGCGCTGCCCTTCTACCAACTCCTCCGCAAAGCCGAAAAGTTCGAATGGACCAACGAAGCGCAGGAAGCATTCGAAGACCTCAAGCGCCTTCTATCCACCTCGCCAGTACTCGTGACCCCACGGGAAAGGGAACCACTATTGCTATATATCTCCGCCACCAACCAGGTGGTCAGCACAGTGCTCGTCGTCGAGCGAGCCGAGGAAAACAAGGTCCACGGGGTACAACGCCCAGTATACTACCTCAACGAGGTCCTCACACCAACAAAACAGCGGTACCCACACTACCAGAAGCTGGCGTACGGTGTCTTCATGACCGCCCGACGACTGCGCCATTACTTCCAGAAACACCCAATCGTGGTGGTCAACGATGCCCCGTTGAGGCATATCCTCAATAACCCCGATGACACGGGACGAGTCGCGCTTTGGGGAATAGAATTGTCTCCACGAGACATCACATACGAAAAGCGCGACACAATCAAGTCGCAAGTTCTCCCTGACTTCCTCGTGCACTGGATGGAGAACCAGCTCCCGGACAAACCAGATATGTCCTACCTCTGGACAATGCACTTCGATGGGTCCAAGCGGAAGGACGAAGCAGGCGCAGGTGTCATACTGACATCACCTCAAGGAGACAAGTTGAAGTATATCCTGCGAATGCAGTTCACATCCTCCAACAACGAGGCTGAATACGAGGCCCTGTTGCACAGGATGAGGATGGCAAAAGCCTGCGGCGCCAAGAGACTCATCATATACGGTGACTCCAAGTTGGTCGTCAACCAAACAATGCATGAGTGCGACGCACTGAACGACAACATGATCGCGTACTGTGACCTCTACGACACACTCGAAGGAGACTTTGACGATTGCGAGCTGCGGCACGTAGGTCGCGGAAGCAACGAAGAGGCGGATGCACTCGCCAACATAGGCTCTACCTGCGCCCCCATACCACCCGGGGTATTTCTCGAGCGCATCTGCGAATGCTCCATCAAGCCAAAGGCTGCAGAGAAGAAAACAAGCGCAGCAACGGACTCGGGGGCTACGCCGCCCAATGAGTCAAAGGCACTCGATGACTTGGAGCTGGACACAGGACTCGAGGGACCAATGTGTGTCATGATGATTGAGCAATCCTGGACGCAACCGTACATCACGTACCTCCTCAGCAAAAGGCTATCGGACAATCCGACTGATGCACGGCACATCGCGTGGAGATCCAAGGCATTCGCTGTTATCAACGACGAACTGTATAAACGCAACATCATAGGAGTACTACAACGATGCGTCTCCACGACCGACGGAAGAGCTGTTCTCCTCGACATCCATGAGGGAACTTGTGGACACCACGCCGGCAGTCGCTCCCTCGTCGCCAAAGCTCTACGAGCTGGGTTCTATTGGCCTGCGGCCATGTGCGACGCCAAGGACATCGTCCAAAAATGCAACGCTTGCCAACGATTTGTGGATAATCCGCATGCACCGGGCGCAGAGCTCCGACTAATCCCATTGGCCTGGCCCTTCACACAATGGGGACTCGACATGGTCGGAAAACTCCCAAGGTCCTCACGAGGAGGCTACATCTACCTCTTGGTCGCAGTCGACAAGTTCACCAAGTGGATTGAAGCCATGCCAGTGACCAACCAATCAGGACACAACACAGTCAAGTTCTTCGAATCCATCGTCTACCACTTCGGAGTACCGCACAACATCATCACCGACAATGGGACGAACTTCACATCCAAGGAATTCCAAGAATTCTCTAGGGATCAACATCAGCTACGCCTCTGTAGCACATCCACATACCAACGGTCAGGTGGAAAAAGAAAACGGGCTCGTCTACGGCGGCATCAAGAAGCGACTCCTCCGGCCACTCGAACAGGCCGCGGGCTGCTGGCCAGACGAACTGCAATCCGTACTCTGGAACCTACGCAAAACTCCAAACAGTGTCACGGGTTACACGCCATTATTTATGGTGCACGGAGCCGAGGCAGTGCTACTCGCTGAGGTACGGTACAAGGCGCCACGCGTGGTCGCTTACAGCAAACAAGAGTCATCCCTCACACTCGAAGACTCCGTCGATCTCCTTGACGAGGCAAGAGAAATTGCCACGGAAAGATCAACGATCTACCAGCAGAACCTGCGCAACTACCAGGTAGGAGGCTACGCCCCAGATCCTTCGTCGAAGACGACCTGGTCCTGCGACTGAAGCAGCAGGGACATCTCAAACTCGAGTCCCCCTAGGAAGGACCATACATGATTACAGAAGTAATCCCAGGTGGCGCCTATCGCCTTCAAGATCTAGAGACAGGAGTCGCATACTCCAACCCCACAGGCGTCAGCATGACGCTTCTACCCTTAGTCGTTTTACTTTTGCATCGCAAATAAGGCACTCAGCCAAGGCTACTTAGCCACACATTGTACTTCGTACTGTCTCACAAATAAATAAAGCTAAGTGCCCCAAAACTCTGTAGCTTCCTTTATTTTTTCGCAACTTATCGACTCGGGGGCTACGCCACCCTATACACATCTGTTCTACGAACTAAAAATGCGATATCCCGAGTAGCTGGCACATCAATCGAAACCCTTGACACAACATCAACCCAGTTGCAACGCACCTGACAGGTTGACAAGGGACTGAGATAAAATGCATGGCCAGGCTAACTAAAAGGAGTCGCATAGTGCAACGCACTCACACGCTAGCAAGCTCTTTATACATATTCGACAATAAATTATGTACAACATTTATATGAACTTTACAACACGGGTACACTTGTGCAGGATATAAACTAAGATACTACTGCAGTAAGAGAACGTTGGTTTTCTCCTCAAAGAAGTCGACGATCTCTTCTGCTGGGCGATCCACAGCCTGGTAGTGCGACACCATATTCCAGGCAGAACCTGCTGGTGGCGCAGGCGACCCAGCCGCAATTGCCGCAACATCTACGTCAGGCCTATGCAGTCGCACCAGCAATAAAGCGGCCTTGGCACCAGCCACCAACTGTTGCCTCACGCACTCGCGAACCACAGTCAGATCTTGAAACTTGGCAATGAGGGCCAGCAAGCTCGACGGAGTAACATCCAGTACAAACATCGTCCGATAAATGTTCTTCAAGCATGACTATGACTTCTTCAAGAAGTGCAGCACTCGCGACGCACGATCCTGCAGGGTCGCCAGCGCAATCGCACGATCATGATCTACCCAGAAGTATCCACTCTCTTGAAGTTGATCCTAGGTGAGATCATGCATGTGAATGGCAATTCTATCCTTTTCATCCTGCGGATGACATGCGCTGACAACTACACGAAGCAGCAACATCAGAAAAGTACAGTGCACCATCGCGAGTGACTACAAGGAAAAGATAAGAGCAAGCAAACTAACACTTAAATTGGTCGTAGCCATGCGTCACCTGCCAAGCGAATCGCTCATGCGTGACCTTCTCCGCCTTCGACTTCCATACATCCGCGTTACCACGGAGCATGGGAAACTCACGCTCCAGCTGCTTCACGCGGTCGCGCAGTCACGAAAGCAGCGACAACTCATCTACCCTTGAGCATGGCGGTGCCAAAGTATCATCAAGAGGCGGCGAGTCCTGAGTTTCCCTTAAAGGTGAAGGAAATATGCCCTGAGAGGCAATAATAAAGTTGTTATTATGTATTCCTTGTATATGATAGATGTTTATTTTACATGCTATAATTGTATTGATAGGAAACATCAATACATGTGTGTTTAATAAACAAAAAGGGTTCCTAGTCATGCCTCTCTTATAGACTAGCTTGTTGATTAACAAGATGATCAAGGTTTCCTGATCATGGACATTGGATGTTGTTAATAACAAGGTCACACCATTGGTGGAATGATGTGATGAACATTCATCCGAAGTATAGCATTACGATCAAGTCATTGTGTTTATATTGCTATAACATCATACGAAGTAATCTTTATCCTTAGACCATGAGATCATGTTAATTGCTAACACCGGAAGAGTATCTTGATAACATCAAACGTCACACGTAACGGGGTGACTATAAAGATGGGTTCGATTACTTTCTGAAGGTGTTATGTTGAGGCTCATGGATCAAGAGTGGAATTTGTCAATCCAGATGACGGATAGATATACTCTGGGTCCTCTCGGTGATATCACATTAGGATAGCTTGCAAGCAAGTGATGTGATCACTAGAATGTTATATAACGGGAACGAGAAAAGAGTGCATGTCGGTAACGAGATCAAACTAGGTATGGAGATACCAATGATCGAATCTCGGACATGTAATATATCGAGAGACAAAGGGATTTAGTTGCAAGCGTTAAAGGTTCTACCGATCACAGGAGTCATCGTTGAATGTGTAGGAGTCGATGCGGATCTCGGTCCCGCTCGATTATTGATCGGAGAAGGGTCTCGATCATGTCTGCATTATTCGTGAACCGTAGGGTGGCACACTTAAGAGTTACTCGACACCATTTTGGAGCACATATGTTTCAGACGAAAGAATTGCAAAGTGCAGGAATTGTTTCAATAGAAACCGGAAATTGTTTCGGGTGAAATTGCAGAAAGTGGTTCTGCATGTGATATTGAAATATTGCAAGGGGCTATATGTGAATGATTGTTAATTAAAGTAATTAACAAAATTCTGAATAATTTAATAAAAGAGTTTTATTAAATGAGAGAGCATTAAATTTGGAGAAACTTAATGCATTTAAAGTGGAGACTTTAAAAGGGAATGTGAAGAGGCATTTTAATGTGGAGGAGTTACCACCACATGAATGGGGAGGTGAGGGTCACCCCCCATGCGCCGGCCATGGAGAGAGGGGGCACCCCCCTCCTCCTATAAAAGGCCACCCATTCCCTCCTTCATCCTCACACCTCCTTGTGAAGGATCTCTCTCCCCCTCTAGAATTATTCCCCCATGGTCTCGAATTAGCGAGATACATGTTCCCGGTGGCATTTCGTCTGGAAGGAGTTGCTGCTTCCGCTGGATCGCTGGAGCGAGGAGGTGGAGGTTGTCCGGTGGCTTGAACGTGTGTGCGAGTGCGGATGCGCTGCTGAGTTGCGGCGCTCGGACTTCCTCACGATCTTGAGATCGGCAAGTGTATGACTACATCAACCACGAGTTCCTACTCGTTAACAAAGCTCGTTGTCTTCGAGGGTAAGTTCTCTATGGATGTATGTCCACCCGTTTGCTTTGTACCTAGTAGATAGATCTTGGCGTGTAGTTCACACCGTAGGAATTTTTTTGTTTTCTATGCTGCGGACCCAACAGTGGTATCAGAGCCTGATCTATGCGTAGGTGCTTTGCACGGGTAGTACACATATGTTTATATGTGGGCGATGATGATCATGTTATTGCATCTTCTATGTACTTTGGATATTGGTGGCATAGTGGGATGAAGCGGCCCGGACCAACCTTACATGTCATCGTACATGAGACCGGTTCCACGACTGACATGCAACTTGTTTTGCATAAGTGGTGGCGGTGTCATCTCTCCTACTATAGTCAATATCTGATTTACAACGAGTTGCTAATAACTTGGTTATCCTCGTTGTGGTTCATGTTAAATGAGTTAGATAGGTTCTATCTCCGAAAGCCCTAAGCCACGTAAAACTTGCAATTGATAAATTAGGCGTCTAGTTTAGATCGTTCTTTGGGCTAGTGTTTTGATATGGTATTGTTGTAAGTAGATGTATAATAGATACTCTTACAACTCACTTAACGTGTAAGTTCCATAGACCTTGGCCTTACACACAAAGGAATGATAGAGATCATACCACGATGCAAATGATAGAGATCAAATGCATGGACCATACCACCTCACTTCACACATTAGATGTTAGCATCTTACATTGCTAGTTTGGCACATTTGGTAGCATTATAAGATGATCCCTCATTTAGATATCAAGATAAAATGTGTTCTTACTTAAGTATGCACCGTTTTGTGGATCATGTTTTGAGGCATCACGTGATGATTGGGTGTTTTCAACTCTACGCTTTCATACAACGGGTGTAAGACAGTTTTACACACGCAAATACTAAGGTTCTTACTTGACGAGCCTAGCATGTACAGACATGGCCTCGGAACACGGACCGAAAGGTTAAGCATGAGTCATATAGTTGATATGATGCCCATATAGATGCTCGCCTTTGAAGCTACACCGACTCACGTGATGATCGGACTTGGTGTAGTGGATTTGGTTCATGTAATCACCAAAAGGACACGAGGGATGTCGTTTTGAGTGGGAGTTCATTAGTAATTTGGATTAGTTAAACTCAATCTATCATAAACTTAGTCTAAATATACTTTACAAATTCTGTTGTAGATGGCACCACCTGCTTTTAATTTCAATGTGTTCATGGAGAAAGAGAAACTTCCTGCAAATGGTAGCAACTTCACAAACTGGGCTATGAATTTGAGGATTCTCCTCCTTCTTTGCACAAAAGCAATATGTGCTAGATGCGCTAGGCCCCCACCAGCTCTGATGCCTGACGAGGAAAAGAACGTCTATATAACTCGTCGGAGGACCACAACTTAGTTCATTGCGGCATCTTTGTATGGGCTAGAGCGAACTTAGCATTTCGAAAATGGCAATGCCTTTGATACCATGGGAGAATTGAAAATGATTTTCGATACCCATGCTGCCGTAGAGAGTTATAATGCTACAGAAAAGTTCTTTAGCTGCATGATGGAGGAAAACAACTCCATTAGTGAGCACGTACTCAAAATGTCTGGGTACGCCGATAAGCTTGTGTCCTTGGGAATAACGATTCCCATTGACTTAGGCATACATCGTGTTCTCCAATCTCTGCCACCTAGCTACAAGAGCTTCGTGATGAACTATAATATGCAGGGCATGAAGAAGTCTCTTCGAGCTTACATCGATGCTTAAGGCTGCGAAGTGGAGATTAGGAAAGAACATCAAGTGTTGATGATCAATAGGACCACCGGTTTCAAGAAGGACAAGAAAGGCAAGCACAAGGGAAAGAAGGGTGGCAAGTCTGTTGCCACGCCTGAAAAGAAACCCTGAGCTGGCCCTAAGTCTGACACCGAGTGCTACTATTGCAAGGGGACTGGCCATTGGAAGCGCAACTGCCCCAAGTATTTGGCGGACAAGAAGTCCGGCAAGGCAAACAAAGGTATATGTGATATACATGTTATTGATGTGTACTTGACTAGTACTCATGATAGAACACAGGTATTTGATACGGGATTGGTTGCTAATATATGTAACTTCGGTTCAGGGCTGCGGAACAAGCGACAACTAGCAAGGGATGAGGTCTCGATGCTTGAATTGGCAATGGATCAAGAGTTGATGTGATCGCCGTCGGAACGCTGCCTCTCCATATGCCATCGGGATTAGTTATAAACCTAAATAATTGTTATTTGGTGCCTGCACTAAGCATGAACATTGTATCCGGATCGTGTTTGATGCAAAGTGGTTATTCATTTAAGTCTGAAAACAATGGTTGTTCGATTTATATGAATAATATCTTTTATGGTCATGCACCTATGTTGAATGGTTTATTTCTGTTGGATCTCGATAGTAGTATTACGCATATTCATAATGTTGATGCTAAAAGGATTAAACTTGATAATGATATATCTACATATATGTGGCACTGCCGTCTAGGTCATATTGGCGTTAAACGCATGAAGAAACTATATTCTGATGGACTTTTGGAATCACTTGATTTTGAATCATTTGATACATGTGAGCCATGCCTTATAGGAAAGATGACTAGAATGCCGTTTTCCGGTTCAATGGGGCGGGCGACAGATATATTGGAAATCATACATACTGATGTGTGTGGACCAATGAGTGTGTCGGCGCGAGGTGGATATCGTTATTTTGTTACTTTCACGGATGATTTGAGTAGATATGGGTATATCTGTTTGATGAAACACAAGTCTGAAACTTTTGAAAAGTTCAAAGAATTTCAGAATGAAGTGGAAAATCATCATAACAGAAAGATCAAATTTCTACGGTCCGACCGTGGAGGAGAGTATCTTAGTTACGAGTTTAGCACACATATGAAAGATTGTGGAATAGTTTCACAACTCACGCCTGCCGGAACACCACAACGTAATGGTGTGTCAGAACGTCGTAATCGTACTTTATTGGATATGGTTCGATCTATGATGTCTCTGAGTGACTTGCCACTATCATTTTGGGGTTATGCACCAGAAACCGCTACATTCACTTTAAATAGGGCACCATCTAAATTCGTTGAAAAGACACCGTATGAATTATGGTTTGGAAACAAACCTAAGCTACCATTTCTTAAAGTTTGGGGATGCGATGTTTATGTGAAGAAACTTCAACCGGATAAACTCGAACCCGAAGCAGAAAAATGCGTCTTGATAGGATACCCTAAGGAAACGATTGGGTATACCTTCTATCACAGATCCGAGGGCAAGGTCTTTGTTGCCAAGAATGGATCCTTTCTTGAGAAGGAGTTTCTCGCGAAAGGTGTGAGTAGTCGAAAGGTAGAACTTGAAGAGGTTATTGAACCTTCTCTTCATGAAATGGCGAGTAGCGCAGCTCTAGAAGTTGTTTCGGAGTTGACTTCACCTAATGAAGAGAGAGCTAATGATATTGATCATGAAACTCGAAGAGGACACTACCGAACCTCGCAGTCATGCGGGACACGTGCACTCTGACTGTCGACAATCCTATTATGAATTTCATGATTGATGAAATGGATGACCCTGCGACATATGAAGAAGCGATGATGAGCCCGGATTCCAACAAATGGCTAGAAGCCATGAAATCCGAGATGGAATCCATGTACGAGAACCAAGTTTGGAACTTGGTGGACTTACCTCACGACCAAAAGGCCGTTGAGAATAAATGGATTTTCAAAAGGAAAACTGATGCTGATGGTAATGTGACCATCTATAAGGCTCGACTTATGCAAAGGTTTTTGACAAATTCAAGGAGTTGACTACGATGAGACATTCTCTCCCGTAGCGATGCTTAAGTCGGTTAGGATTATGTTAGCAATTGCTGCATATTTCGATTATGAAATATGGCAGATGGATGTCAAAACTGCGTTCCTCAATGGTAAGATTGAAGAAGAGTTGTATATGATACAACCTAAGGGTTTTGTCGATCCTAAGGATGCTAATAAGGTGTGCAAACTTCAGCGATCCATCTATGGACTAAAGCAAGCATCACGGAGTTGGAATCTCCGCTTTGATGAGGTGATCAAAGAGTTTGGATTTGTCCAAACTTATGGAGAGGCTTGTATTTACAAGAAAGTGAGTGGGAGCAATGTGGCATTTCTGATATTATATGTGGATGACATATTATTGATTGGAAATGATTTAGATCTTTTAAACAATGTTAAAAGTTATCTAAATAGCAAATTTTCGATGAAGGACCTTGGTGAAGCTTCATATATATTAGGCATTAAAATCTATAGAGATAGATCAAGACGCCTAATTGGGTTATCGCAGAGTACATACCTTGATAAGATATTAAAGAAGTTTAATATGGACGGAAGTAAGAAGGGGTTCTTACCTATGTTGCAAGGCAAGACATTGAGTAAGACTCAAAGTCCGGCTACGGCGGAAGAAAGAGATCATGGATAAGATCCCTATGCCTCAGCCATAGGCTCTATAATGTATGCCACGCTATGTACAAGACCGGATGTGGCACATGCTATTAGTTTGACTAGTAGGTACCAATCTGATCCAGGTTCGGAACACTAGATAGCGGTCAAGAATATCCTTAAGTACTTGAGAAGAACTAAGGATATGTTTCTTGTATACGGAGGTGAAGAAGAGCTAGTCGCTAAGTGTTATGTCAATGCTAGCTTTGACACTGATCCGGATGACTCTAAGTCTCAATCCGGATACGTATTTCTCTTGAACGGAGCAACAATTAGTTGGAGGAGCTCCAAACAACCTGTGGTGGCTGGATCAACAACAGAGGCAGAATATGTTCTTTGCTTGAAGCTGAGAAGCGATTTGGATGAAAGAGTTCATTATGGGCTGGGTGTGGTTCCGGTCGTTGGACCCGATGGTGATCTATTGTGACAACAATGGAGCCATAGCCAATGCCAAGGAACCAAGGTCTCACAAGAATTCCAAGCATATTAAGCGCGGTTTCACTCCATCCATGCATGTCAAGGATGGAGATATAAAGATTTGTAAAGTGCGCGGACCTGAATGTAGCGAGATCCGTTGACTAAAGTACTCCCTAGGGCAAAACATGATCAACACCGAACTCCATGGGTGTTAGATTTATCACTATGTGAACTAGATTATTGTCTCTAGTGCAAGTGGGAGACTGAAGGAAATATGCCCTGAGAGGCAATAATAAAGTTGTTATTATGTATTCCTTGTATATGATAGATGTTTATTTTACATGCTATAATTGTATTGATAGGAAACATCAATACATGTGTGTTTAATAAACAAAAGGGTTCCTAGTCATGCCTCTCTTATAGACTAGCTTGTTGATTAACAAGATGATCAAGGTTTCCTGATCATGGACATTGGATGTTGTTAATAACAAGGTCACACCATTGGTGGAATGATGTGATGAACATTCATCCGAAGTATAGCATTACGATCAAGTCATTGTGTTTATATTGCTATAACATCATACGAAGTAATCTTTATCCTTAGACCATGAGATCATGTTAATTGCTAACACTGGAAGAGTATCTTGATAACATCAAACGTCACACCATAACATGGTGACTATAAAGATGGGTTCGATTACTACGAAGGTGTTATGTTGAGGCTCATGGATCAAGAGTGGAATTTGTCAATCCAGATGACGGATAGATATACTCTGGGCCCTCTCGGTGATATCACATTAGGATAGCTTGCAAGCAAGTGATGTGATCACTAGAATGTTATATCACGGGAACAAGAAAAGAGTGCATGTCGGTAACGAGATCAAACTAGGTATGGAGATACCGATGATCGAATCTCGGACATGTAATATATTGAGAGACAAAGGGATTTAGTTACAAGCGTTAAAGGTTCTCACGATCATAGGAGTCATCGTTGAATGTGTAGAGTCGATGCGGATCTCGAGTCCGCTTCGATTATTGATCGGAGAAGGGTCTCGATCATGTCTGCATTATTCGCGAACCGTAGGGTGGCACACTTAAGAGTTATCGGACACCATTTTGGAGCACATATGTTTCAGACGAAAGAATTGCAAAGTGCAGGAATTGTTTCAATAGAAACTGGAAATTGTTTCGGGTGAAATTGCAGAAAGTGGTTCTGCATGTGATATTAAAATATTGCAAGGGGCTATATGTGAATGATTGTTAATTAAAGTAATTAACAAAATTCTGAATAAATTTAATAAAAGAGTTTTATTAAATGAGAGAGCATTAAATTTGGAGAAACTTAATGCATTTAAAGTGGAGACTTTAAAAGGGAATGTTAAGAGGCATTTTAATGTGGAGGAGTTACCACCACATGAATGGGGGAGGTGAGGGGTCACCCCCATGCATGACCATGGAGAGGGGGCACCCCCTCCTCCTATAAAAGGCCACCCATTCTCTCCTTCATCCTCACACCTCCTTGTGAAGGATCTCTCTCCCCCTCTAGAATTATTCCCCCATGGTCTCGGATTAGCGAGATACATGTTCTCGGTGGCATTTCGTTTGGAAGGAGTTGCTGCTTCCGCTGGATCGCTGGAGCGAGGAGGTGGAGGTTTTCCGGTGGCTTGAACATGTGTGCGAGTGCGGATGCGCTGCTGAGTTGTGGCACTCGGACTTCCTCATGATCTTGAGATCGGCAAGTGTACGACTACATCAACCACGAGTTCCTACTCGTTAACAAAGCTCGTTGTCTTCGAGGCTAAGTTCTCTATGGATGTATGTCCACCCGTTTGCTTTGTACCTAGTAGATAGATCTTGGCGTGTAGTTCACACCTTAGGATTTTTTTTGTTTTCTATGCTGCAGACCCAACAAAAGGATCACTCGATGTACCCTACCACAAGCCAAGATAGAAACAAATAAGACGACCAAATAAACACAAGTACAAAAGATTCAAGTGCATTCAAGACTGGATACACTCGTCAGCAGGCATGTTCTTAACAAAGGACATAAACTAGTTAACTATTACAAAGCTACTACGGAGCGATTGGCTTCTTCGACTTCGACGGCTTCGGGGGCTTCATTGAGTCCGTGGCAGTGTCAGATGCCACTGACTTTCCGCTAGCCCCTGATGCCGCAGCCTTCGCCGCCTTCTTAACACGCTGTAGCTCCTCAGAATACTTCGCGACTGTGTTTATCAGTTGCGGCCCATATTTACCACAGGCAGTCGCGAAAGGATCAAAGACTACCTGCTGGCCGTCCGTGCTAACAGGCATCGCCTTCGACACAGCGGCAGGATCAATCGAAACTCCGTGGGCCTACACCATGGCAAGTGACATGGACACGCCAGCCGCGCGGAGTGAGTTCTTGAAGCTGGAAGGAACACCCCCGGCGAAAGACTCCACCAGCTCGCCCATGTTCTCGATTAGCTCAGCCTTGGGCATCAGCTCCTCCCGGAGGCGACTAAGAACGCACCTTGGCCTTGAAGAGCGTATCTTGAACGGCGATGCTACGGTCCTCGACTGCCGAAAGCGCGCCCGCCAAAGCATCGTCGCGGCGGAGGGCCTGAGGATCGAAGCTCAAACCGCTAGCATCTGCACACAAACCAACACATGAACATCAAACTCAATGCCAATGGCAAAATAACAAACAGAGAACAACAATGATATCCAAACAAGGTACCTGAGAGGGTTTTGGCAATCGAGAAAAGCTGTTCTTCAAACAACTTCTCCCTGGAAGCAATGGAAGCACGAATATCCTCTTCGCGCCTTTGCGCCTCGTCACGCACGGCGATTGCCTCATCGCGACGCTTCACATCCGTGGCAAGAGTTTTCTCCATGGCGGCAGCGTCGCGCAGGAGGGCATTATGTTCAGCTACACAATCAAAAAGGGTTTGACTATCAGTCGACTATATCAAAGGAGAAGAAGAATAAGTGCAGGACACTCACTCTCGACCACGTGATGACGCGTCTCCAGCATTGCATGCTGGCGGCCCATCGCGAGCACTTGCTCCGCCAGGTGCGCGACCTCCTTCACAAGGAGCTATCGCATAACAAAGGATCAGCAGAAACCATCGACTGCAACATCAAAAAGAAAAAAAGCCTACACTTACGTGATCCTCCAAAGACTCTGAAGTCATTTGGTGCACAGTCATCCGGGCAACCATTCGATGCTCCCCTACATGAGGAGAACTGGAAGAGTTGTGCCTGGAGTGGGACGCCAATGGAGGGGAAGGAGCACGCTCGACCTCTTTCTTGGCCCTTGAGGTCGCGACTCCTGATTCTTTCAAGAATTGAACGTCGCCAGAAGATGACGACGCCTCTTGGCTGCAATACAAAATCCACATCAAGAAAAGGACAAACACAGAGACGAACCAAACAAGGGCAAATCCAGAGAAGAGCAAAACAAATTAGAAAACTTACCAATCAAATTTGTCAAAGTCAAAAGTGGCCTCCTTCGACTCTGACGAGGACTCCTTGGGAAATCGCATCTTCTTGCGAGAGGATGGTGCCACGGTGCTCACAGGAATGGCAGGGATCGGCAACTCCGCACCTACACCTGCACCTTCCGGAGTTGAAGGAGACGACGCATCGGAATCCTTGCTACGCGAACGCTTGCGAGTATCCGGACTATCGGACTCGGGGGCTTCCTCCTCCATATCAGAGGGGACGGTCGACTCCGACTCGTCCTCCTCCAAGGCTTCGCGAGGAATAATCCCCTCAGGAAGAGGGGGCATACAAGGCGACACCGCCCAATCCTGCATACAGACAACAAGTTCGGCAAAAAATAAATAAACAGCAGAAAAGCAATCGACAAATTAAACTACTGCGTAGCACAACTATACCTCAGGAGGAGGGTTAGCAGCATCAAACATAGGAACAACTGGCTCACTGGGGAGCACATCTTTGACAGTGTACTTGGTGACCAGTCGAACCCTTTTGTCCACTTCACTCGCGGACATGCCATCGGTAGACACGCGAGTGGGATCGTCAACGCCAGTCCACTGAAACATGGGGTGGACTCTGGCCTGCAGAGGCTGGACGCGACGATGCAGCCACGTGTGAATGAGGGTGCAGCCTCCCTCCTCTATGCCGAGGCGACTCTCGAGGTCGCAGACACGCTCGTACAGCACGTCCGTCTCCGCGGATTCACGAGGCATAACTACATTTTTCCAGGAGCGCCTCCTATTGCACGACGTCGTGGGATCGAACGGAGTGAGTCCGAAGTGCTCGTCGCCAACCTTCTCATCGCGGATGTAGAACCACTTGTCCCTCCACCCTTGGACGGACGCTGTGAGCTTGATGTCGAAATAGGTGGCGGATGGGTCGACGTGAATCCCGCAACCACCTACATCCTAGACTATAGAGCCAGATGCATATTGGTGCTTCAATTTGAAGAGGCGCTTGAAGAGGCCGAAGTGCGGCTCGATTCCGAGCCAGCACTCGCAGAGGGTAATGAAGCAAGAGATGTGGAGAATCGAGTTCGGGGTCAGCTGATGGAGCTGAAGCCCGTAGAAACAAAGGAGGCCCCTAAAAAAGGGGTGAAGGGGCAAGGAGAGACCGTGAATGATGAATGCCAAAAACATCACTCGAAAACCAGCGGGAGGAGAAGGAATTGCCTCACCGCTGGACGGGCCTGCAGCGTCAAGGCCAGACAAAGACTGCCTTCCGTCTTGTGAAGAAGGCGGGATCCGATGACTTGATGATGGAGGGACACCATCGCCATTCATGGCGGGTGCCGTGCCCTTCTTCTTCCGCCCGACGGTGGTGCTGGTGCCCTTGGCCAGCGCCGCCTCTTCTTCTTCGCCCATGGCGTGGTGGTGGCCGCGGAATCGGCCGCATCACCTCCTTTCTTCTTCCCCATGGCGTGGCGGCGATGCGACCGAAGGAAGTAGCTTGGAAACGAGCGGAGCTGGTCCAACATCAAGGACGAGACGAGTACAGAGAAAGAAGAGGAGTAGCAGCAATGGAAATGGAAGCAAAGGATGAATACGAGCAGATGAGAAATTACCGTCACAACACCGGTACTTAACCCATGGAAGATGCAATCCAACGGCTCAGAAAAACCCTATCGGACGCGTGGCAAAAATCTTGCTGGACATGTGGAGGAGTGGAAGCGCGAACCGTCCCTCCACTGCTCCCATTATGCGCGGAAATCGAGGAGGTGCAGTTAAAATAAAGATTACACACGCCCAGTCAAATCAAAGTCCGAAAGTGGGACCCACTGCTCGTCACATCCCGTCAAACTCGCTCACGCGGTCAACTGAGGTCATGAAATCGTCATCACTGACGTCATCAAAGCTACACAGAAGAAGACTTCGAATACTTTAGTCCCTGCTCGAGTCTTCGACTCCACCAAGAACTCGGGGGCTACTCCCATAGGGAGCGCTGGTCGCGCACCCTACGATTTTTCTTTCTTCTTCTTTTCAGGAACATGGATAATCAAAGCAAACCCACCCACTCGAAGCATGGCTTGACTATGGACATGGGTTACTCCCATAGGGAGCGCCGGAAACATATTCGACTGAAACAAGCAAACAAAAGACGACAACAGTCGCAAAATGATTCTTCAGTCCCTGCCTGAGTCTTCGACTCAACCAGGCACTCGGGGGCTACTCCCATAGGGAGCGCTGGTCGCGCACCCTATGATTATTTATACAAAAACTGTGTGTTGATAACATCCACACTCGAAACTCATGGCGACATCGTCTCATAATTTCCCTCCTACAAAGAGACTGCGTCTCCTGGGTCACCCGAATCGTCTCCGTGATGATAAAATTCGGATGTCGCGCTTATAGCGTGAAGGTAAGACCTGAATAAGGCCTGGTAACGCATTAGCTGTGCACTACCAGAAATATATCCGTACCTATAGGTACGATGAACATGCCTTGACGGACGCGTCGAGTGCTCACACCCATATAACTGGAATTCGACTCCTATAAGACCTCCACGGCTTGAGTCGAATTACGCCAAGACACTACGGATTGAGTCCGGGGACTCGAGTCCGAGTAGATTGCGTTGTTTCACCCTAAGGTGGTTAACTGATACCGATACTTCGGTTAAATCAGGCACGCACATCAACAATCCCTATGACACAAACAAAGCAGTCGAAATATACTCATTCATGCACTCGAAAGACTTCAAATAGTCCCTAGTCGAATCTGCGATTCCACTGGACACTCGGGGGCTACTGACATGGGTATACCCTACAGGTACTCGAGCTTGGTATATACGGCCTAAATACTTAAAGGCCCACGGTGTCGCCAAGGCCCAAATGAAGGACTCGAGTAACCTACGGACTCTCGATTTCTTGAAGAACAAGAAGAAGCTAAAGATAGAAAGTTTGAAGGGGAAAACCCTAACTTGTAACCGACTCGATCTGTTACCTGAGACCTAACCTACCTATATAAAGGTTAGGAGGGGGCAGCGAGGAGGACACACACAACCCTAGTTTCCACAACCGTCGCCAGATTGCATCTGCGCACCATTGTAATCTTCGGTTCCTTCAATAATTCCACGAGCAGACAAGCAGGAGTAGGGAACTCTACGAGGCCTGAACCTAGGTAAATCTTTGAGTCCCCTGTGTGCTTGTTTGCTAGCCGATAGATGTCTCCAGCGCTCCCTCTTTCTCCAAAACCCAAGTCCATAACAATGGGCATTGATGAGTTAAACCCTCGTCACATTGCATGTGTGTTATTCTCACAAACCACGTAAGGATCCACCGGTGTCATTGCATGTGTGTTCCTCTCATATACCACACATGGATCCACCGGTGGCATCACATGTCTGCTCTTTTCATGAACCACAGTTAGAGTCATCGCATGTCTGCTCTTTTCATGAACCACAGCTAGAGTCATTGCATGTGTGTTCTTCTCACAAACCATATCAAGAACCACACCTAGTGTCATTGCATGTGTGTTCTTCTCATTAACCACACATGGATCCACCAGTGTCATTGCATGTCTGCTCTTCTCATTAACCACATCTAGAGTCATTGCATGTCTGTTCTTTTCACAAACCACATATCACCAGAGTCATTGCATGTGTGTTCTTCCCACAAACCATATCATGAACAACACCCAGTGTCATTGCATGTGTGTTCTTCCCATGAACCACACATGGATCCACCAGTGTCATCGCATGTCTACTCTTTTCATGAACCACAGCTAGAGTCATTGCATGTGTGTTCTTCTCATAGACCACATATCACCAGTGTCATTGCATGTGTGTTCTTCCCACAGACCACACATGGATCCACCAGTGTCATTGCATGTGTGTTCTTCACATGAACCACACATGGATCCACCAGTGTCATTGGATGTCTGTTCTTTTCATAGACCGCATATGGATCCACCAGTCTCATTGCATGTGTGTTATTCTCACAAACCACGTAAGGATCCACCGGTGTCATTGCATGTGTGTTCCTCTCATAGACCACACATCCATCCACCAGTGGCATCGCATGTCTACTCTTTTCATGAACCACAGTTAGAGTCATCGCATGTCTGCTCTTTTCATGAACCATAGCTAGAGTCATTGCATGTGTGTTCTTCTGACAAACCATATCATGAACCACACCCAGTGTCATTGCATGTGTGTTCTCCTCATTAACCAGACATGGATCCACCGGTGTCATTGCATGTCTGCTCTTTTCGTTAACCATAGCTAGAGTCATTGCATGTATGTTATTTTCACAAACCACATATCACCTGTGTCATTGCATGTGTGTTATCCCACAGACCATATCATGAACCACACCTAGTGTCATTGCATGTGTGTTCTTCCCATGAACCACACATGGATCCACTAGTGTCATCGCATGTTTGCTCTTTTCATGACCCACAGCTAGAGTCATTGCATGTGTGTTCTTCTCACATACCACATATCACCAGTGTCATTGCATGTGTGTTCTTCCCACAGACCACACATGGATCCACCAGTGTCATTGCATGTGTGTTCTTCCCATGAACCACACATGGATCCACCAATGTCATTGCATGTGTCTTATTCCCATGAACCACACATGGATCCACAAGTGTCATTGCATGTGTGTTATTCTCACAAACCACGTAAGGATCCACCTGTGACATTGCATGTGTGTTCCTCTTATAGACCACACATGGATCCACCGGTGGCATCGCATGTCTGCTCTTTTTATGAACCACAGTTAGAGTCATCGCATGTTTGCTCTTTTCATGAACCACAGCTAGAGTCATTGCATGTGTGTTCTTCTCACAAACCATATCATGAACCACACCCAGTGTCATTGCATGTGTGTTCTTCTCATTAACCACACATGGATCCACTAGTGTCATTGCATGTCTGCTCTTCTCGCTAACCATAGCTAGATTCATTGCATGTCTGTTTTTTTCACAAACCACATATCACCAGAGTCATTGCATGTGTGTTCTTCCCACAGACCATATCATGAACCACACCCAGTGTCATTGCATGTGTGTTCTTCCCATGAACCACACATGGATCCACCAGTGTCATTGCATGTCTGCTCTTTTCATGAACCACAGCTAGAGTCATTGCATGTGTGTTCTTCTCACAGACCACATATCACCGGTGTCATTGCATGTGTGTTCTTCCCACGGACCACACATGGATCGACCAGTGTCATTGCATTTGTGTTCTTTCCATGAACCACACATGGATCCACCAGTGTCATTGCATGTGTGTTCTTTTCACAGACCACATATGGATCCACCAGTGTCATTGCATGTGTGTTATTCTCACAAACCACGTAAGTATCCACCGGTGTCATTGCATGTGTGTTCCTCTCATAGACCACACATGGATCCACTGGTGGCATCGCATGTCTGCTCTTTTCATGAACCACAGTTAGAGTCATCGCATGTCTGCTCTTTTCATGAACCACAACTAGTGTCATTGCATGTGTGTTCTTGTCACAAACCATATCATGAACCACACCTAGTGTCATTGCATGTGTGTTCTTCTCATTAACCACACATGGATCCACCAGTGTCATTCCATGTCTGCTCTTCTCATGAACCACAGCTAGAGTCATTGCATGTCTGTTCTTTTCACAAACCACATATCACCAGAGTCATTGCATGTGTGCTCCTTTCATTAACCATATCATGAACCACACCCAGTGTCATTACATGAGTGTTCTTCCCATGAACCACACATGGATCCAATAGTATCATCGCATGTCTACTCTTTTCATGAACCACATATAGAGTCATTGCATGTGTGTTCTTCGCACAGACCACATATCACCAGTGTCATTGCATGTCTGGTCTTCCCACAGACCACACATGGATCCACCAGTGTCATTGCATGTGTGATCTTCCGATGAACCACACATGGATCCACCAGTGTCATTGCATGTGTGTTCTTCCCATGAACCACATATGGATCCACCAGTGTCATTGCATTTGTGTTATTCTCACAAACCACGTAAGGATCCACCGGTGTCATCGCATGTGTGTTCCTCTCATAGACCACACATGGATCCACCGGTGCCATCGCATGTCTCCTCTTTTCATGAACCATAATTAGAGTCATCGCATGTCTGCTCTTTTCATGAACCATAGCTAGAGTCATTGCATGTGTGTACTTCTCACAAACCATATCATGAACCACACGCAGTGTCATTGCATGTGTCTTCTTCTCATTAACCACACATGGATCCACCAGTGTCATTGCATATCTGCTCTTCTCATTAACCATAGCTCGAGTCATTGCATGTCTGTTCTTTTCACAAACCACATATCACCAGAGTCATTGCATGTGTGCTCTTTTCATTAACCATATCATGAACCACACCCAGTGTCATTGCATGTGTGTTCTTCCCATGAACCACACATGGATCCAATAGTATCATCGCATGTCTACTCTTTTCATGAACCACATATAGAGTCATTGCATATGTGTTCTTCGCACAGACCACATATCACCAGTGTCATTGCATGTCTGGTCTTCCCACAGACCACACATGGATCCACCAGTGTCATTGCATGTGTGATCTTCCGATGAACCACACATGGATCCACCAGTGTCATTGCATGTGTGTTCTTCCCATGAACCACATATGGATCCACCAATGTCATTGCATGTGTGTTATTCTCACAAACCACGTAAGGATCCACCGGTGTCATTGCATGTGTGTTCCTCTCATAGACCACACATGGATCCACCGGTGCCATCACATGTCTCCTCTTTTCATGAACCATAGTTAGAGTCATCGCATGTCTGCTCTTTTCATGAACCATAGCTAGAGTCATTGCATGTGTGTTCTCACAAACCATATCATGAACCACACGCAGTGTCATTGCATGTGTCTTCTTCTCATTAACCACACATGGATCCACTAGTGTCATTGCATGTCTGCTCTTCTCATTAACCACAGCTAGAGTCATTGCATGTTTGTTCTTTTCACAAACCACATATCACCAGAGTCATTGCATGTGTGCTCTTTTCATTAACTATATCATGAACCACACCAAGTGTCATTGAATGTGTGTTCTTCCGATGAACCACACATGGATCCACTAGTATCATCGCATGTCTGCTCTTTTCATGAACCACAGCGAGAGTCATTGCATGTGTGTTCTTCTCATAGACCACATATCACCAGTGTCATTGCATGTGTGTTCTTCCCAGAGACCACACATGGATCCACCAGTGTCATTGCATGTGTGTTCTTCCCATGAACCACACATGGATCCACCAGCGTCATTGCATGTGTGTTATTCTCACAAACCACGTAAGGATCCACCGGTGTCATTGCATGTGTGGTCCTCTCATAGACCACGTAAGGATCCACCGATGTATAGACCACACATGGATCCACCGGTGGCATCGCATGTCTGCTCTTTTCATGAACCACAGTTAGAGTGATCGCATGTCTGCTCTTTTCATGAACCACAGCTAGAGTCATTGCATGTGTGTTCTTCTCACAAACCATATCATGAACCACACCCAGTGGCATTGCATGTGTGTTCTTCTCATTAACCACACATGGATCCACCAGTGTCATTGCATGTCTGCTCTTCTCATTAACCACAGATAGAGTCATTGCATGTCTGTTCTTTTCACAAACCACATATCACTAGAGTCATTGCATGTGTGTTCTTCCCACAAACCATATCATGAACCACACCCAGTGTCATTGCATGTGTGTTCTTCCCATGAACCACACATGGATCCACCTGTGTCATCGCATTCTGCTCTTTTCATGAACCACAGCTAGAGTCATTGCATGTGTGTTCTTCTCATAGACCATATATCACCAGTGTCATTGCATGTGTGTTCTTCCCACAGACCACACATGGATCCACCAGTGTCATTGCATGTGTGTTCTTCCCATGAAGCACACATGGATCCACCAGTGTCATTGCATGTGTGTTCTTTTCACTGACCACATATGGATCCACTAGTGTCATTGCATGTTTGTTATTCTCACAAACCACGTAAGGATCCACCGGTGTCATTGCATGTGTGTTCCTCTCATAGACCACACATGGATCCACCGGTGGCATCGCATGTCTGCTCTTTTCATGAACCAAAGTTAGAGTCATCGCATGTCTGCTCTTTTCATGAACCATAGCTAGAGTCATTGCATGTGTGTTCTTCTCACAAACCATATCATGAACCACACCCAGTGTCATTGCATGTGTGTTCTTCTCATTAACCACACATGGATCCACCAGTGTCATTGCATGTCTGCTCTTCTCATTAACCATAGCTAGAGTCATTGCATGTCTGTTCTTTTCACAAACCACATATCACCAGAGTCATTGCATGTGTGCTCTTTTCATTAACCATATCATGAACCACACCCAGTGTCATTGCATCCCATGAACCACACATGGATCCACTAGTGTCATCGCATGTCTGCTATTTTCATGAACCACAACTAGAGTCATTGCATGTGTGTTCTTCTCACATACCACATATCACCAGTGTCATTGCATGTGTGTTCTTCCCACAGACCACAAATGGATCCACCAGTGTCATTGCATGTGTGTTCTTCCCATGAACCACACATGGATCCACCAGTGTAATTGCATGTGTATTCTTCCCATGAACCACATATGGATCCACCAGTGTCATTGCATGTGTGTTATTCTCACAAACCATGTAAGGATCCACCGGTGTCATTGCATGTGTGTTCCTCTCATAGACCACACATGGATCCACCAGTGGCATCGCATGTCTGCTCTTTTCATGAACCATAGTTAGAGTCATCGCATGTCTGCTCTTTTCATGAACCACAGCTAGAGTCATTGCATGTGTGTTCTTCTCACAAACCATATCATGAACCACACCCAGTGTCATTGCATGTGTATTCTTCTCATTAACCACACATGGATCCACCAGTGTCATTGCATATCTGCTCTTCTCATTAACCATAGCTAGAGTCATTGCATGTCTGTTCTTTTCACAATCCACATATCACCAGAGTCATTGCATGTGTGCTATTTTCATTAACCATATCATGAACCACACCTAGTGTCATTGCATGTGTGTTCTTCCCATGAACCACACATGGATCCACCAGTGTCATCGCATGTCTGCTCTTTTCATGAACAACAACTAGAGTCATTGTATGTGTGTTCTTCTCATAGACCACATATCACCAGTGTTATTGCATGTGCGTTCTTCCCACAAACCACACATGGATCCACCAGTGTCATTGCATGTGTGCTCTTTTCATTAACCATATCATGAACCACACCCAATGTCATTGCATGTGTGTTCTTCCCATGAACCACACATGGATCCACCAGTGTCATCGCATGTCTGCTCTTTTCATGAACCACAACTAGAGTCAGTGCATGTGTGTTCTTCTCCCAGACCACATATCACCAGTGTCATTGCATGTGTGTTCTTCCCACAGACCACACATGGATCCACCAGTGTCATTGCATGTGTGTTCTTCCCATGAACCACACATGGATCCACCAGTGTCATTGCATGTGTGTTCTTTTCGCAGACCACATATGGATCCACCAGTGTCATTGCATGTGTGTTATTCTCACAAACCACGTAAGGATCCACCGGTGTCATTGCATGTGTGTTCCTCTCATAGACCACACATGGATCCACTAGTGGCATCGCATGTCCGCCCTTTTCATGAACCACAGTTAGAGTCATCGCATGTCTGCTCTTTTCATGAACCACAGCTAGAGTCATTGCATGTGTGTTGTTCTCACAAACCATATCATGAACCACATCCAGTGTCATTGCATGTGTGTTCTTCTCATTCACCACACATGGATCCACCAGTGTCATTGCATGTCTGCTCTTCTCATTAACCACAGCTAGAGTCATTGCATGTCTGTTCTTTTCACAAACCACATACCACCAGAGTCATTGCATGTGTGTTCTTCCCACAGACCATATCATGAACCACACCCAGTGTCATTGCATGTGTGGTCTTCCCATGAATCACACGTGGATCCACCAGTGTCATCGCATGTCTGCTCTTTTCATGAACCACAGCTAGAGTCATTGCATGTGCGTTCTTCTCACAGACCACATATCACCAGTGCCATTGCATGTGTGTTTTTCCCAGAGACCACACATGGATCCACCAGTGTCATTGCATGTGTATTCTTCCCATGAACCACACATGTTTCCACCAGTGTCATTGCTTGTGTGTTCTTCTGATGAACCACACATGGATCCACTAGTGTCATCGCATGTCTGCGCTTTTCATGAACCACAGCGAGAGTCATTGCATGTGTGTTCTTCTCATAGACCACATATCACCAGTGTCATTGCATGTGTGTTCTTCCCACAGACCATACATGGATCCACCAGTGTCATTGCATGTGTGTTATTCCCATGAACCACACATGGATCCACCAGCGTCATTGCATGTGTGTTATTCTCACAAACCACGTAAGGATCCACCGGTATCATTGCATGTGTGTTCCTCTCATAGACCACGTAAGGATCCACCGATGTATAGACCACACATGGATCCACCGGTGGCATCGCATGTCTGCTCTTTTCAGGAACCACAGTTAGAGTCATCGCATGTCTGCTCTTTTCATGAACCACAACTAGAGTCATTGCATGTGTGTTCTTCTCACAAACCATATCATGAACCACACCCAGTGGCATTGCATGTGTGTTCTTCTCATTAACCACACATGGATCCACCAGTGTCATTGCATGTCTGCTCTTCTCATTAACCACAGCTAGAGTCATTGCATGTCTGTTCTTTTCACAAACCACATATCACTAGAGTCATTGCATGTGTGTTCTTCCCACAAACCATATCATGAACCACACCCAGTGTCATTGCATGTGTGTTCTTCCCATGAACCACACATGGATCCACCTGTGTCATCGCATGTCTGCTCTTTTCATGAACCACAGCTAGAGTCATTGCATGTGTGTTCTTCTCATAGACCATATATCACCAGTGTCATTGCATGTGTGTTCTTCCCACGGACCACACATGGATCCACAAGTGTCATTGCATGCGTGTTCTTCCCATGAAGCACACATGGATCCACCAGTGTCATTGCATGTGTGTTCTTTTCACTGACCACATATGGATCCACTAGTGTCATTGCATGTGTGTTATTCTTACAAACCACGTAAGGATCCACCGGTGTCATTGCATGTGTGTTCCTCTCATAGACCACATATGGATCCACCGGTGGCATCGCATGTCTACTCTTTTCATGGACCAAAGTTAGAGTCATCGCATGTCTGCTCTTTTCATGAACCACAGCTAGAGTCATTGCATGTGTGTTCTTCTCACAAACCATATCATGAACCACACCCAGTGTCATTGCATGTGTGTTCTTCTCATTAACCACACATGGATCCACCAGTGTCATTGCATGTCTGCTCTTCTCATTAACCATAGCTAGAGTCATTGCATGTCTGTTCTTTTCACAAACCACATATCACCAGAGTCATTGCATGTGTGCTCTTTTCATTAACCATATCATGAACCACACCCAGTGTCATTGCATCCCATGAACCACACATGGATCCACTAGTGTCATCGCATGTCTGCTATTTTCATGAACCACAACTAGAGTCATTGCATGTGTGTTCTTCTCACATACCACATATCACCAGTGTCATTGCATGTGTGTTCTTCCCACAGACCACAAATGGATCCACCAGTGTCATTGCATGTGTGTTCTTCCCATGAACCACACATGGATCCACCAGTGTAATTGCATGTGTGTTCTTCCCATGAACCACATATGGATCCACCAGTGTCATTGCATGTGTGTTATTCTCACAAACCACGTAAGGATCCACCAGTGTCATTGCATGTGTGTTCCTCTCATAGACCACACATGGATCCACCAGTGGCATCGCATGTCTGCTCTTTTCATGAACCACAGTTAGAGTCATCGCATGTCTGCTCTTTTAATGAACCACAGCTAGAGTCATTGCATGTGTGTTCTTCTCACAAACCATATCATGAACCACACCCAGTGTCATTGCATGTGTATTCTTCTCATTAACCACACATGGATCCACCAGTGTCATTGCATATCTGCTCTTCTCATTAACCATAGCTAGAGGCATTGCATGTCTGTTCTTTTCACAATCCACATATCACCAGAGTCATTGCATGTGTGCTCTTTTCATTAACCATATCATGAACCACACCTAGTGTCATTGCATGTGTGTTCTTCCCATGAACCACACATGGATCCACCAGTGTCATCGCATGTCTGCTCTTTTCATGAACAACAACTAGAGTCATTGTATGTGTGTTCTTCTCATAGACCACATATCACCAGTGTTATTGCATGTGTGTTCTTCCCACAAACCACACATGGATCCACCAGTGTCATTGCATGTGTGCTCTTTTAATTAACCATATCATGAACCACACCCAATGTCATTGCATGTGTGTTCTTCCCATGAACCACACATGGATCCACCAGTGTCATTGCATGTCTACTCTTTTCATGAACCACAGCTAGAGTCAGTGCATGTGTGTTCTTCTCCCAGACCACATATCACCAGTGTCATTGCATGTGTGTTCTTCCCACAGACCACACAAGGATCCAGTGTCATTGCTTGTGTGTTCTTCCCATGAACCACACATGGATCCACCAGTGTCATTGCATGTGTGTTCTTTTCATAGACCACATATGGATCCACCAGTGTCATTGCATGTGTGTTATTCTCACAAACCACGTAAGGATCCACCGGTGTCATTGCATGTGTGTTCCTCTCATAGACCACACATGGATCCACTAGTGGCATCGCATGTCTGCTCTTTTCATGAACCACAGTTAGAGTCATCGCATGTCTGCTCTTTTCATGAACCACAGCTAGAGTCATTGCATGTGTGTTGTTCTCACAAACCATATCATGAACCACATCCAGTGTCATTGCATGTGTGTTCTTCTCATTAACCACACATGGATCCACCAGTGTCATTGCATGTCTTCTCTTCTCATTAACCACAGCTAGAGTCATTGCATGTCTGTTCTTTTCACAAACCACATACCACCAGAGTCATTGCATGTGTGTTCTTCCCACAGACCATATGATGAACCACACCCTGTGTCATTGCATGTGTGGTCTTCCCATGAATCACACATGGATCCACCCAATGTCATTGCATGTGCGTTCTTTTCACAGACCACATATCACCAGTGCCATTGCATGTGTGTTTTTCCCACAGACCACACATGGATCCACCAGTGTCATTGCATGTGTATTCTTCCCATGAACCACACATGTTTCCACCAGTGTCATTGCATGTGTGTTCTTTTCACATATCACATATGGATCCACCAGTGTCATTGCATGTGTGTTATTCTCACAAACCACGTAAGGATCCACCGGTGTCATTGCATGTGTGTTCCTCTCATAGACCACACATGGATCCACCAGTGGCATCGCATGTCTGCTCTTTTCATGAACCACAGTTAGAGTCATCGCATGTCTGATCTTTTCATGAACCACAACTAGAGTCATTGCATGTGTGTTCTTCTCACAAACCATATCATGAACCACACCCAATGTCATTGCATGTGTGTTCTTCTCAGTAACCACACATGCATCCACCAGTGTCATTGCATGTCTGCTCTTCTCATTAACCACAGCTAGAGTCATTGCATGTCTGTTCTTTTCACAAACCACATATCACCAGAGTCATTGCATGTGTGATCTTTTCATTACCATATCATGAACCACACCCAGTGTCATTGCATGTGTGTTCTTCCCATGAACCACACATGGATCCACCAGTGTCATCGCATGTCTGCTCTTTTCATGAATGACAGCTAGAGTCATTGCATGTGTGTTCTTCTCATAGACCACATATCACCAGTGTCATTGCATGTGTGTTCTTCCCATAGACTACACATGGATCCACCAGTGTCATTGCATGTGTGTTCTTCCCATGAACCAATCATGGATCCACCAATGTCATTGCATGTGTGTTCTTTTCATAGACCACATATGGATCCACCAGTGTCATTGCATGTGTGTTATTCTCACAAACCACGTAAGGATCCACCGGTGTCATTGCATGTGTGTTCCTCTCATAGACCACACATGGATCCACCGGTGGCATCGCATGTCTGCTCTTTTCATGAACCATTGTTAGAGTCATCGCATGTCTGCTCTTTTCATGAACCACAGCTAGAGTCATTGCATGTGTGTTCTTCTCACAAACCATATCATGAACCACACCCAGTGTCATTGCATGTGTGTTCTTCTCATTAACCACACATGGATCCACTAGTGTCATTGCATGTCTGCTCTTCTCATTAACCACAGCTAGATCCACCAGTGTCATTGGATGCATGTTCTTTTCATAAACCGCATATGGATACTAATTAACCTTAGGAGAGCCCTAACCTTAGTGTTAGACCGAGTCTTCTAGAAGGCACGCCCTAACAGCTTGTTACCTTGACGATTGTTACATACCGTTCGATCGGGGCGCTTGGACGATTGGGATGGTTTTCGTGAGATCGATCTGCGAGTAGTCTGTTCTGTGGCATGATTGGCCACGCTTGCTCTGGACAAACTGGCAATACCGGGGGCTCCCCTATTGCGAGTGTCACGACTCACGAGTTGAGCGAGCCATATCCCAGTGTCACGTCCCCATTACTTCTCTTCCTCCCCGTACATCTCTTCCTTCCCCTCGAAGCCACATTCCCTACTTCACTCCCATCCTGCCGTAGCCGCAAGACGACGGTGCCTCCATCCCAATCCCCTCTCCGGCAGCCACCACGCCTCCCCTCTTGCCATGGGTTCAAGGGAGGCGGCGAAACGCGTCGTCGTGACAGCGGCAGTTATTTCGATGTGAGTCGTCTCATCTCTATCTCTATCATCCGTGGCCAGTTATCTATTTTTTGAGCCAGATCTACTCCGTTTACTCATGCGCGTATGATGTGTTAGGCCAACCAGATGATGTATGACGCTGACTATCATGGTTTAGCAGATAAAGACAGTCCTCTACTATGTAAACATGGATATCTGCCTGCTAAATTTGTAGCGTTCGAAGGACGAAACGTAGGCAGGAGGTTTCTATGGTGTCAAGGACATCGTGCAATGATGCGAGGCGGAAGTTGCGGTGTTGTCAAATGGGTAGATCTAGAGTGGCCCAAATCGATGCAGAAAACGCTGGACAAACTATGGGAAATGACTGTTGAGTTGAAAGAATCTGCATTCAGATCACTTCTTGACAGTGTTGAGATGAAGCTATGGGAACCAGTTGACACGACCAAGCATAAGCGAAATCTCATGGGGGTGGAAGACAAGGTTAGCAAAGTCGAGAAGGAGAGGGACGCGACGTTGGCCCTGAAGGCTAAAGAAGAGCAAGAACTGACTCAAGCAAGGAAGGATCTTCACCATGCCAAAGTCCTGCAGTTCACAACTACGAGTATTGACAAGTGCATGAGGAAAGATGCAGAGAAACAATTGAAGCTGTGCAAGGAAGATGCTAAAAGGAAGGAGCAGACGATTCGATCCTTGCTCTCGCAGGAAGATGTGCATAGGGCTAAGATTAGGAAGATCAAGGAGATGTGTGATAACTAGTTCTATTTAGCTTAAGCTCCGTGCCTTTTTAAGTTGTAATAGTTGTACTTGTTGACCTAGCGGTCTGAACTACTGGCCCCGGAGTCCTGGGAGTAAAAAAATTGGTCGCCCGTTAATCCGTCTTAACTCTGCATTACTTCCTTTTGTCTGACCAATGCCCCTTGGATATTCCGCCCGTCGCTTCGTTGTCCACGTGTACAAATAGGAGGCGCCACAGCTCGTTGCTTCGTCGCCCATCCCCTCGCCCTCTCCAATCTCCACCGCAGGTCGCCCGTCGTCCACCCCTCGCTCCTCTCCAATCTCCACCGCCATGGAGATGCCCTCGCTGAACTTCTACGAGGCGGTGATGTTCGCGCGCCGACATCCTCGCGCGCCCGGCCGCATGGTGCCCCACGGATGGCGCATCAGCTATGCGGGGGTGCCGGTGGCTCCACTCCTCGTCCCCGGCGGAGCCGTGATGGAGAGCGAAATCGCGGCGCACCGCCGCCAGATGCCCGCGTGGAAGAGGGCGCTGCCCCGGTACATGGCGGCCAGCCCGTACTGGCCGGCGCTGTTCAAGAAGGAGCGGAAGGCCAAGATTGGCAACCGCATCGTTTACGAGCGCGTGGTGCACCGGGATCTTCGCAACCGAGAAGGGCGGGAGAGGTTCTAGTCCGTCCCTGGATGGACCAAGTTCACCGCCATCGCCGCCGCTCGCCGCGAAGAGGTGCTCCGTCTCGCGTACAATGCGGAAATCGTGGAAGTTCCGTCTGACGAAGACAAGGAAGCCGGCGGCTCAGAGGACAGCGGCAGCGGAAGTGAAATTGTTGACTAGTGGTTGAATTAATGTAGGATGTGAAATCACACCTTTGTTTAGAAGAATTTGTGGTTGAATTAATGAAATGCCTCGATTTAGATCTCTGTCTCGATTAATTTGTGGAATAATTTGTGATTTAGATCAATTTCTGCCTCGATTTAGATCTCTGTCCTGGGTTGGGAACGTGACCGTGGACCAAAGACCCCTTTTCTACTAGTGTATTCTGACATTGGTGGTTTGTTTAAATGTAATCTACGTGGATTTGGCCGCATGAAAATGGCACAACCACAATTTATAAAGTGGAAGCACGTACACCCGGTTACTGGAGATCCGGGAGCTTCGCCAGATGCAGGGGATGCAGGACCAGAGAGGCGGTGAGATAGACAGGCTCAAGATTAGGCCAAAAAGTGGTACAGATTTCCTCCTCATCTGGGCATTATCGGTGATAACATTGCTGTTTATATTGCCACGTCGTTGTGCAGCATGTGAAATAAGTTGCTGCTTCGTGGAGTGTGGCAGCTTAAATAATTTATTTATGTGCCACTTACATTCCGTCGTATTTGGAGACCTCCTGCCCCTCAGCAATCATGGAATCGGTGGATCCTTGTTTTCAGATAGCAGTAGCACAATCACAATTTCGGATTCAACTACTGACTCGGGCGTTTCCAAACCCTAAGTCGCGCTACATTTTACTCAGAGAACGTGGGTAGATTGTTTCGCCCAACAACGTCTGGCGGACACGAGCTCGTAATTTAGCAATTACATATATAGGTTCAAGTTCAACACATTACTATGCATCTTCATTGCCATCAGCCTTCTTCCACAGCCTGGGTGCCAAGCCTTCACGTCCACTGGCTTCTTCATTTCTTGCCTTCTTCCTCTTCCTCGGTGCCAATTTTCTTAGCTTCACGTACTCTGCATCGCCGGGACAATGGGCACCAAAATCGTGTCCAGCATCATCTTTCCACTTGTTTTTAATTTCTTCGGGCAGCAAAATGACTGACCCGACAATCATGTTTCTAACCTTGTGGCGCTTCCTGTCAAAGAAACAAGACTGTTGCATAACTGCCCAATATCTATAGAGTAAATAATACAAAAATTACAATTCAGCATAAACATGTGAACCCCAAGCGACCTTTGCTTACCAGGAGCTAATTGGGTTCGAGCAACCACTCTTTCGAAGAATAGAAGGGCGACTCCCAGTTGCAGCAGCTTCCACATCCAGTACATCACAATTCAGCTCAAACATGCAATCCGAAGCATACCTTTTCATCAACCCAATTAGCTGACTGTCACATGTTATAGGAACCATGATGCCACGTTCATCCATGAAGCTAAACTTTGCAGTCTGCTTCGGCCATACTTCAACATGATTACGTAGAGCAGCAACCATACCAGATATAGTGCAGATCTGTGCAAGCGCTTCTTCCATTGTGAAACAATGGCTTCCATACCACTTGCCCTTGGAGTCGTACCTGTAGAGGACTACCGTAACCAGGTAAGGGGGTCCGCGCAGATCCCACTTGACAGAAAACTGTGGACAAAATATGTTTGTCAGTGTTGGGCTAACGAACAATTTGAGGTTTAGTAGCCAGCTAGCAGTTGTAATTAGTGCGAATAGCAAAGAGAAGGGTAGATCACCCGCTTGTAGCCAGAACTTCTTCTTCTTGATAGTAGGATCTGCCATCCTCAGAACTGCTCGGCTCGTCGGCGGCGGAGGCGGGCTAGAGCCTCGCAACAGCGGCTACGACATGCGCCATTGGAGCTCGGTATCAGCGACTGGGCGCAGCAACTGGGCGCAACAACTTGGCCCGGAAGTCAAATGTCCAAAGGGATCGTCTTGCCTGGAGGGTGGATACCGACACCGTCAGTGCTAGGGGAAAGCTGGGAATGGATTTGTGAAATTGGTCAACGCATCTAATCCACTTAGCTGCTCGATTTTCCTAAGAGGTTGCCGCGTTGCTGCCCGCGTCATGGACAGATGACCGACATGTGGGTCCCGACCGTCTACTTCACGGGGCGGTTTAACGAAATGTTTGTATTTGGCAGGGGTGAGATGAGTTTGCCTCGAAATGGCCCCTCTCAGTATTTGGCGGCCCAACTTTTCGAAACGCGGTAATTTCAGGCAACTTAGGTACCGCCATGCGCTGGCCTGCGAACTTTGGTACCGCAAACGAACAAGCCCCCTACACGCACGCAACACCCAGTGACACATACACCACACACGCCTCACATCACGCACAACACGAGATCCCCTACCTCGTCTCCCTCCCTCGCCCTCTATCGATCCCCGCGTATCCTACTTTCTCGCTCCATGTCGCATTACCACCAGGAGCCCCATTGCTGCGCCCTCCTCTCTGCTCGACCGCGCAAGCGCCGCCACCTCGATCCCAGAGCCGTCGTGACCTAGGAGCCCAAGCTCCCCATCTCGCCTTGCCGCCATGGATCGGCCTCCTGAGAGCTCCGCCGTCGGGTGCGCCCTTCTCTCCGGTCACCCTGCGCCACGTCCGCTTGAGCCCCGCAAGCCTCCTCACTGCCTTGGCCGCCGTTGGATGCGCCAATCTCATGCCCTTCCTTGTCCCCGTCAGCCACCAGCCAGCGTCGCCTCGCCCTTCTGCTTTCGGCCGCCCTTGGCTTCGCCCGATCTCCCTCACCCACCTGCTCCGGCCTGCAGCGCACCAGGCCTCCTCTACTCACTCCTCCAAGCACGTGGCTTCGCGTGATCCTCGTTTTGCTATCCTCATGCAAGCATCCAGGTTGCCATGAGCTTGTATGCTGCTAGATAGCTTGCTGCTAGCTATCCGACTTTGCAGGTGTATGATGTGGTTGTGTTCATCCTCTTCTTTGACCTCCCGTGTTTCAAATGTTAAATCTTGAGTTTGCCCGCATGATTCTTGATCCCGGTGGTCTGCTACTATTGTGGTATGGTGGTGAAGATGTGGTAGTGGTGACAGATGTGTTGGAATGACGGTGTGATGCTACGACAAGTAGTTCCTCCAACTCGACGTAAGACCGAACCTTGGCGTTACCCTCCTCTCTGATCCCAAGACCGGTCCCGTCGAACCCCAAGACCCTGATTCCAAACCCTAACATGCGACCCCTTTATATCACCCTATTTTGATAAATGCCATATAACTTGATGCATATAAAATCATTCATGTTGCATACATATTTTGTCATCTGGGGTATTAAGTTGGTTCATCTAATAATTAAATACGGAGACTATATGCGGGATATTCTTGTCTCATCTCGACTCCATTTAAATTGTGTAGCTCATATATGCCATGCTAACCAACATATAATATGTGGGTAGCTAAATAACTTGAACCTTCTAATTAAATGCCTAGATATTGATTCTGCTTAATATGGCTAAGTTAGACCGCATATTGCCATGTCATGCATCATATCATAAACATGTCGGATTTTCCGCCATAGTATTAAATAGTGCACCGGTTGCTCTTTCTAGTACACTTTGCTTCTTCACCGGATAGGACGATGAGTCGATGTGAGATACGACAAACCTCCGGCTACCCGACAATGTTTCTCAGGCAAGCATTCTCCCCCTTTCTACCTATTTTGCATCTATAGTATTTATTTCCTCCTATTGATCTATTGCTATCCTTATTGTCGATGCTTTAGTATCGTTCCTTTATTTACCTTCCCTATTACATGGCCTTGTTTATCCTATTGCCTTGCTTGATTAGTTTGCTTTACCCTTGCGAGTAGTAGGCATGCTTAGTACCTCTCTCATACAAGTGAACTGTGATATCTAGATATGGTTGATGCCATGATAATTAAATTGGTGATGTTGGTTATGGTTATGGCTTCACCTAATGATAAGGCCCTGGCAGGGAACACCTTTGGGAACTTCTTGAGCTGACCTAGGAACTGTTTGTTCTACGATACTAGTTCTGAGTTGATCATGCAAACCAAATGTGGGGCCTCTGGAATCCCTCCTCAACTACCGATGCTATTCATATATCTAGAGGGTTACACAATTGGTTTTCCATTTGGTGCATATGCATAATATGTCCTCGGACATGGGTGAGTTGAATATGTCTTTAGACATGGTGATGATATGATTTTGGTGGACAGCCTGGGCATGCATACATAAACTATGGTACACCATGGCGGTTGGATGGAGCTCTACAAGTTATCTTCCAAAGACCAATCCACTAGTAGTCGTGAACACTGTGCCACCTTGATAATCGGCGTGCCTCTTGGCTGGATAAAACACAGTAAGTGATACCTATGGATGTGCGTGTTGTTATGGGACAGTTCTTGTTGTGAGATTCAGAAGACATGTGTAATATGTTGTCTAAAGGGTTAAACATGCGTTTGGGTATAGTAGTGCACCCCTGCAGGGTAAATCTTTTCGAGAAGTTGTGTGTCCATGGTTATGGACGCATCAGGAGTACATTGTCATGATCATAGATGTAACACCCCAGCATTAGAGCTTAGAAATAAGCTGAGATGAGGTGTGTGCATTGCATTCATGCATAGAAAATCTGGATAATTTTCGCGCTGTTAAATAAAACTTATCAAAGTGATTGAAGCTTCTCTTAACTTGGTGTAACTGAAGTAGATCATCAAGTTGACTGCGATAAGTTTCAATATGACCTTTGCTAAAACCTTATCTTTGGGTAATATAATTTGATCTAAGGGTAGATCAAATGTAATAAAACTAAGTCACAACACACTACTTAATAAGGAGTACTTGATCTTCTAGAGATCATTACATGGTATTCCATACAACCACTCAAGGATGAATACTTAATATTCTAAAGATTATATCAAGGTGTTATCTACAACAAAACCTGAATACCCAATCAAGTATATAACTCCAAGTAAAGAAACTGAATAAATAAACCTTGATACACTTGCTTGCCATAGTTATTCCTACCATGGGTATCATGGTGGTTATTAAACATTAACTCTTATCACAAATAGAGTAGAAAAGGAAGTCAAGCCAAGAGCATTCATCACATGTTCTTGTTGTCATATTAACATATGACATTCCTACTTAACCAAGTCCTAGTGTCAATTGATCATCAGTGTTGAGTAACCAATTCTTGACCTAGTACTTATTGATTTTGAGTTTTGACCTATTATATTGACCTTCCAAAGACCATAAGTAAATTAATAAGAAGAAGGAACTAGTTATGGTAGAGTGTGCCATAATCAATAGAATGTGATCCTTAGTGGAGATCAAACCATCTGATGTTGGAGGAGATAACTCACTCATGAGTTAACTAGAAGAAGTGTCTAAACCTAAGAGTTAAGCTAGTAATTAAGAAGCTATGAGAAAGCTAGTAGTATTAGGGTATCCAATGATAATCTTGTTAAGTCAAGTAGATACAAATATAAAGTAAGCTTTCTTAACAAGATAAGCCTATAGAGAGACTAGTACAAGTCTACTGCTTAGTGTTAATAGATCTTGATCCGACAAATAGAAGCCTAAGCTTTGTATGATCAAAGGTTGGTGGTCATTATTCTCAAGTCATCTGAGAATAGATGACTAGATGTTGAGGAAGAGTTGTGAGTATACCAAATTAGGAAAAACCCTAGTAAGCTGAATCACCTAGCTTGATCCTGAGAAGTCAAGCTAGAGTATGATGAAGTATATAATATGTATGGAGTAGTTGGAGGCATAGTAGCTTAACCAAGCTAGTACAAGAACAAACTTGTATTATGGGAGTAGTACCATACCCATCCCAGAGGATTGATGTCACATGTGATATAGAGAGCATTGTAATCTTGCAAGCCTTGGAAGAGGATGCACGGCTAATATAAAGGAGTTTTTGGATGGAGTTAGAAACAACTACTTTGATGAATTCATCAAGGGTAGTTAAGAAGTGCAAGTTAGGTAGTAAAGGAAGAATGCTAGGAGAATGGAATAATGAAGTTAGAACTAGCTAGATAGATGACTTCCTCCAGGGTAGTTCAGCAAATGGGAGTTATATATATACTAAGAGAAGAATGAAGGACGGATATTGTTGAAGTGGAATGACCATGTCATCATATGATCATGGATATGGTGGAGTCAAATGATTGGCTTATTCAGGAAGAAGTGATCTTTGTGAATAAGATAAGAGAGATTTATAGAGTATATTTAGGAAAGGAATTCCTTAACTATGATCCAAGTTAGTGAAGTGTGATGATAGGAAATCCTTAGAAGCCTTAACCAAGATCATATGAAATCATGACAAGGCCCATGTCTAACTCTTTGTTTAACATCCTAGAATAAAGAGGGTAGTTAAACCAATTCCTATTTTTAGGCAGCTAATGGATAGTATCTCTTAGTCAAATAAAATGTCTAAGAGATAAGTAGAATACCAGTTGAGAGTGTATTGATGGAAGCCTTGTCCACCTGATTGTCTTAAACCCTAATAAGAACCTAGTCTCATAGGATTATCAAGATCACATTATGAAAGCAATCCCAATAACTCACTTTAAGTTGAGATTTTATTTAGATTCACAAAATATGATGGCAATATGTCTTAGCCTTCATATTCATCCATATCAATAATTGAATATGAGTTATTAAATCCTCTCAAAACTCATATACCTATATTTGAATAAACATTAGCATTTCTCCACCAATGATTGTTATTGATTCATAATGGCCTAACCAAGATTGTTCTGTGGTAATTCTAAACACTACAAATTAAGTAGAATTGGATTTGGTGAAATCACCAAATAGGGAGAACCATGGAATTCAAATCACCATATTACAAATCCCAGGGTTTAATACTTGGTAATATATTTGTATAGTTCCTTTATGAGGTTAAGTATTAACAAGATTCTATACCCATCAGTATTCATTTTAAACCATTACCATTACATTCATCAAGTCAAAATAAAAATCATTTTTATAAGATCTTATTATAATAAGCAAATCTCTAAAACCCTAATTCCTATTTATATTTTCTACTAAAAATAATCCTTATATATAATCATGAATAGTGAAAATACTAAAAAGGAATGCCAAACCAACTAGTTACATTAACCAGGTAGAACCTTTGTTGATTCACTAAATTTTTAATATTCAAATCATTAAGGAAATTCAAATTCAAAAGGAAAAAAGAAAAACAAAAATAAAAATCAAGATAGAAAAGGAAAAGGAAGAAGTCTACCAACAGAACTAACCCACCTTAGCCCATTTACTATGTGTCACACGCGAGCAGCAGTAGCCACGTTTCGCTCACTCAGCCACGGCCCAACACTAGCCCGGTTCATCCATCTCTCTCTGACTAACAAGTTGGACCAGATGGAGGACTGCGGGTTGAGCCTGAAAAACATCTGGGGGGGTTTCTGTAAAATATTTGCACCGTTGTCTTCCTCCAGCTGGAAGCAGCTCGGTGGAGCTGCTGATCCCGTCCGTCGCCACCGTGCGTTGTGATGCTCACTGCCGCCATCGTCTAGTGGAAACGGGGATAAGAACGCCACGACGAAACCCTCATCCTCATCCTGGTCTTTCCTCCCTCGTGCTTGCCTCTTCCTCTGTTCCCCTCTAGGGACAGAAACCCTAGCTCAAAGCCCCGTGTCATGCTGCCGCTCTGGGTCTCCCCGTGCTCCGTTGATCACGCCGCGCCTTCGCCTCGCCTCCCTGAGCCTCCTAGCCGAAGGAATCGAGTAGGGGAGCTTCCAATCGACGCCCACGACCACTTCTTCCCGAACTCCGATCGAGCACCGCCGAGACCGTGCCGTCATCTCCGCCATCCACTGCTTCATCTGAGGCCACCGTCGCGTCAAGGGTAAGCTTATGAGTCTCTCCGTGTCCTCCGCTCGCTTCCTCTTGTCCTGCATCGCCGTATCGCCATAGACCACCGAGCACTACCGCCAGTCATCACTGTTGTCGATGCTCCAGTGACTATCAGAGAGTAGAACCGCTTTAGCTAGGTTCCCCTGCTCCCCTCATTCGAGTGCATCTCCCGTAGTGTCTATAGTACCATAGATTGGCATCACCGCCGTGCTCCGGTGGGATGACGTCATCCTCCGTCGAGGTGACGCCAGCAAAGACCATAAGATCATTTTGACCCGGTCCATGCCCATGTGGCATGTGACGTGGCGGGAGCCCCACAAGTTAGTGACTCCAGGGTAGAATAGACTCGGTATAAAAAAATCTGCACCGCGTGTACTGTGTCATGCTGACGTCAGCAGTGATACAATAAATCAATTATTAGTTATTTAAATAAATCCAACAAATATATGAATCTTGTTAAATCAATATCTTTTGTTTTATAATTCAGAAAAATCTATATAATATATCAAAATGTTCAAAAAAATAAACTCTACAATATAAACCTATAATCATATTTTATTTTCCAACTCAAATAAAATAATAATAATTATTAGTAAATAACCTATTAGAGATAAATCTTAAATAAAAATATACTATTATTTGAAATTCATAAAAATAAGTATAATATATAAAAAAATAGAAAACCAAAATATACATTTATAAACTTATTTTGTACAGTTTTATGATACTTAACTAAGTATTTATTATTTATTTAGTATTTATAAAGTGATAAAAGTTATAAAAATCATATCAGATTATTTAAAAATCACAAAAATACATTTAATATACCAAAATGATCCCAAAAATAAATTCTACACATTAAAAATATCCACTTTCATAATTGAAGTCAAATAAAAGGTAAAGTTGTAATAAATCTTATTTAAACTTTTTTATTTTAATTAATTAAAAATATATAAATCTTTACTATTGCCTTTACCATTATTTGTTTAGAGTCTAAAAATGTAATAACAAGTTCAATTGATATTCAAGTGAAGTAAAAATAGAACTAATCATTTTAAAGATGTATATCCTAAAAATTACTATTAAGTGTATCTGAATTTTCTTAAAAAGATTCTATCAATTATAAAATCAACAAGAATAATATATTATTTATCAAATGAATTCTAATCACTTATAAAACCATCATGATCATATTTACTAATTCCTCTACTAGTCTGGAAAACTATTTAAATTTAAATCAAGTTATTAAGTAATTAAAGTAGTGTCTATTTTGTACTTATAACACATAACCCTAAGAAAACACCAATTCCATAAAGCAATGCTACTTGTATTCTAACTTTAGGAATCATTAAGAAGTGAACCACCTGTAGTAAGATGCCTTATTCAAAACGTGTAAATCTCCACATCTTGTGCTGTGATTGTTTAATGTAGTAATATTTTCCCCTTTGATCATCTTAGTTAATAAGAAATCTTAAAAGTGTAAGTTCTTGATTGAAATGCGTTTACTTAAAAGGTAACTCTTTTATGCAAAGGAACTGTAACATCCCAAAACTTCAATCCAAGCTTATCAAGATCAAATCATCCAAAAATAGGGTTAACAAAAACTTTTCCAAATTTAAAATGAAAGCATCCATATGTGTTTGAATGTAAAATAGGAGTTGTTTTGAATTGCCATGATTGTGTGATCCAATGCTTGTAAAATGTTTCTTAGGTGATTTAAACCTCATCTACATCATTCCCAAACTTTTCCTAAAGAAAATCAAATCAAAAAGAATTAAAAAGAAGGAATGGTCATTTTGGCAAATTTAACTCTCATGCCTACTTTGGCTATTCCTATTACTCAATTCTTAACAGAAACAATTCTTGATCTTTGTACCCCTTGCTAGTACACATAATGAGGTACCAAGGCCCACCTTTTGATCTGCTAAAAACATTCTGTTAACTATTTCTAAATGACAGTTTAAAATTGAATCTAATGCATACGCATAGATCACCCTATTTCAAAAACCATCTATTTGAGCTCCATTTTCAAAACCCTTGCAACCAGAGACTACCTATCACTAGTGGAGATCACTCAAAATTTTTGAAACCAAAATTCAAAACTTTTTCTCTTGCGGCCATTGCATCAAACACATGGCAGGCAGAATCAAACACAAATAGCTAGCTCACTGTTTCTACAGAGTTTAGCCAACCATTTAGCCACAAAACACTCCCTCAGTCTCCACTTGATCAAACCATGCCATTACCACCCCATCCCCTACACCCTAGTGGCCAGGCCAAGCCATGCCGAGCACCAACTCGCCGGCCAACCTTGCCCTCACCCCAGCAGACCACCTCCCCCTCTCTCCATGTCTAGGAGGTAGCCAACACCTCACCGCCCTCTCTGTCCCCTGCCCGAGCCAAGTGCTGCCATGGACCACCGAGGAGAGCCCGCACCCAGTGCCACCGCACCATGCCGGTGCCGCCTCCAGAGCGCGCCTTGTCCCCGCGTGCACAAGTCACCGCTCGACCGCAGCCCGCGCCTGCCGCTCCACCTCGACCTAGAGAACACCCCAGACATCCCGGTTCACTGCCCAAAGCCTCACAGCCATCGCTCGCCATGGACACCGCCGCTTCGGCCGCGCAGAGCGCCACCTCGCCTAGACCGCGTGCCACCGCCCCTACGGCCGCATTTAAGTCCTAGAGCACCGCCAGGGAACCGCCCATCGATCGCCATCCCCTGCCATGCCGCTAGCTCGCCGTAGCCATGTCGCCACTGTCGACCGCCCATCCCGCTCGGTCTCACCGTCGGGCCTATAAAAGGAGCCCTCCCCAGCCATTCTTCTCCACACCATTCCACTACCCTCACCTCTCTGAACCTCACCCACCGTTAGCCGGAGCAACTAGAGCAGCAGCTCGCCAGAATTGGAGCCGGAGCCGCCGCCTCTAGAGGAGAAGGGTGCCGTTGATTTCGACCACCCCAAGCTCCACCGCGACCATGCCTCACCTCGCCGTCGTCTTCCACGTCATTTGCCCGCCTCGCCGACCCCGCTAGAGACCTGGTACGCCCCCAGTAGACCCACACCGAGGCAGTAGGGTTCGAGCTTGCCGGCGACCTGTTCGTCATCGACGACGACCCTGAGCCGTTGATCTCGCTTCTAATCGCACGGCCCACAGCACGCGCACCGTTTCGCGTGTTAAGTGCCGCTGACACATGGGACCCCCTGTCAGCTGAGCCCCGCGTCGCGGAGCGCCACTGGGCCGGCCCATTTCTTTTCCCGCGCTAGCCCATAGATTTAAATCTGGGTTTTCCTTTTTAGTTAAATCTAGTTTCTATCCCCTAGTTTCAAAAATCAATTCAGAGAATTTTATAAATCCAAATTGTATGAAACCAATTTTGTCTGAAAGGTATTAAAATGATCTATCCAAGCCCGTTGGATGTAATTCAATTAGAGTTACAGATCTCTCCTAATAAAAATAACAAAACAGAAGCTTTTGCAACTTGCAACATTTTTATAAAATCAACCAAGTTAGCTTTTGAGTTGATTCCAACTCTCAAAAATCACATTTCATCATATATATCTAAATATGTAATAATATTAAGGTTGACATGCAGTGACTTTGGAATAGTACCAAAATAATGCTATATAGGCATTTCTAGTCACTTTAAATCATTAAATAATGAACTTAAACCAAAGTAATATTGATCCAACCCTTAAATCTCATTCCCACATGTTAGAATATGTGGTGAGGACATGTGTCCACCTGATCCCATATTTTGGTGGTGAATATTAAAATTTTAGTTAATATTTCAATGAGTAGAAATTACTTTTCTAAAATAAAAAGGATGAAACTATTGAATTAAAACTTGTGATGTTTGTGATGATAATAGATCATCAAATGTGTGTTTTAGAATGGTACTTAGCCTAGTTAAATACTGTTTGGTGATTGTGCACTCCCTATGCATTTATAGACGCTAGTACCGACCAAGCTTTCAACCACTTCACCAAGAAGGAGGAGGAGTTCTACCAAGAAGAAGAAGAAGAAAATTTCAACCACTGCACCAACCAAGGCAAGCTATTGTTAGCAGGCTAGAATTAAACTAGATGGTTTAGCAAAGATTCCTTAAGCATGCTTTGATCACACCCCTTTGACTATTAGTATCCCAAGTCTTATTGACAAGTTTTACCTCCCTTAGTTTACACAAAGTTCTTTACTTATTTTGAAGGTAGCATAAAAAGTATAAACCTTGACCTACTTAGAAACCTTTAGATGTCACTCTATGGCATGAGATTGAACCCATCACTTCCACCTTAGTGAACACTCATAACTTAGTATCTTAGTATAGATCAAAAACTTGAGTCACTCTAGATGGGAATACTTGGTGAAAATAAATTGTGAAAACCTTGGAATGATGAGTCATTCTATTGAGATGTTTTGACATGTGTTGAGAGACACAACTGGTTTATGATGATGAAAATGATGAGGCATGAGCCTTAACCATTTTATAAAACTGATGGTTGGATTCGGATGCGATACCATTCCAAATTTACCATACAACCACATTACCTGAATTGGGTAAGGCTTAGCTGGAAATTTATATGCATTAGTATTAGTTCCCTCACGGGAGAGGTTTGAGATGAGGCTACCTCTCAATGTTGTCCACCTATGCAGTGCCCATGATGACTGATGGTCATGGTTGGGAGGCCATGCTCATAGGAGAGGTGCTTGTACTAGGGTGTGTAAAGGGAAGGTTATGTTTGATTATCTGCATACTAAGTATGATGATTCAGGGTTATCCCTGACAGATGTATCGCATCTTGTGGTGAAAGTGTACCACCTCTGTAGAGTGTCAAACTATTCAAATAGCCGCGTCCACGGGTATGGACAGTTGGAATGGCCATACTGTTTCGTTGTCAGATGTTTTCTAAATAACTTGAAATGAATGATGAACTTTGACTTGACCACAACAGGGTTGTGTTGATGATAATAGCTTCCCAACTTAAGTGATTCTAGAACTTTACTTTATCTTTCTTTGCTTCTGAACTCAGCTTAGGTTTCAAACTTAACTTGATAGTTAACTTAGATTCAGCACTTTAACTTAGATTTATACTCCTTGCTAGTAGTAGTTTGCGAGTACTTAAAGAGTACTCATGGCTTTTTGTCCCAGCTATTATCATGGCGGACTATGAAGGAGATTATCAAGATGATGGTCGCCAGGACGGCTATGATAACTAGGACTATCGCCGTCGACATTACTGTGCCCTGAAGATGGACCCCACCGCTACGCTATCGTTTATTTCCGCTACTTGTTGTATTAAGACTGGATCATGAGATCCTTATTTGTTTAAGACCTTATATATGGTTTGTAATGGATGATGTACTGTGATATCCAATACGTTATGTCTCGCAAAAATGGTAATCCTGGGATTGCGAGGTATGGCATAACGGGCATCTGGGATTAAAAATCCGGGTGTTGACAAGTTGGTATCAGAGCCATCCTGACCATAGGAGACCCTAGTTAGAATCAACGTCCAAACCAAAAACTTAGCTTCAAAACCAAAGTGAGTATTTATGAAAAACTATTTCCTCTCTTACCCTTGTGAACTCATTCTTTCTCAAAAATTCATGTTCCTCAAAATTCTTACATTACTACTTAAAATTTGACACACTTGATCACTTGAGTAACTTCCTCATCCTTAATCCTTGTAGATGGAGACTCAGTTCAGCAAGTTTTACCTGTTGGGAAACGGAGGTCAGCTGATCTTCGAGAGGGATCTGGATTTGTTATCGGAGTTACTGGGACGCCCACATCCGGAGTTTCTTGGAGCTCAACTTCCATAACCCCCAGGAGGAGACCTACAGTGGCTAGTCACCGCGGATCTTCGGGGAAGCATCGAAACACCAACTTCCGGGAGAATTCAGTTCTCCGTGAGAGAGAACAACTGGCTAGATGGATTAGCCAGGGCAATGCATGAAGCTCTCGCACGTCTATGTTCCCTTAGCGTCCACAAGATCCAAGGAACCCGTTTTGCCCACTATGCAAGACGTGACTTCATGGGAATGCTGATGGAGATGCCAAGTCACCCAGAGTTGAGGCGTCAAGTGGAGAACCTTGACTTCTTGCTTCATGACCGACAGCAGGAACTGGACAATGCTAGAGAGTTAGCCAACCAGAACCGTGCCATTGCTGACCGGAAGGCCCAGACTTTCGCACTGCTTGTCCAAGATCGTTAGTCTCTTTTCCGCCAGCGTGCAAAGAAGGATCGCACCATCGCCCATCTTTGCAAGAAGGTGGCCGACCTCGAGATGACCGTCAAGGAGCAGGAAGCTCAGCTTTCCGCCAAGGAAGAAGAAGATGAGGGTGAAGACATCCATGGAGATATGGATTCTTACCTCAGCAACGATGATGACTTTCTAGAAGAGGATGCTATGGACTTCTACACTGATCATGAAGACTCCGACTTCATCGACGATGAGTAGAGGCACTAGAGCACTATCGTAGCATGAGATGTATCATCTCATTGTATCATAGCTGGCAGAATGGTTCTTCAAACCATCCATTTTCCCCTTTGCTTGTTGTGGTGTGTGTTGTATCGGGTGCTTGCTTGCATGAATGAAAAAGAAGTTAGTTGAAAAACCTGAGTCTAACTCAATGTTTTAGCTTTGAAAACCCAAAACCATGAACCTTAGAATTTCCCTCTTACCCCTATTTCTATCTCAATCTTCAGATGACTTGTGGAAACCAAGGAGGGAGCAGCTCGTCGCAGGACCCAATGCTGCAGATCTTGCAGAATCTTATCGCGGACCATGAAGCAAGCAGGGCCGAGCATCAAGCCAACTTAGCAACATTGCAGCAGATCGCCCAAATGGCTCTCAACAACCAAGGACATGGAAATCAGGATCACCAAGGATCCAAACTCAAAAACTTTCAGAACACCAATCCCCCAATCTTTAACCAATTTGAAAACCCATTAGATGCTGATGACTGGTTATAGACCATGGAAAACAACTTCGAGGTTGCAGGAGTTGATGAAAATGAGAAAGTTCTCATCGCCACCGACTATCTGGCGGGAGATGCAAGAGCTTGGTGGAATAGCATCCGCAATATGAACCATGGCCAGGTGATGACCTGGGAAGCATTCAAGGTCAAGTTCAGCCGCACCCACATGCCGCAGGGTCTTGTCAATAGGATGAGAGATGAATTCCGCGAATTGAAGCAAGGAAGAATGACTGTGGTAGAGTACCGTGACATATTCTTGTCACTTGCCAGATATGCACCGGATGAGATCAACACGGAGGCTAAGAAGAAGGAGAGATTCTTAAACGGATTGCATGATGAGATGCAGACTGTCCTCGTCAACATCCGTTTTGATGATCTCGAAGAGCTAGTCGACTCTGCCATTCAGATGGAAGGGAAGATTAACCAGGCAAACGACAACCGCAAGCGCCGTATGATGCAGCGATGCGGATCCGAGAGTCACCAGAAGTACCGTCCTAACCCCTCACCAGGATATGCACCAAGGAACAACCGACCCCCAAATTCTCGCCCAAGCTACCCCAACCGTAGCGGAGGCAATGTGAAGTCCGGAGGAAACAATCACAACTCTGGCAATGCCAACAATTTCAACCGTGCCCCTCCCAAGAGAAACAACAACAACAACAACAACACTGCACCCAGAACTGGCAGCAATGCTATACCTGTCGCAGTCAAGGACAAGTCCCAAATCACTTGTTTCGAGTGTGGAGTGAAGGGTCACTACTCCAATGAGTGTCCCAAGAAGACTGCCGCCAATGCCCTTGTGAATGCCCCAGCTCGGCAAACGCGTGTTCAACCAGGAAGGAGATTTGCCCGAAACCCGCACAACCGCAGTCGTCTCTTCCACATGAAGGCGTATAGCCCGTGAAGCGCCGGATGTAGTGCTGGGTATGTTTTACATCAACTCAGTTTTAGCAAGAGTATTGTTTGATTCTGGAGCATCGCATTCATTTGTCACCGAAGAATTTGTATGCACTAGTAAGATTCGCCCAACCAACCTGAAGCATGTCATGACAGTTCAAATCCCCGGTTCAACAACAAAAGCTAGAAAAATTTGCAAAGTTGTACCTATCAGAATACATGGGATAGATTTTTATGCCAACCTAATTGTACTTGGAACCAAAGGATTGGAAGTAGTACTAGGTATGGACTGGATGTCAAGGCATAAAGGACTGATAGACTGTGCGAAGAAAGCCATCACCATGACCAGTAGTTCTGGAGTAACAGTAGAGCATATCTCTGAAACCTTACCCCGTCAATTCAAGTGCAACAAGAGTGTAGCCCTGCCCACCATAGACCAAGTCAGAGTAGTCTGTGAATACCTCGACATATTCCTAGATGAATTTCTAGGTATGCCCCCGGATAGGGATATTGAGTTCATTATCAAACTAATCCCTGGAACCGGACCTATAGCCCAGATACCCTATACCATGAACCCCTCAGAATTAGTGGAACTTAAGAAGCAGTTGGATGCCATGTTAGCAACAGGCTTGATTCAACCAAGCGCATCGCCATGGAGATCACCAGTGTTATTCGTCGACAAGAAAGATGGAGGCAATCGTCTGTGTATAGATTACAGAAAGTTGAATGACGTCACCATCAAGAACAAGTACCCCTTGCCAAAGATAGAGGATCTATTTGACCAGTTGACCGGAGCTCAGGTATTCTCAAAGATTGATCTTAGGACTGGCTATCACTAACTTAAGATTCGTGCAACGGATATTCCGAAGACCGCCTTTACTACTCGCTATGGTTTCTACGAGTATACGGTTATGTCTTTTGGATTAACCAATGCCCCTGCTTATTTCATGAATCTCATGAATAAGATCTTTATAAATTTCCTCGATAAGTTTGTAGTTGTGTTTATCGACGACATCCTTATCTACTCCAAGTCAGAAGAAGAGCATGAGCAACATCTAAGAATCATCCTAGAAACCCTGAGAGAGCATCAGTTATATGCCAAGTTCAGCAAGTGTGAGTTTTGGCTGAATGAAGTAGGATTCCTAGGACATATTGTTTCTGCCGGAGGAGTCTCTGTTGGTCCCACCAAAATAAAAGATGTCGAAGAATGGGAAGCCCCAACCAATCAAACCCAAGTTCGTTCATTTCTCGGATTAGCGGGATATTACCGCAAGTTCGTAGAAGGATTCTCGAGCATAGCCTGACCAATGACCCAATTGTTGAAGAAGGACAAGAAGTTTGAATGGACAGACAAGTGTGAAGCCGCCTGTGAGCTGAAGAAGAGATTGATATCCGGCCCGATTTTGATCATGCCAGACATCAAGAAGCCGTTTGATGTGTATTGTGATGCATCCAAGATTGGCCTAGGATGTGTATTGATGCAAGAAGGCAAAGTAATCGCGTATCTGTCTCGACAATTGAAGCAACATGCGCAGAACTATCCGACCCATGATCTTGAGCTAGCAGCTGTGGTTCTAGCGTTGAAGACATGGCGTCATTATTTGATGGGTAATCGCTGTGAGATTTACTCAGATCATAAGAGCTTGAGGTATATCTTCACTCAGAAGGAGCTGAATATGAGGCAAAGAAGATGGATAGAGTTAATCAAGGATTATGACCTTGACATTCACTATCACCCCGGCAAAGCCAACGTGGTAGCGGATGCTCTTAGCGGATTGCCGTGTAGGCTTAACACCATGATCAAAGAGAAGCAACCAAGTTTGTACGAGGAGTTGGAGCAGTTCAGGACTGAGTTAGTTAGCAAAGGATTCCTAGCTAGCATTGAACTTCAACCCACTTTGATTAGCCAAATCAAGGAAGCCCAGAAGGGAAATGAAAGTATCGACGGAATCAAACGTCGTATTGGTACAGGAAAGGTACCTGGATTCACCGAAGACGAAGAAGGTGTACTGTGGTACAAAGGACGTATCTGTGTGCCAGCAGATTCGGAGCTGAAGGAGGTTATCATGAAGGAAGCTCATGATACTCTTTATTCTATCCACCCCGGAGGAACAAAGATGTATCAGGATTTGAAAGAGCAATTTTGGTGGCACAAGATGAAGAGAGAGATCGGGAGCTACATCGCCAAATGTGACATCTGTCAAAGAGTCAAAGCAGAGCATCAGAGACCTACAGGATTGTTGCAACCATTGCAGATTCCGGAATGGAAATGGGATTCCGTCGGAATGGACTTTATCACCGGTTTACCCACTTCTAGTAGGGGAAATGACTCAATCTGGGTCATCGTTGATAGACTGTCTAAGGTAGCCCACTTTATACCTGTCAAGACTACCTACCAAAGTGCAAAGCTAGCAAAGCTGTACATTGCTAGGATTGTTAGTCTGCATGGAACCCCCAAGACCATCATATCAGATCGAGGAACCCAGTTTACCTCAAGATTTTGGCAGAAAGTTCAGGAAGGTTTAGGAACCAAGTTGAACTTTAGTACCGCTTATCACCCGCAAACAGATGGACAAACTGAGAGAGTCAACCAGATCCTAGAGGATATGCTTAGGGCTTGTGTGTTGGAATACGGATCAAAATGGGAAGACTGCCTGCCTTTCGCAGAATTCTCATATAACAACAGTTATCAGGGTAGTTTGCAGATGGCACCATTTGAATTCCTATACGGAAGAAAGTGTCGTACCCCTTTGAATTGGTCGCAAGTAGGAGAGAGTCAGATCTTTGGACCCGACATTCTCCGAGAAGCACAAGAAAGTTCACAAAGTACGTGAGCACCTCAAGACCTCCCAATCCAGACAGAAGAGCTATGCTGACAAGAGAAGGAGAGACCTGACTTTTAATGTCGGAGATTTTGTATATCTCAAGGTTTCACCATTGAAGGGAACTCAACGCTTTAGTTTGAAGGGAAAGTTAGCTCCCAGATATATCGGACCTTTCAAGATTCTGAACCGTCGAGGAGAAGTATCGTACCAACTGGAACTGCCTGAAGAGATGTCAGCCATCCACAATGTGTTCCATATCTCGTTACTTCGCAAATGCTTGGAAGTGCCTGAGAAGACTGAAGTTTTCAAGAACATCGATCACAGAGCTGTGGAAATCAACAATGACCTGACCTATCGGGAAGTACCCATCCGTATCTTAGAAGAAGCCTACAGAACCACCAGGACTAGGACTATCAAGTTTCTCAAGATTCAGTGGAGCAACCATACAGAGGAGGAAGCTACTTGGGAGCGTGAAGATTACATTAGAACAGAGTTCCCAGATCTTTTTAGTTCCTAGTTTTCTTTGTAAATCTCGGGATGAGATTTTGTTTAAGGGGGGAAGGTTGTAACATCCCAAAACTTCAATCCAAGCTTATCAAGATCAAATCATCCAAAAATAGGGTTAACAAAAACTTTTCCAAATTTAAAATGAAAGCATTCATATGTGTGTGCATGTAAAATAGGAGTTGTTTTGAATTGCTATGATTGTGTGATACAATGCTTGTAAAATGTTTCTTAGGTGATTTAAACCTCATCTACATCATTCCCAAACTTTTCCTAAAGAAAATCAAATCAAAAAGAATTAAAAAGAAGGAATGGTCATTTTGGCAAATTTAACTCTCATGCCTACTTTGGCTATTCCTTGTACTCAATTCTTAACAGAAAAAATTCTTGATCTTTGCACCCCTTGCTAGTACACATAATGAGGTACCAAGGCCCACCTTTTGATCTGCTAAAAATATTCTGATAACTATTTTAAATGACAGTTTAAAATTGAATCTAATGCATATGCATAGATCACCCCTATTTCAAAAACCATCTATTTGAGCTCCATTTTCAAAACCCTTGCAACCAGAGACTACCTATCACTAGTGGAGATCACTCAAAAATTTTGAAACCAAAATTCAAAACTTTTTCTCTTGCGGCCATTTCATCAAACACATGGCAGGCAGAATCAAACACAAATAGCTAGCTCATTGTTTCTACAGAGTTTAGCCACCCATTTAACCACAAAACACTCCCTCTGTCTCCACTTGATCAAACCATGCCATTACCACCCCATCTCCTACACCCTAGTGGCCAGACCAAGCCATGCCGAGCACCAACTCGCCGGCTAACCTTGCCCTCACCCTAGCAGACCACCTCCCCCTCTCTCTCCATGTCTAGGAGGTAGCCAAAGACCTCTCTGTCCCCTGCCCGAGCCAAGTGCTGCCGTGGACCACCGAGGAGAGCCCGCGCCCAGTGCCACCGCACCATGCCGGTGCCGCCTCCAGAGCGCGCCTTGTCCCCGCGTGCACAAGTCACCGCTCGACCGCAGCCCGCGCCCGCCGCTCCACCTTGACCTGGAGAACACCCCAGACATCCCCATTCGCTGCCCAAAGCCTCACAGCTACCGCTCGTCGTGGACACCACCGCTTCGGCCGCACAGAGTGCCACCTCACCCAGACCGCGTGCCACCGCCCCTATGGCTGCATTTAAGTCCTAGAGCACCGCCAGGGAACCGCCCATCGATCGCCATCCCCCTCCATGCCGCTAGCTCGTCGTAGCCATGTCGCCACCGTCGACCGCCCATCCCGCTCGGTCTCACCGTCGGGCCTATAAAAGGATCCCTCCCCAGCCATTCTTCTCCACACCATTCCACTCCCCTCACCTCTCTGAACCTCACCCATCGTTAGCCGGAGCAACTGGAGTAGCAGCTCGCCGAAATTGGAGCCGGAGCCATCGCCTTTGGAGGAGAAGGGTGTCGTTGATTTCGACCGTCCCAAGCTCCGCCGTGACCATGCCTCGCCTTGCCGTCGTCTTCTATGTCGTTTGCCTGCCTTGCCAACCCTGCTGGAGCCCTGGTACGCCCCCAGTAGACCCCCACCGAGCCGCTAGGGTTCGAGCTCGCCGGTGACCTGTTCGTCATCGACGACAACCCTCAGCCGTTGATCTCGCTTCTAATCGCACGGCCCACAACGCGCGTACTATTTTGCGTGTTAAGTGCCGCTGACACATGGGACCCCCTGTCAGCTGAGCCCCGCGTCGCGAAGCACCACTGGGCCGGCCCATTTCTTTTCCCGCGCTAGCCCATAGATTTAAATCTAGTTTTTCCTTTTTAGTTAAATCTATTTTCTGTCCCCTAGTTGCAAAAATCAATTCAGAGAGTTTTATAAATCCAAATTGTATGAAACCAATTTTGTTTGAAAGGTATTAAAATGATCTATCCAAGCCGGTTGGATTTAATTCAATTAGAGTTATAGATCTCTCCTAATAAAAATAACAAAATAGAAGCTTTTGCAACTTGCAACATTTTTATAAAATCAACCAAGTTAGCTTTTGAGTTGATTCCAACTCTCAAAAATCACATTTCATCATATATATCTAAATATGTAATAATATTAAGGTTGACATGCAGTGACTTTGGACTAGTACCAAAATAATGCTATATAGGCATTTCTAGTCACTTTAAATCATTAAATAATGAACTTAAACCAAAGTAATATTGATCCAACCCTTAAATCTCATTCCCACATGTTAAAATATGTGGTGAGGACATGTGTTCACATGATCCCATATTTTGGTGGTGAATATTAAAATTTTAGTTAATATTTCAATGAGTAGAAATTACTTTTCTATAATAAAAAGGATGAAACTATTGAATTAAAACTTGTGATGTTTGTGATGATAATAGATCATCAAATGTGTGTTTTAGAATGGTACTTAGCCTAGTTAAGTATTGTTTGGTGATTTTGCACTCCCTATGCATTTATAGACGCTAGTACCGACCAAGCTTTCGAGGAGGAGTTCTACCAAGAAGAAGAAGAAGAAAACTTCAACCACTGCACCAACCAAGGCAAGCTATTGTTAGCAGGCTAGAATTAAACTAGATGGTTTAGCAAAGATGCCTTAAGCATGCTTTGATCACACCCCTTTGACTATTAGTACCCCAAGTCTTATTGACAAGTTTTACCTCCCTTAGTTTACACAAAGTTCTTTACTTATTTTGAAGGTAGCATAAAAAGTATAAACCTTGACCAACTTAGAAACCTTTAGATGTCACTCTATGGCATGAGATTGAACCCATCACTTCCACATTAGTGAACACTCTTAACTTAGTATCTTAGTATAGATCAAAATCTTGAGTCACTCTAGATGGGAATACTTGGTGAAAATAAATTGTGAAAACCTTGGAATGATGAGTCATTCTATTGAGATGTTTTGACATGTGTTGAGAGACACAACTGGTTTATGATGATGAAAATGATGAGGCATGAGCCTTAACCCTTTTATAAAACTGATGATTGGATTCGGATGTGATACCATTCCAAATTTACCGTACAACCACATTACCTGAATTGGGTAAGGCTTAGCTGGAAATTTATATGCATTAGTATTAGTTCCCTCACGGGAGAGGTTTGAGCTAAGGCTACCTCTCAATGTTGTCCACCTATGCAGTGCCCAAGATGACTGATGGTCATGGTTGGGAGGCCATGCTCATAGGAGAGGTGCTTGTACTAGGGTGTGTAAAGGGAAGGTTATGTTTGATTATCTGCATACGAAGTATGATGATTCAGGGTTATCCCTGACAGAAGTATCGAATCTTGTGGTGAAAGTGTACCACCTCTGCAGAGTGTCAAACTATCCGAATAGCCGCGTCCGCGGTTATGGAAAGTTGGAATGGCCATATTGTTTCGTTGTCAGATGTTTTCTAAATAACTTGAAATGAATGATGAACTTTGACTTGACCACAACAGGGTTGTGTTGATGATAATAGCTTCCCAACTTAAGTGATTCTAGAACTTTACTTTATCTTTCTTTGCTTCTGAACTCAGCTTAGGTTTGAAACTTAACTTGATAGTTAACTTAGATTCAGCACTTTAACTTAGATTTATACTCCATGCTAGTAGTAGTTTGCGAGTACTTAAAGAGTACTCATGGCTTTTGTCCCTTGCTATTATCATGGCCAGACTATGAAGGAGATTATCAAGATGATGGTCAGCAGGACGGCTATGATAACTAGGACTATCTGCCTTCGTCAGCATTGCCTGTGCCCCTGAAGATGGACCCCACCGCTATGCTATCGTTTATTTCCGCTACTTGTTGTATTAAGATTGGATAATGAGATCCTTATTTGTGTAAGACCTTATATATGGTTTGTAATGGATGATGTACTGTGATATCCAATACGTTATGTCTCGCAAAAATGGTAATCCTGGGATTGCGAGGTATGGCATAACGGGCATCTGGTATTAAAAATCCGGGAGTTGACAGGAACTATATCTTCTGTCTTTAACTCTCTAAGTTATATTAGAAAACTTGAATAGAATCAACTGTGAGTTATTTTTCAACACCTTGGGTGTTATGCCATTGTGTGTTACTTCATTGTACTTATAAATTGTTTCACACACACTCACCAGCCTTAATAAGAATCACAAGTGTGAAACTGGTATAAAAGTGCAACACATTCCTAAGAACTCATCACTAGTTTCCAAACCCTAGATCAGATACGATTATCCCAGGGTTTCACGTTTATCAAATTGCATTACATTACTTATGCATCGTTGCATCTTGCTTATTTAAACATTAGTCCTTACCAGACCAATGATGTTGTTTACAAAATTTGGATCTTCTATTATCTCGAAGACCGTGAGTGCATAATCTTGTAATCACAAAAGGCAAGTTCACACTTGCTCATGTCCTTTCATTATTTTCTATGCTTAGAACTCAACTGTTGTCATCACCTGCATTTCAAAAAGGTCAAAAACAATATTTTCATAATTAACTGGAAGTATCAGTTACTAATCCAGGGTGACCAGCTAATCTATTATAACTAGCAATGGAAAAGCCATTGTACATGAATGTATCATCTAGGACTTAACAACCAATGTCGCCAGTGATTCTAGCGCCATATATTATGTGTTAACCATGAGATTTGGAATGGGACGAAGAAGTCAGCTGGATCTTCTTCCTTTCGCATGGACGAATGACCTGATCATTAGGCTGAGAATTTCTCGTGGAGAAACCTAGCACATGGGTGGAACCCCTTAGTTTCCCGTGATTATGGTGTCTAGATTATCTTGAGGCTGCCAGTGGTTTATTTAGACCTTTAAGGGAGCTTCCCAGGGCATAACCGTCTCTTAGAGTCTTTAGGTGCCTACCAGAGTTATAGCCGGTCCTATAAGGGGCTTGACAGAGGTGGGGCATGTCCTGGAGGATCGTGTCTTCATGCGGGGTCGTGGAGAAGAGTAGTGATTGGCTTGGATCTTAGACTGGGCCCCATACCAAGGAAGTGTGGACAAGCTCGAGACTTGGATGTGCAACAAGGCTAAGGTCTCTCATGGGTAAAGCAACACACTGATACGTCGTAAATGTATCTATAATTTTTGATGTTCCATGATTGTTTAGTATCTACTTTCTTATGTTTTCTTATAATTTTTGATGTTCCATGATTGTTTAGTATTAACAAGATGCCACAGTGCCAGTTGCCTGTTTTCTGCTGTTTTTGGTTTCAGAAAAACTAGTAAGGAAATATTCTCGGAATTGGACTGGACTAAAGCCAAAGTCAATATTTTACCCGAAGCAACACGGAGTCCGGAGGGCAGCCGAAGGGGGGCCACAAGGAGACCACACCCTAGGGTGGCACGGCCAGCCCTAGGCGCCCCGCCACCTGGTGTGGGCCCCTCGAGCCTCCACCGACCTAGCCCTTCCGCCTATAAAAGCCTCCCGGGACGAAAACCCTAAGGACCTGATCAAAATTCCACGAAAGAGTCTATAGCCGCCGCCATCTCCATCCCTAGATCGGGAGGGATCTGAAGCTCTTCCCGACACCCTGCCGAAGGGGAGAGATCACCTTGGAGGCCTTCTTCATCACCATGACTGCCTCTAGTGTGATGCGTGAGTAGTTCATCCCTGCACTACGGGTCCATGTAGTAGCTAGATGGTTGGTTCTCCTCCTTTGAGCTATCATGTTTAGATCTTGTGAGCTCCATTCGTGATCAAGATCATCTATTTGTAATCCTACATGTTGTGTTTCGGGATCCGATGGGTATTGAGATTCTATCATGTCTATGTTATTTGTGATCTTGCATGCTTTCCGTTGTTAGTAGGTATCTTGGCCAAGTAGATGCTAGCAACTCCAAGAGGGAGTATTTATGCTCGATAGTGGGTTCATGCCTCTAGTAATCTGCGGAAGTGACAGGAATCTCTAAGATACTAGATGTGTTGTTGCTACTAGGGAGAAAACAATAATCCTTTGTCCATGGGACAATCGTATTGTTTACTTTACACACTTTGCTTAATGCAATTATCTGTTGCTTGCAACTTAATACTCGAGGGGGTTCGAATGATAACCTGAAGGTGGATTATTAGTCATAGATGCAGTTGGATTACGGTCTATGTATAATGTTGTAATGCCCAATCAAATCTCATAGGAGTCAAGATGATTAGTATGCATGGTATGCTTTCTCTTATCTGTCAATTTCCCCGCTATAATTTGTTAACCCAACATGTTATTTATCTTAAGGAGAATCACCTCTAGTGAACTATGGACCCTAGTCCATTCTTTTACCATTGATAAACCATCTACTATTTACTTTTTACTGTTTACTTTCTGCAAGCAATTACTATCTTCCACACAATATGTTTAATCCTTTGTTTTCAGCAAAACCGGTGAGATTGACAACCTCACTGTAAGTTGGGGCAAAGTTCTGTGGTTGTGTTGTGCAGGATTCCAAGTTGGAAACAACACCTTGGGGTTGTTTGCTTGATCCTACTGGTTCGATAACCTTGTTTTCATAACTGAGGGAAAACTTGCTACTATGCTCATCATACCTTCCTCTTGGGGTTCCCAGCGAGATCGATATATTTTGAGCCATCAAGCCTTTTTTCTGGCACCGTTGCCGGGGAGTCAAGGACAGCTTCACAAGGGGAGTCCCTCATAACCAATCTCTTTACTTTGTTTTTTTGTTTTGCTTAGTTTATTTCTGCTTTTTTGGTTGTTTCTTTTATCAAAAATACAAAAAAATAGTTCCTACTATTGTTGTTATTTTCGTTGGTCTGTTATTGTCTTGATTTATCATGCTTTCTATCAATGGCTGGTTTCTTTGAAACTGAACTTATTGGCAAGGTGGGTTCATGGAAGAACAAAAATATTATTATAAGGAACACCGCTTGTCACAAAAAGGGAAACACTTATGGGAACAAATTAATAAATTGAATACCATTGCTAGAAATATGTGCTCTACATATAATATTACGTATTGATTTGATAAATCGTGTTGCTGTAAGAGGTATAAACACCTCCCTTTTCAATGTGAGTATAATGATGATGTTACCATATCTTGTTATGTTAAGGGAAATTATGAATTTTATGATGTGGAACAAATTGATGAATTTATTGCTTGGAAGGGTGCATTCGAACTTGCTTATTTGCTTGAAAATACTAATGATGCACCTTATAAATATGAGGTTTATGATATACTTAAATTTTTCTTTGATAATTACAAGGAAGAAAATGGCTATATTCTTAAATATCTTAATAGATGCTCTCCACCAACAGAAGAGACTAATGCCTTGCAGGAGCCTATGGAAGAAGAAATTGCTGAAACTAGAAGCTCATGTGATGATCAAGAGGAGGAAGAATGGATCTACCCATTCCTACCTTCTAATGAGAGTAACTCTTTACCCCTTACATTATTTGACGTTGCCCCATGCTTACCAAAGGAGGATGAATGTTATGTTCCTGTCGATTCTTTTGAAAATGCTTATAATAAAGCTCTAGATGATGGTACTATATTGGTTGATAATATTAATTGTGCTACTTTTGAAAATGAGATTGATCAGTCATCTTGTTATAAAATTGTTAAAAGTGGGTTTGAAGGTTTCAATCCTACTATTTTTGAGCTTGATAAAAAATATTTGTTTGTAGATCATGAAAATCATGCTTTATGTGATAGTTATATTGTTGAGTTTATTCATGAGGCCACTGAAAATTATTATGAGAGAGGAAAATATGGTTGTAAAAGTTTTCATGGTACTGAAACACCTCTCTATTTGCTGAAAGTTTTGAAGTTACTCTCGTTTTGTCTTCCTATGTCTGTCACTTTGTTCTTTGTGAATTTATTTGCGTATAAGATTCCTATGCATAGGAAGTGGTTTAAACTTAAATGTGTTTTGAATTTTCTTCTTGATGCTCTATTTTACTTCAATTCCTCTTTCTTATGTGAGCATCATCGAAATTCTTATGCCTAGCTCAAAGGTCTTAAAGAAAAGCACTTATTGGGAGATAAGTCAAACTTTTAGTCAATAAAATTTTATTTTGCTGAGTCTTGGAAGTTATTGCCTCAGTAATAACCTCTCCTTATCATTTTTTTGTGGTTTTTGTGCCAAGAATAACTTCTAATAAGAGAGAAATAATGCTTGGGAAAGTTGCTGTCCCAAAACAGATTATTGTGCTTCGCTGTAAAAATTCGTGAAAAATCTATGTACGTAAGATTGAGCTGTAATTTTTTGTGCTTCTGCCCCAGGTTGTTATCTAACTTTAGTTATATTAACACTTTTCGATTTGAGCAACAGAAGGTCTTCTAAAAAATCGGTTTTTACCTACTGGTCTGTTTTGACAGATTTCTGCCATTTGCATTTGCCTCTTAATCTCTTTATCTTTGAGTTCTTGCCAATTCCTTGAATTTTTAAAAGGAATTGATAAAGTAGCTTGTGCTTTAATGTAAGTTTTACTTGTGTTGAAACTGAACCTAAAGACTTATTATCTTAAGTACACTAATGTTGCTAATGAAGATTGTGTGGAGTTTTGTATGAAGGAAATCTTAAAGTGTAGGGAAGAATAATGTGATAAGATGAAGCATGGACAAAATCTCAAGCTTGGGGATGCCACCCGTGTCACGCAAAGAAATATTCAAGAAGTACAAGCGTCAAAGCTTGGGGATGCCCAAGGCATCCCCTTCTTCATCAATAAAAATCTCAGGTTTTCTTCCAAACACTTCATTTTTATTGTTTCATGAAAAATTGTGTTGTTCTTGGAGCGTCTTTGTTTTTGTTTTTAGTTTTCTTTTGCTTAGGTTGCTTAAATATATTGGGTGGACTCCCGCATTCATACATAGTTTCAAATAAGTTGATTTGTATTGGAAAAGAGTAGGAAAGTTCATGCTTATAAGTGGTATAAAAGGAGTCTTGTTTTGACTGTGGCCTAGACTTTATCATGTCATGTTAGATATTGCTATGACTTTATGCTTAGTGATTATTGATGTAGCATGACTTCTTACAAACAATTGAGATAGCTAAATGTGCCTTGAAAGAATCATGTGTTTTTTTAGCATATAAAAGCATAATATTGTAGTATTCTCCTTTGATGCTTTATTTGGGTTGACTTGGTGCATGCTCACACCATGTTAAGACTATAGCAAGTCACCATAGCCTCTATGATCATTTAGTTTTCGACTTGTAATATCACTTTATGCTTTAATTAATAATGTTTTGTCGCTTTGCATGATTATGGCCATTATTGCTCTCGTAGTTGGTCGCTCCCAGTCATTTGCTAGCCTCCATATGTACCAAGTATGAGTTCCACTCATGCATCCAACTCCAAATAAAACCAAGTTATTCCAAAGAGTCCACCATACCTACCTATTAGAATTATTGCTATTCCAAGTACATTCAATTTTTTATCTACCTTCCGAATTAAACTTGTTATGTGAGAATTAGTGATTAAAGCTCTCACGAACTTGATGTCACACTTTACTTTCTTGCATTTAATAAACTTGAACCATTGTGCCCATCTATGTTGCGTATATGCTTGCGTTTTGTAAGTTGTGAATTAGCAGAACCATGTTACCATGGGGAACGCTTTCAACATTGCACTTTATTTAGTTGATATCATGTTCTTTTGCTTTTGGATCTCGGCGCTGTGAAATAAAAGGGGAGCTTGTAAAGCTCATGGAGTTCATATATGTGTTAGAGAAACGCCTAGGTGGCTAGCCTAAGACATGCCTAATCATGGTGGAAATTTGCAGCATAACCATAGTGAGCAATCTGTGAAGCATCCTCAATAATAATAAAAAAATAGGGAAAACCCTATGCAAATAGCGAATAAAAGGATCACTGAGATGCTCATTGTCTGTTGCCTTGTCATTTTGATATGGTAAAGGTCCTGTATCATGGGGCAAGGGGTACCCCGTTGGCGGTTCTCTATGATACACATGTACTTACAATGACAAGAACTTACTTGTGACTAAAGTTGAGTAGCATGAGGTTCGATACTCATAAGCAAGGGGCATGAGATTTTTACCTTATAACTTGTCAAGCATATCCTCATATTTGCTCACTTTAACATTAATCACCTAAAGATGCTTAAGATAGGGGTAATGAGAGCTGAAAGCTAGTAAGTACCATAATTTTTGGAAGCTCTTTATGCGACTTGAATCCCTGCTTCCTTCTATGAAGGGCCTTTCTTTTACTTTTATGTTGAGTCTCCATATTCTATCTTTATGCACTTATTGAGAGAGCATAGTGGTCATTCTTAGTTTAATGTGCATTGTCCCAAAACTTGTTGATTGATTCATAACTTTGATATTGCTTGTTCTTAAACTATTTGTATCTAGTCACCCTTATGAACTTTGAAGGTGTCCTATGCATTTATGTTTTTCTATACCATGAGGGACAAGCCAAATACCATTCTCATTATGTTTTCTATATGTGAAACAAACAAACGTCTTTCAAAGGATTGTTATTCATGAATATTTTGTTTGTACCTTTTCAAGTTACAACATAGTTGCTATGTCTTATTGTTAGAACTATATCTTTCATGTCTATGTTAGAGTACTATGATCCCAACTATAAATGTTTTACAAATACCTTGATCAAGATTGTGATGGTGCATGTCACCTCAAAAATTATTCTTTTCTTTATCACTTACCTACTCGAGGATGAGCAGGAGTTAAGCTTGGGGATGTTGATATGTCGTAAACATATCTATAATTTTTGATGTTCCATGCTTGTTTAATATCTACTTTCTTATGTTTTGTTCATACTTTGAGGTATTTTTATACATTTTTTGGAACTAACCTATTAACAAGATGCCACAGTGCCAGTTGCCTCTTTACTGCAGTTTTTGGTTTCAGAAAAGCTAGTAAGGAAATATTCTCGGAATTGGACTGTCAACACCCGAATTTTTAATCCCAGATGCCTGTTATGCCAAACATCACAATCCTAGGATTACCATTTTTGCGAGACATAACAGATTGGATATCACACTACATAATACATTACTAACCATAATAAGGTCTTACACAAATAAAGGATCTCATGATCTAGTCTTAATACAAACAAGCAGCGGAATAATAAGCGTAGCGGTGGGCTCCCTTCAGTGTCACAGGCAATGCTAATGATGGGAGATGATCCTAGTTGTCATAGCCGTCCTGCTATCCATCTTCCTGATAGTCCTCCTCATAGTCTGGCCACGGGAATAGCCAGGAACAAAGCCATGAGTACTCTTTAAGTACTCGCAAACTACCACTAACAAGTAAGGTAGTTCTAGTAGGAAACATAAGCTCTAGGTTTATTTGCAAAAAGCCAGATTTATCTAAACTGAGTTTAGAAGTAAAGAAAACTAATGTAATGTTCTAAATCACTTAAGTGGGAACTTAGTTTTCATATTCACAACCCTGTTGTGGTCAAGTCAAAGTCATAGTTCACTCTCAGAAGTCATTTTGAAAACATCTGACGATGGAACAGTATGGCCACTCCAACTGTCCATGACCGCGGACGCGGCTATTCGAATAGTTTGACACTCTGCAGAGGTGGTACACTTTCACCACAAAATTCGATACATCCGTCAGGGATAACCCTGAATCATCATACTTAGTATGCGGATAATCAATCATAACCTTTCCTTTACACACTCTAGTATAGGCACCTACCCTATGAGCTTGGCTTCTCAGCCATGGCCATCTGCCATCCTAGGCACTACATAGGTGGACAATTCACACTCACAAGGTAGCCTCAGCTCAAACCTCTTCCGCGAGGTAACCCATACTAATGAATATAAACTTCCGGCTAAGCCTTACCCAATTCAGGTATTGTGGTTGTACGGTAAAATTGGAATGGTATCGCATCCGAACCCAACCATCAGTTTTGGTAAAAGGGCTAAGGCTCATGCCTCAACATTTTCATCATCAAATCCATTTGTGTTTCTCAACACATGTCAAAACATTTCAATAGAATGAAGCATCATTCCAAGGTGATCAAGTTTTATGCTTAGCACTAGCCACTAAGTTAAGAGTGTTCACTAATGAGTGATGCTAATCTCAATCTCATTCCATAGAATGACATCTAGTATAGGCCTAGTTTTATACTCTCTATGCTATCTATACTATCTTTCCAAATCCTCACAAAGCATTAACTAGAAGTATAGAACTTTGGTAAAGTAAAAGAGTAAAGCTTGCAAGTAAAACTTGGGATGGGTATAAATCAAAGTATATAACCAAAGAATGCCTAATGCATCTTGCTTAGGTCAAAGCTTGCATGGTTAACTTGTATAATTCTAGCTTGCCTTGATTGGTGAAGTGATTGATGTTTTCCTCCTCTTCTTCGGGCTAGAACTCCTCCTCCTCGTAGCTTGGGTCGGTACAATCGTCTATAAATAAATACGGGGTACAAAATCATCAAACAATACTTAACTAATTCTATTTAGCACACTAAGGCTCACACTTGATGATCTAGTATCATCACAATCATCACATGAAATAAAGAACTAGTTTTATTTGTCTTATTTGAGAAAAGTAATTTCTACTCATTGAAATTAACTAAGATTTAATATTCTCCAATTTGAATATGGGATCATGTTGAGACATGTCATCAGCACATATTCTAATACATGGTAATGTGATTTAAAGGGTTGGTAACATTTTATTAATTTCAAGATTATCATTTAATAGATTTAAAGTGACTAGAAATGCCCTAATAGCATTCTTTTGTTACTAGTCCAAGATCACTATATGCAAACTTAGATATTTTTACATATTAAGATAGATATTATTAAATGTGATTTTTGAGAGTTGGAATCAACTCAAAAGCTATTATGGTTGATTTTTGAAAAATGTTTGAAGTTGCAAGAGTCTCTATATTGTTATTTTTACTAAAGATTATCTCTAACTCCAAATGATTTAAATCCAACAGGCTTGGATAAATAATTTAATTATCTTTCTAACAAAATTTGAATCATGCAATTTGGTTCAGTGAAACTCCCTGAATTGATTTTCGAATAAGTGGACATAAACTAGTTTAAACCTAAATGGAAAAACAATTATTTGAATTTCCAGGCCAACGCGGGAAGTTAAACGGGCCGGCCCAGCTGCACTGCACAGTGCAACGAGCGACTGACAGGTGGGGTCCACCAGTCAGTGACTTACTCTACGCGAAATGGTATCTAAGCATCTGGGTCGTGCGATCCTATTATAATCCAACGGCTGGGAGTCGTCGTCGACGACGAACTACTCCGGCAAGGAACTAAACCTAGCGCAGTGGTGGGGGTCTCGTGGGGCTCACCTGGGCTCTAGCTAGGGTCAGCGACGGGGGCAATCGACATGGTAGACAACAGCGAGGCGAGGCGCGGTTACGACAGGGCTTGTGGTGGTCAGAATCGCTGGCGCCCTTCTCCTTCAGTAACGGCGGGCTCCGGCCAAATTCCGGCGAGAGAGAGCTCGCCTTTCTCCTGGAAGAAGTGGGCGAGAGTTAGTGAAAGGTGGTGAGTGGAATGGTGTGGAGAATGGAGGCGAGGGTGGTCTCCTTTTATACTGCGGCTAGGGGACTGAGTGGTGCGGGCGCGAGCTCATCGGTGACGAGGCTACAGGCGGCTATCGGCATGGCGGTGGCTAGGGGGCGGTGTTATGCTCCCTGGCGGTTCTTATGGGCGTAAAGGCAAGGCGAGTGGCGGTGTGGTTCGGTCGGGAGCTTGCGGTGCTCTGCGCGGGTGCAGAGGTGTTTGCGGCGGCATGAGGCAGCTGCGGGTCGCGCGGCGGCAAACAGGGGTGTCTGCAGGGTTGCTGCGATCATGGCGGGCTTAAGCGTGTGCGGTGAGGGCAAGGCATGGTCGGGTCGAACTGGTCGGGCGCGGCGAGCTGGCGCGCTCTAGACATGGCGCAGAGAGGCGGGGCGCGATGTAGCTAGGGTGGTCCAGGGCATGGCTGGGTTTGTGGCCTGGACATGGGGTAGCGGTGGAGTGAGGCGTGTCTGGTGCGTGTCGTGGGCGAGGCTCCTAGTGTGCTGCCCACTGTCAGCCGGCGACGAACAGAAACGGGCGGCGCTCCACTATGCAACCGGCAAAGGGGGACTTGGTCTAGGGCTGGGTTAGACTCATGGGAGACAGGGGGTTTAAGAGGGGACCAAATGATCGACTAATTACTGTGGTAATAGTGAAGTTAGGCAGAGTGTTAATTAGTGTAGCTTAGGTGTTTGTAAAAATGGTCGCAAGAACTAAAGTTTGGAATTTTTGATTCAATTTTTTTGAGTGATCTTTAATTAAGCTTGAGAGTCTATGTTTGCTTGGAGAGGTCAAGGGGAATTGATTTGATAGGTTTTTGAAAAAGTGGGATCTTAACATATGAACTAGATTCAATTTTCAACTGTCGATTAAATTGATTTGCTAGATGTTTTTGTAAGTTTGTAAAGTGGGCCTTGATACACTTTTACTTGGTCTAGCAAGGGGTGAAAAGAATTAGAATTGTTTTTGTTAGAAATTTTCTTCTAGGAACACACAAAGTGACCTGGTGGTTTACTTTGGTCAAAATGACCATTTGGTTTATTTAATTCATTTTTGATTTCTTTTTCTTTTGATTTTGTTTGTAATTGGTCTAGATCATGTAGTATTCATCCTTAAACCATTTCACATCATTTAGAACAATCAAGCATGGCATAAGCACTCAAATCTACACTAATGCAAACACACATGCATTCATATTCATTTTATTAATAAAAGTTTTTGTTAACCCTAAATTCGGTGATTAGAATTTGATAAACTTGATTTGAAGTTTTGGGGTGGTACAAACCTTCCCTCCTTAAACAAAATATCATCCTGAGATTTAAGAAAAACTAGGAACTAAAGAGATCTGGATACTCAGTGCTAATGTAATCTTCTTGCTCCCAAGTAGCTTCTTCTTCGGTATGGTTGCTCCATTGGATCTTGAGAAACTTGATACTCCGCGTCCTAGTGGTTCTGAAGGCTTCTTCAAAGATACGCATGGGCACTTCTCGATACGTCAGATCCTTGTTGATATCAATGGCTCGGTGATCGATGTTCTTGAAAACTTCGGTCTTCTCCGGAACTTCTAGGCATTTGCGAAGTAACGCGATATGGAATACATCATGGATGGCTGACATCTCCTCTGGCAGTTCCAGTTGATAAGATACTTCTCCTCCGCGATTCAAAATCTTGAAGGGTCCGATATATCTAGGGTCTAACTTTCCTTTCAGCTGAAAACGCTACATTCCTTTCAACAGCGAAACTTTGAGATACACAAAATCTCCGACGTTGAAAGTCAGGTCTCTACGTCTCTTGTCTGCATAACTCTTCTGTCTAGATTGGGTTGTCTTGAGGTGCTCACGGACTTTGTGAACCTTCTCTTCGGCTTCTCGTAGGATGTCGGGTCCAAAAATCTGTCTCTCTCCTACTTGCGACCAATTCAAAGGGGTACGACACTTTCGTCCATATAGAAATTCAAATGGGGCCATTTGCAAACTGGCTTGATAACTGTTGTTGTATGAGAATACTACGAAAGGCAGACAATCTTCCCATTTTGATCCATACTCTAACACACAAGCTCTGAACATATCTTCTAAGATTTGGTTGACTCTTTCAGTTTGTCCATCGGTGTGCGGGTGATAAGTTGTGCTGAAATTCAACTTGGTCCCTAATCCTTCTTGGACTTTCTGCAAAAATCTCGAGGTAAACTGGGTTCCTCGATCCGACACTATAGTCTTGGGGGTTCCATGCAAACTGACAATTCTAGCAATGTACAGCTCTGCTAGCTTCAAACTCTGGTAGGTTGTCTTGACAGGTATAAAATGGGCTACCTTGGACAGTCTATCAACTATGACCCAAATAGAGTCATTTCCCCTACTAGAAGTAGGCAAACCGGTGATAAAGTCCATTCCGACGGAATCCCATTTCCATTCCGGAATCTGCAATGGTTACAATAGTTCTGCGGGTCTCGGATGTTCCGCTTTGACTCTTTGACAGATATCACACTTGGCGATGTAGCTTCCGATTTCTCTCTTCATCTTGTGCCACCAAAATTGCTCCTTCAAATCCTGATACATCTTCGTTCCTCCGGGGTGGATAGAATAAAGAGTATCATGAGCTTCTTGCATGATAACTTGCTTCAGCTCCGAATCTGCTGGCACATAGATACATCCTTTGTACCACAAAACTCCTTCTTCATCTTCGGTGAATCCAGGTACCTTTCCTGTACCAATACGACATTTGATTCCATCGATACATGCATTTCCCTTCTAGTCTTCCTTGATCTGACTGATCAATCCGGGTTCAAGTTCAATGCTAGCTAAAAATCCTTTGCTAACTAGCTTCGTTCTAAACTGCTCCAACTCTTCATGTAAACTTGGCTGGGCTTCTTTGATCATGGTGTTTAACCTACATGGCAATCTGCTAAGAGCATTCGCTACCACATTGGCTTTGCCGGGGTGATAGTGAATGTCAAGGTCATAATCCTTGATTAACTCTATCCATCTCCTTTGCCTCATATTCAGCTCCTTCGAAGTGAAAATATACTTCAGGATCTTGTGATCCGAATAAATCTCACAGCGGTTACCCATAAGGTAATGACACCATGTCTCCAAGGCTAAAACTACAACTGCTAGTTCAAGATCATGGGTAGCGTAGTTTTGCTCATGCTGTTTCAGTTGTCTTGACAAATATGCTATGACTTTGCCTTCTTGCATCAACACACATCCTAGACCAATCTTGGATGCATCGCAATACACATCAAAAGGCTTCTTGATATCCAGCATAATCAAGAATGGGGCTGAAATCAATCTCTTCTTGAGTTCTTGAAAACTTTCTTCACATTTGTCGTCCATTCAAACTTCTTATCTTTCTTCAACAATTGGGTCATTGGTCTTGCGATGCTCGAAAATCCTTCTACGAACTTGCGGTAGTATCCCGCTAATGCGAGAAATGCACGGACTTGGGTTTGAGTGGTTGGGGCATTCCATTCTTCAACATCTTTGATCTTTGTGGGACCAACAACGACTCCTCCTGTCGACACAATATGTCCAAGGAATCCTACTTCTTTCAACCAGAACTCACATTTGGTAAACTTGGCATACAACTGATGTTCTCTAAGGGTTTCAAGGATGGTTCTCAGGTGTTGCTCATGGTCTTCTTCTGACTTGGAATAGATTAGAATATCGTCGATAAAAACAACGACAAACTTATCTAGAAATTTCATAAAAATCTTATTCATGAGGTTCATGAAATAAGCAGGGGCATTGGTTAATCCAAAAGACATGTCCGTATACTCATACAATCCATATCTGGTGGTAAAGGTGGTGTTTGGAATATCCGTTGCACGAATCTTGAGTTGATGATAACCAGTTCTAAGATCAATCTTAGAAAACACTCTGGCACCAGTCAACTGATCAAACAGATCCTCAATCTTTGGCAGTGGGTACTTGTTCTTGATGGTGACATCATTTAGCTTCTGGTAATCCGTGCATAAACGGTTACCTCCATCTTTGTTATCGACAAACAAAACAGGCGATCTCCATGGTGATGCGATTGGTTGAATCAAACCTTTCTCCAGCATAGCATCAAGTTGCTTCTTCATCTCCACTAATTCAGACGGGTTCATACTATAAGGTCTCTGAGCTATGGGTCTAGTTCCAGGAATTAGTTCAATAATGAACTCGATATCCCGATCCGGGGGCATACTGGGCAATTCATCTGGGAATACGTCGGGGTATTCATAGACTACTCTAACTTGGTCTATGGTTGGTTGGGCTAGACTCTTGTTGCATTTGAACTGACGGGGCAAGGTTTCAGATATATGCTCTACTTATACTCCAGAGCTACTGGTAATGGTTATGGCTTTCTTGGCATAGTCGATTAATCCTTTATGTTTCAACATCCAATCCATTCCTAGTACTACTTCCAAACCTTTAGTTCCAAGTACTATTAGATTGGCATAAAAATCTATCCCATGGATTCTGATAGGTACAGCCTTGCAAATTTTTCTATGTTTGGTGGTTGAACCAGGTATTTGAACTATCATAACATGCTTCAATTTTGTTGGTTGAATCTTACTAGTGCATGGAAATTCTTCTGTAACAAATGAGTGCGATGCTCCAGAATCAAACAACACTCTTGCAAGTACTGATTTAACAGAAAACATACCTAGCACGCCATCTGGTGCTTCCTGAGCTTCTTCAGCATTCATATGGAATAGACGGCTGTTGCGATTGAGCGAATTCCTTGGGGCAAATCTTCTTACAGGCTGAACACGGCGTTGCTGCTGAGCTGGGGCATTCACATTGGTGGTGGCTGCAAGCTTCTTGGGACACTCGTTGGAGTAGTGACCCTTGACTCCACATTCAAAGCAAGTAATCTGGGACTTGTCTTTGGCTGCAATAGGCACAACATTGCTTCCAGTCCTTGGGGCAGTATTTTTGTTGTTGTTGTTGAACTTGGGTGGTGCACGGTTGAAGTTGTTGGAGTTGCCGGGGTTGTTGTTATGGTTTCCTCCGGACTTCAAGTTTCCTCCACTACAATTGGGGTAGCTTGGACGAGACATCGGGGGTCTATTGTTTCTTGGGGCATATCCTGCAGTCGGGTTGGGCCGATACTTCTGGGTATTGTGGGAACTAGTCTGGTGCATCATCCTGCGCTTGCAGTTGTCATTGGCTTGGTTTATCTTCCCTTCCATCTGGATGGCAGAGTCGACTAGCTCTTCTAGATCTTCGAAACGGAAGTTGACTTACACAGTCTGCATCTCATCATGCAATCCGTTCAGGAACCTTTCCTTCTTCTTGGCTTTAGTGCTGATCTCATCAGGGGCATATCTAGCTAGGGACAGGAATCTGTCGCGGTACTCAACTACCGTCATCCTTCCTTGCTTTAGTTCCCTGAACTCATCTCTCATTCTAGGGACCAAACCTTATGGCACATGGGTGCGGCTGAACTTGATCTTGAATGCCTCCCATTTCATGACTTGACCGTTGTTCATGGTACGGGTGCTATTCCACTAGGCTCTTGCATCTCCTGCCAGATAATGGGTGGCAAACAATACCTTCTCATTAGCATCAACTCCTGCGACCTCCAGATTGTTCTCCAGGGTTTGTAGCCAGTCATCAACATCTAAAGGATCCTCAGATTTGTTGAAGATAGGGGGATTGGTATTCTGAAAGTTCTTGAGCTTGAATCCATGATGATCCTGATTTCCATGGCCTTGATTATTGTGGGCCATCTGGGCTATCTGTTGCAGAGTGGCTAGATTGGCTTGGCGTTCGGCTCTACTAGCTTCATGGTCGGAAACTAGCATCTGCAAAATTTGTAGCATTGGGTCCTGCGATGAGCTGCTTCCTCCATGATTTCCACGAGGTATCTAAAGATTGAGATAGATAATTAGATAAGAGGGAAATTTCTAAGGTTCATGGTTTTGTTTTCAGAAGGTTTAAACTTTGAGTTTGACTCAGGTTATGCAAATTAACAACTTCCTCTCATTCATTCATTCATTCATTCATTCAAGCACACAATACAACACACACCACAACACAAATGGAAAACATATGGTTTTAAGAACCATTCTATGAACTAAGACACAGTGGGACCGATACAATTCATTCCTACGGTAGTGATCAAGTGCATATACTCATCATCAATGAAGTTGGAATCATCATCATCTGTGTAGAAATCCATGGCATCATCCTCCAGGTAGTCGTTGTCATCACTGAGGTAAGAGTGAAGATATCCCTGGATGTCTTCACCTTCCTCCTCCTCCTCTTTTGCTTCAAGCTGGACTTCCTGTTCACGGATGGTCTTCCCGAGAGCAGCCACTTTCTTGCGAAGATGCTTGATGGTGCGATCCTTCTTGTCGCGTTGACGACGAAGTGATTGGTGATCCTTGACTAGCATGGTGAGAGTCTGGTCCTTCTTGGAGACAATGGCAAGGTTGTGGTTGGTGTAGGCTCAAGCATTGTCCAATTCCTTCTACCTATCATACAACTGGAAGTAAAGATTTTCCACCAAGAGCTTCATCTTTGGGTGGCTTGGCATCTCCAATGGCATTCCCATAGAATCACGCCTTGCGAAGTGCGCAAAGCGAGTTCCCTGGATCAAGTTGATGTTTTGCCCACACAGACGGGCAAGAGCTTCATGCATAGCCTTGGTTAATCCATCTAGCCAGTTGTTCTCTCGCAAGGTGAATTGAATCTTCTCAGAAAGGGGTGCTTCCATTTTTCCTCTGAGATCTGCAACTATCAGCCATTGTAGATCTCCTCCTGGGTGGTCCTTGAGTTGAGCCCCGAAGAATTCCAGATGCCGATGCTCAAGGTACTCAGATAGTGCATCTAGATCCCTCTCGAAGATCAGTTGCCTCCGTTGCCCAACTAGTAGAACTTGCAATACTGAAGTTCCATCTATAAGAATTTAGGATGAGTAACTTAGTGAGGTGATCAAGTGTGTGAAATTTTAAATAGGATTGTAAGAATTTTTGAGGAACATGAAATTTTTCTGAAAGAATCTCAAGGATAAGAGGGAGAATAGGTTTTCATAAATACTCACTTCTTTGGCTTTGAAACTAAGTTTTTGTTCGGACGTCCATTCTAACTAGGGTCTCCTATGGTCAGGATGGCTCTTATACCAACTTGTCAAATCCCGGATTTTTAATCCCATATGCCTATTATGCTATACATCACAATCCCAGAATTACCATTTTTGCGAGACATAATAGATTGGATATCACAGTACATCATCCATTACAAACCATAATAAGGTCTTACACAAATAAAGTATCTCATGATCCAGTCTTAATACAAACAAGCAGCGGAATAATCAGCGTAGCGGTGGGCTCCCTTCAGTGTCACAGGCAATGCTGACGATGGAAGATGATCCTAGTTGTCGTAGCCGTCCTTCTTTCCATCTTCCTCATAGTCTGGCCACAGGAATAGCCAGGGACAGAGCCATGAGTACTCTTTAAGTACTCGCAAACTATCACTAACAAGTAAGTTAGTTCTAGTAGGAAACTTAAGCTCTAGGTTTATTTGCAAAAAGCAAGATTTATCTAAATAGAGTTTAGAAGTAAAGAAAACTAATATAATGTTCTAAATCACTTAAGTGGCAAACTAGTTTTCATATTCACAACCCTATTGTGGTCAAGTCAAAGTCATAGATCACTCTCACAAGTCATTTTGAAAACATCTGACAATGGAACAGTATGGCCACTCCAACTGTCCATGACCGCGGACGCGGCTATTCGAATAGTTTGACACTATGTAGAGGTGGTACACTTTCACCACAAAATTCGATACATCCGTCAGGGATAACCCTGAATCATCATACTTAGTATGCGGATAATCAATCATAACCTTTCCTTTACACACTCTAGTATAGGCACCTCCCCTATGAACTTGGCCTCCCAGGCATGGCCATCTGCCATCCTGGGCACTACATAGGTGGATAATTCACACTCACGAGGTAGCCTCAGCTCAAACATCTTCCGTGAGGGTACCCATACTAATGCATATAAACTTCCGGCTAAGCCTTACCCAATTCAGGTATTGTGATTGTATGGTAAAATTAGAATGGTATCGCATCCGAACCTAACCATCCGTTTTTGTAAAAGGGCTAAGGCTCATGCCTCAACATTTTCATCATCAAATCCATTTGTGTTTCTCAACACATATCAAAACATTTCAATAGAATGAAGTATCATTCCAAGGTTTTCACAATCATTTTCACCAAGTATTCCCATCTAAAGTGATGAAGTTTTATGCTTAGCACTAGCCACTAAGTTAAGAGTGTTCACTAATGAGGGATGCTAATCTCAATCTCATGCCATAGAATGACATCTAGTATAGGCCTAGTTTTATACTCTCTATGCTATCTATACTATCTTTCCAAATCCTCACAAAGCATTAAATAAAAGTAAATAACTTTGGTAAAGTAAAAGAGTAAAACTCGCAAGTAAAACTTGAGATGGGTATAAATCAAAGTATATAACCAAATCATGCCTAATGCATCTTGCTTAGGTCAAATATTGCATGGTTAACTTGTATAATTCTAGCTTGCCAATAATAGCTTGCCTTGATTGGTGCAGTGATTGAACTTTTCCTCCTCTTCTTTGGGGTAGAGCTCCTCCTCCTCGTAGCTTGGGTCGGTACTATCGTCTATAAATAAATACGGGGTACACAATCACCAAACAATACTTAACTAATTCTATTTATCACACTAAGGCTCACACTTGATGATCTAGTATCATCACAATCATCACATGAAATAAAGAACTAGTTTTATTTGTCTTATTTGAGAAAAGTAATTTCTACTCATTCAAATTAATTAAGATTTAATATTCTCCAATTTGAATATGGGATCATGTTGACACATGTCATCACGACATATTATAATACATGGGAATGTGATTTAAAGGGTTGGTAACATTTTATTAATTTCAAGATTATCATTTAATAGATTTAAAGTGACTAGAAATGCCCTAATAGCATTCTTTTGGTACTAGTCCAATGTCACTGCATGCAAACTCAGATATTTTTTACATATTCAGATAGATATTATCAAATATGATTGTGGAGAGTTGGAATCAACTCAAAAGCTTCTATGGTTGATTTTTAAAAAATGATTGAAGTTGCAAAAGTCTCTGTCTTGTTATTTTTACTAAAGATTATCTCTAACTCCAAATGATTTAAATCCAACAGGCTTGGATAGAAAATTTAATTATCTTTCTAAAAAATTTGAATCATGCAATTTGGTTTAGTGAAACTCCCTGAATTTATTTTTGAATAAGTGGATAGAAACTAGTTTAAACCTAAATGGAAAAACAATTATTTGAATTTCTAGGCCAGTGCGGGAAGTTAAATGGGCCGGCCCATTACCTGCAAGACAACAAGACTTGACGACAGTGGGTCCACCGATCGACTTACTCTACACGAAACGGTATCTAAGCATCTGGGTCGTGCGATCCTATTCTAATCCATCGGCTGGGAGTCGTCGTCGACGACGGACTACTCTGGCGAGGAACTAAACCTAGCACGATGGTGGTGGCCTCGCGGGGCTCACCTGGGGTCCATCTAGGGTCAGGACGGGGGCAATCGACGTGGTAGACGATAGCGAGGCGAGGGGTGGTTACGGTAGGGCTTGGGATTGTTGGAATCGCTGGCGCCCTTCTCCTCCAACAGCGGCGAGCTCTGGCCAATTCTAGCGAGAGAGAGCTCGCCTTGCTCCGGGAAGAAGTGGGGGAGGGTCAGTGAGAGGTGGTGAGTGCAATGGTGTGGAGAATGGAGGCAGCGATGGCCTCCTTTTATACTGCGGCTAGGGGACTGAGCGGTGTGGGCGCGAGCTCGTCGATGACAAGGCTACAGGCGCCTATCGGCATGGCGGTGGCTAGGGGGTGGTGCTGTGCTCCCTGGCGGTTCTTATGGGTGTAAAGGTGAGGCGAGGGGCAGTGTGGTTCAGTCGGGAGCTTGTGGTGCTATGCGCGGGCGCAGAGGTGTTTGCGGTGGCGTGCGGCAGCTGCGGGTCGCGCGGTGGCGAACAGGGGTGTCTGCGGGGTTGCTGCGATCATGGCGGGCTTAAGCGCGCGCGATGAGGTCAAGGCGCGGTCGGGTTGAGCTTGTCGGGCGCGGCGAGCTGGCGCACTGTGGACATGGCATAGAGAGGGGGGCACGGCGTAGATAGGGTGGTCCAGGGCATGACTGGGGTTGTGGCCTGGACAGGGGGTGGCGGTGAAGTGAGGTGTGTCTGGTGTGCATCGTGGGAAAGGCTCCTGGCGTGCTACCCACTATCGACCGGCAATGACCAGAAACGGGCGACGCTCCATTGTGCAACCGGCAAAGGGGTTAGACTCAGGGGAGACAGGGGGTTTAAGAGGGGACCAAATGGTTGACTAATTACTGTGGCAACAGTGAAGTTAGGCAGAGGATTAATTAGTGTATCTCAGGTGTTTGTAAAAATGGCTGCAAGAACTAAAGTTTGGAATTTTTGATTCCAATTTTTTGAGTGATCTTTAATTAAGCTTGAGAGTCTATGTTTGCTTGGAGAGGTCAAGGGGAATTGATTTGATAGGTTTTTGAAAAAGTGGGATCTTAACATATGAACTAGATTCAATTTTCAACTATCCATTAAATTGATTTGCTAGATGTTTTTGTAAGTTTGTAAAGTGGGCCTTGATACACTTTTACTTGGTCTAGCATGGGGTGAAAAGAATTAGAATTGTTTTTGTTAGAAATTTTCTTCTAGGAACACACAAAGTGACCTAGTGGTTTACTTTGGTCAAAAAGACCATTTGGTTTATTTAATTCATTTTTGATTTCTTTTTCTTTTTATTTTGTTTGTAATTGGTCTAGATGATGTAGTATTCATCCTTAAACCATTTCACATCATTTAGAACAATCAAGCATGGCATAAGCACTCAAATCTACACTAATGCAAACACACATGCATTCATATTCATTTTATTAATAAAAGTTTTTGTTAACCCTAAATTGGGTGATTAGAAATTGATAAACTAGATTTGAAGTTTTGGGGTGTTACATGGACCGGAAAAAAGCCAAAGTCAATATTTTACCCGAAGCAACACAGAGTCCGGAGGGCAGACAAAGGGGGCCACGAGGTGGCCACACCCTAGGGTGGCGTGGCCAGCCCTAGGCACGCCTCCACCTAGTGTGGGCCCCTCGAGCCTCCATCGACCTAGACCTTTCGCCTATAAAATCTTCTCGGGACGAAAACCCTAAGGACCCAATCAAAATTCCACGAAAGAGTCTATAGCTGCTGCCATCTCCATCCCTAGATCGGGAGGGATCTGAAGCTCTTCCCGTCACCCTGCCGGAAGGGAGAGATCACCCTGGATGCCTCCTTCATCACCATGACCGCCTCTAGTGTGATGCGTGAGTAGTTCATCCCTGGACTACGGGTCCATGTAGTAGCTAGATGGTTGGTTCTCCTCCTTTGTGCTATCATGTTTAGATCTTATGAGCTCCGTTCATGATCAAGATCATCTATTTGTAATCCTACATGTTGTGTTTGCGGGGATCCGATGGATATTGAGATGCTATTTTAGATTGATTATTGATTCTATCATGTCTATGTTATTTGTGATCTTGCATGCTTTCCGTTGTTAGTAGCTATCTTGGCCAAGTAGATGCTAGCAACTCCAAGAGGGAGTATTTATGCTCGATAGTGGGTTCATGCCTCTAGTAATCTGGGGAAGTGACAGGAATCTCTAAGGTACTAGATGTGTTGTTGCTACTAGGGAGAAAACAGCAATACTTTGTCCATGGGACAATCATATTGTTTACTTTACACACTTTGCTTAATGCAATTATCTGTTGCTTGCAACTTAATATTGAAGGTGGTTCGGATGATAACCTGAAGGTGGATTATTAGTCATAGATGTAGTTGGATTACGGTCTATGTATAATGTTGTAATGCCCAATCAAATCTCATAGGAGTCAAGATGATTAATATATGCGTGGTAAGCTTTCTCAAGTCTGTCAATTGCCCCACTATAATTTGTTGACCCAACATGTTATTTATCTTAAGGAGAATCACCTCTAGTGAACTATGGACCCCGGTTGATTCTTTTACCATTGATAAACCATCTACTATTTAATGTTTACTGTTTACTTTCTGCAAGCAATTACTATCTTCCACACAATACGTTTAATCCTTTGTTTTCAGCAAAACCGGTGAGATTGAAAACCTCACTCTAAGTTGGGGCAAAGTTCTATGGTTGTGTTGTGCAGGATTCCAAGTTGGAAACAACACCTTGGGGTTGTTTCCTTGATCCTACTAGTTCGATAACCTTCGTTTCATAACTGAGGGAAAACTTGCTGCTGTGCTCATCATACCTTCCTCTTGGAGTTCCCAACGAGCTCGATATATTTTGAGCCATCACGCACCTCTGCAGAGTGTACGAACCGTGACATGTTACTCCCTGTTCCGGGAAGGAGCTACGAACACGGAAGGAAAGGAACTCCATGAAATTTCTGGTCAACCTGTGAAGCCTGTCGGACATAGTTTTCAGAATAAAGGCAACCTTTGAAGAAATGTTTATGAAAACCTGCATTGACTATGACCTCTGGTCTGTGGCTGTAGAGATAGTGCATCATACATGTCTTTTTAGTGAACTTGCTGAGTACGCTCGTACTCAACCATACCTTCTTAACCCTTGCTAGGTTTTAAGCCATTGAAGACGACGTCAACATCAATTTCTGCTCAAGAAACCATCATCGGTAGCTCAAGTTATTCAATAAAGTCAATGAAGTCAACATATACATCAGCTGAAGGGAAGATGAATTCTCTTTTTAGATAGGAGTAGATACTCTAGCCATAAAACCTACTTCTATAGAGCATTGCATTAGTATCAATTGCAAGCCAGATAGTTTAGATGCTAGTCTTAGTCATTAGATAATTCAGAGTTATTATTTCTGGTTCTTCTTTGTAAGAAGTTTCTTTCTCTCTCTTTAACCTAGAGTGTTCTCTAGATCTTTTATAAAGAGTCGAGTCGTAATCTATAGTCATGTCTTGGACCTGCTCTGTTTCTGTTGTACCACTCTGAGGGATGTAATACTAGTGAACAGTGTTTCATTGGTGTTATGTCAACGACTATAGTGTACTACATCATGCAGTGGTATGCTGGGTCACCGCAGCTGGTATCAGAGCATATGCTTTGACCTTAGGTTTGAAACCCTTTTAGGAAGATCTGAAGGTTGGATAGTGACTATAGGAGCCATCTTATCTAAACCAAGACTTGTGATGGGTATCCACTTGAGGATAAACCTTGTCACACTTAAGTTGGATACTTTTGTCATCTTTCTTAAGGATTAGTATCTATCTTCTTTAGAGAATTGTCATTTTAGAGTAGATCTAAATAGGTATACTACCACTATGATATCTTTAAGTAAGTTAAAATATCAAAGAAAATTATGACTGAGATTAGAATATCTTATGGAGTAGTTTAAATGGTGTAGTTTATCTATAGAATCCATGAAAGGTAGCAAAATATTATCATTAGATGGTAATGATATGCTACATGATGAAGACCATTAGAACATGTATAGATACAATGGGAAGTAAATCATGTGGCATTCATTTGAGAAATCCATGTGATGGAGTAGAATTCTATTAAGAATCATTAATAGTAAGCTAAGAAGAAGAGTCGTCGTGGTGGAAATAGCCCCGAGACCATGATAAGTTTGTAATTAGAACAAGTACTCAGTACCAAATCTTGTAACAACAGTAAGTAAAGAACAGTGCATGCCTATGATAGAAGTCATAGGTGTCATAATATTACGATAATTTTTGGATTAAGTTAGTAGCTACAATTTTGTTAGTAGTTTTGAGAGATCATGTGGGGATAGTTTACAATAGAATGGAAATTGGTAGTGTTTAGTAATTCCAAAAGAAAGGTAAGAGGTTAGTGAGAACCAAAGTGAGACCACCTAGTTCAAAATTATCCAATTGCAATTGAGAAATTTGGGTAAATACTGAGACCAAGTATAGTTTAACCCTTATGTGTTAAGTATCACAAAGTAAACCTATACTAGGAGGTGTCATATATTACACAGCTAAGCCTGAATTCTAGAGGTATTATACTCAACTACTAAATTCCGGGCTTAGAATGATGTGTGTTATATGTACTACATTTGGATTTCTTGTTTTTCTTGCATCTTCTTCTTGATTGACTAGATCGGTGCATGAAGTTTGACTTGATGTGCAAATGCATGTTGCATCAACAAGTTATTACTTGATGTTATAGACCTAGATAGCAAAGGGAATTCGTGTAAGCGAGTGATGAGTTCCGAAGATCAAGATGAATACTTGCACGAAGAAGGAAGCTAAATATAAGGTGTATCAACACTATTTTGAAGGATGGATCAATCTTAACTTATTATTAGTTGGAAATAAGAAGGAATATTAGTGCAGAAAGGGTGTGGAGCAACATTAAGGAATGAACTTAAGTTCACTCAAGATAGGTGATGTTGCTCAAAAGCTAATGAAGTAGGTGTACCAGGATCATGGAAGTATCATGAATCAGTACAAAGAACAAGTTTTGAAATAAAAAGTGGTATTCAAGCTCTGACAACTCAGGGAGAATGCTAGTAAGAAGTCAAAAACCCGTAGGGTAATCATACACCTAGGAGGATTCGCAGCTGGTATCCGTTTTGGTATCTTAGTGGTTTAGCTAATTAGGTCATCTTTGTATGATTTAAAGAGTATAAAACTTGGCCTAAGTTAAGTAAGACATAAAGGAGTATAAAATTTTAAGCGAACGATTTTCGAGACGTATTGCGAAATCGAGGTTATCAGTGAGAAACAATGCCCAAAAAGGTTAAAAGTAAGATAAATAGTGATGGAAGATTCATTTCAGAGATTCACAATTGTGTGGGTGTACTGTAGATTCTTCTATAAGATCTTATATAGGCAAGGTATAAGCTAGATGGAGACCAATATCCTTACTATTGAGCTAATGGGTATTATACATGTAGTTTAGAGACCATTAGGAAACCCAAGGGGGAGAGTAAACAATAAACACTGAAGTGTTGTTGTCTAACTTTCTGACTAAAGGTTGGAGAAGAAGTACAAAGTTATGATGAGGTTAAGCCTTATTATTATAAGGATACAAGAAGCCATCATTATAAATTATTTCTAAGAGTATGTCCGGATGAAAGATCGAAGGAGATATAATAGGTTAAACCTAGTGGACTAGTTTTAAAAGGAAACAACTCGTAAGTTGTCCCTAAGAGTGAAGATAGTATTCCAAAATAGACCACTTTAGTGTAATAACAAAAATAGATTGGAATGGACAAAATGTGTCCACAACCAATATTAAATAGGACTGTAAGGACATAAACCCAAAGGGATTATCGTAAAAGGAACCATGGGATAACTTAGAACTACAGTTGTGTATTGTTGGATATGAAGAGAAGTCAAGGAAAAATATCTGGATATGGGATACCACAATTATCCCCATTTGGGATCACAATGGATTTGAGAAATGGCGTGATCAATACAAGTCAACTCCTCATTCCAAAACATAAGAGAGTACGAACTTCGGGGACGAAGTTTATTTTAAGGGGGAGAGTCTGTAACACCCCATCATTAGAGCTTAGAAATAAGATGAGATGAGGTGTGTGCATTGCATCATGCATAAAAAACTGGATAATTTTCACGCTTTTAAATAAAACTTGTCAAAGTTATTGAAGCTTCTCTTAACTTGGTGGAACTAAAGTAGATCATCAAGTTGACTGCAAGAAGTTTCAATATGACCTTTGCTAAAACCTTATCTTTGGATAGTATAATTTGATCTAAGGGTAGATCAAATGTAATAAAACTAAGTCACAACACACTACTTAATAAGGAGTACTTGATCTTCTAGATATCATTACATGGTATTCCATACAACCACTCAAGGATGAATACTTAATATTCTAAAGATTATATCAAGGTGTTATCTACAACAAAACCTGAATACCCAATCAAGTATATAAGTCCAAGTAAAGAAACCTAATAAATAAATCTTGATACACTTGCTTGCCATAGTTATTCCTACCATGGGTATCATGGTGGTTCTTAAACATTAACTCTTATCACAAATAGAGTAGAAAAGGAAGTCAAGCCAAGAGAATTCATCACATGTCCTTGTTGTCATATTAACATATGACATTCCTACTTAACCAAGTCCTAGTGTCAATTGATCATCAGTGTTCAGTAACCAATTCTTGACCTAGCACTTATTGATTTTGAGTTTTGACCTATTATATTGACCTTCCAAAGGCCATAAGTAAATTAATAAGAAGAAGGAACTAGTTATGGTAGAGTGTGCCATAATCAATAGAATGTGATCCTTAGTGGAGATCAAACCATTTGATGTTGGAGGAGATAACTCACTCATGAGTTAACTAGAAGAAGTGTCTAAACCTAAGAGTTAAGCTAGTAATTAAGAAGCTATGAGAAAGCTAGTAGTATTAGGGTATCCAATGATAACCTTGTTAAGTCAAGTAGATACAAATATAAAGTAAGCTTTCTTAACAAGATAAGCCTATAGAGAGACTAGTACAAGTCTACTGCTTAGTGTTAATAGATCTTGATCCGACAAATAGAAGCCTAAGCTTTGTATGATCAAAGGTTGGTGGTCATTATTCTCAAGTCATCTTAGAATAGATGACTAGATGTTGAGGAAGAGTTGTGAGTATACCAAATTAGGAAAAACCCTAGTAAGCTGAATCACCTAGCTTGATCTTGAGAAGTCAAGCTAGAGTATGATGAAGTATATAATATGATGGAGTAGTTCGAGGCATAATAGCTTAACCAAGGTAGTACAAGAACAAACTTGTATTATGGGAGTAGTACCATACCCATCCTAGAGGATTGATGTCACATGTGATATAGAGAGCATTGTAATCTTGCAAGCCTTGGAAGATGATGCACGGCTAATATAAAGGAGTTTATGGATGGAGTTAGAAACAACTACATTGATGGATTCATCAAGGGTAGTTAAGAAGTGCAAGTTAAGTAGTAAAGGAAGAATGCTAGGAGAATGGAATAATGAAGTTAGAACTAGCTAGATAGATGACTTCCTCCAGGGTAGTTCAGCAAATGGGAGTTATATATATACTAAGAGAAGAATGAAGGACGGATATTGTTGAAGTGGAATGACCATGTCATCATATGATCATGGATATGGTGGAGTCAGATGATTGGCTTATTCAGGAAGAAGTGATCTTTGTGAATAAGATAAGAGAGATTTATAGAGTATATTTAGGAAAGGAATTCCTTAACTATGATCCAAGCTTAGTGAAGTGTGATGATAGGAAATCCTTAGAAGCCTTAACCAAGATCATATGAAATCATGACAAGGCCCATGTCTAACTCTTTGTTTAACATCCTAGAATAAAGAGGGTAGTTAAACCAATTCCTATTTTTAGGCAGCTAATGGATAGTATCTCTTAGTCAAATAAAATGTCTAAGAGATAAGTAGAATACCAGTTGAGAGTGTATTGATGGAAGCCTTGTCCACCTGATTGTCTTAAACCCTAATAAGAACCTAGTCTCATAGGATTATCAAGATCACATTATGAAAGCAATCCCAATAACTCACTTTAAGTTGAGATTTTATTTAGATTCACAAAATATGATGGCAATATGTCTTAGCCTTCATATTCATCCATATCAATAATTGAATATGAGTTATTAAATCCTCTCAAAACTCATATACCTATATTTGAATAAACATTAGCATTTCTCCACCAATGATTGTTATTGATTCATAATGGCCTAACCAAGATTGTTCTGTGGTAATTCTAAACACTACAAATTAAGTAGAATTGGATTTGGTGAAATCACCAAATAGGGAGAAACATGGAATTCAAATCACCATATTACAAATCCCAGGGTTTAATACTTGGTAATATATTTGTATAGTTCCTTTATGAGGTTAAGTATTAACAAGATTCTGTACCCATCAGTATTAATTTTAAACCATTACCATTACATTCATCAAGTCAAAATAAAAATCATTTTTATAAGATCTTATTATAAGAAGCAAATCTCTTAAACCCTAATTCCTATTTATATTTTCTACTAAAAATAATCCTTATATATAATCATGAATAGTGAAAATACTAAAAAGGAATGCCAAACCAACTAGTTACATTAACCAGGTAGAACCTTTGTTGATTCACTAAATTTTTAATATTCAAATCATTAAGGAAATTCAAATTCAAAAGGAAAAAACAAAAACAAAAATAAAAATCGAGATAGAAAAGGAAAAGGAAGAAGTCTACCAACTAACTAACCCACCTTAGCCCATTTACTATGTGTCACACGCGAGCAGCAGTAGCCACGTTTCGCTCACTCAGCCACGGCCCAGCACTAGCCCGGTTCATCCATCTCTCTCTGACTGACAAGTTGGACCAGATGGAGGACTGCGGGTTGAGCCTGAAAAACATCTGGGGGTTTTCTGTAAAATATTTGCATCGTTTTCTTCCTCCAGCTGGAAGCAGCTCGGTGGAGCTGCTGATCCCGTCCGTCGCCACTGTGCGTTGCGATGCTCACTGCCGCCATCGTCTAGTGGAAACGAGGATAAGAACGCCACGACGAAACCCTCATCCTCATCCTGGTCTTTCCTCCCTCGTGCTTGCCTCTTCCTCTGTTCCCCTCTAGGGACAGAAACCCTAGCTCAAAGCCCCATGTCGTGCTGCCGCTCTGGGTCTCCCCATGCTCCGTTGATCACGCCCGCGCCTTCGCCTCGCCTCCCTGAGCCTCCTAGCCGAAGGAATCGAGTACGGGAGCTTCCAATCGACACCCACGACCACTTCTTCCCGAACTCCGATCGAGCACCGCCGAGACCGTGCTGTCATCTCCTCCCTCCACTGCTTCATCTGAGGCCACCATAGCATCAAGGGTAAGATTATGAGTCTATCCATGTCCTTCGCTCGCTTCCTCTTGTCCTGCATCGCCGTATCGTCGTAGACCATCGAGCACCGCCGCCAGTCATCATCGTTGTCGATGCTCCGGTGACTATTAGAGAGCGGAACCGCTTTAGGTAGGTTCCCCCTGCTCCCCTTGTTCAAGCACATCTATCCGTAGTGTCTATAGTGCCATAGATTAGCGTCGCCGCCGTGCTCCGGTGGGATGACGTCATCCTCCGGCGAGGTGACGCCAGCGAAGACCATCAGGTCGTTTTGACCCGGTCCATGCCCTTGTGGCTTGTGACGTGGCGGGAGCCCCACCAGTCAGTGACTCCAGGGTAGAATAGGCTCGGTATAAAAAAAATCTGCACCGCGTGTACTGTGTCATGCTGACGTCAACAGTGATGCAATAAATCAATTGTTAGTTATTTAAATAAATCCAGAAAATATATAAATCTTGTTAAATCAATATCTTTTGTTTTATAATTCAGAAAAATCTATATAATATATCAAAATGTTCAGAAAAATAAACTCTAAAATAGAAACCTATAATCATATTTTATTTTCCAACTCAAATAAAATAATAATTAGTATTAGTAAATAACCTATTAAAGATAAATCTTAAATAAAAATATACTATTATTTTACATTCATCAAAATAAGTCTATGTATGAAAAAAATAGAAAAACTAAATATACATTTATAAACTTATTTTGTACATTTTTATGATACTTAACTAATTATTTATTATTTATTTAGTATTTATAAAGTGATAAAACTTATAAAAATCATATCTTATTATTTAAAAATCACAAAAATACATATAATATACCAAAATGATCCCAACAATAAATTCTACACATTAAAAATTTCCTCTTTCATAATTGAAGTCAAATAAAAGGTAAAGTTCTAATAAATCTTATTTAAACTTTTTCTTTTATTTTAATGGATTAAAAATTTATAAATCTTTACTATTGCCTTTACCATTATTTGTTTAGAGTCTAAAAATGTAATAACAAGTTCAATTGATATTAAAGTGAAGTAAAAATAGAACTAATCATTTTAAATATGTATATCCTAAAAATTACTGTTAAGTGTATCTAAATTTTCTTAAAATATTCTATCAATTATAAAATCAACAAGAATAATATATTATCTATCAAACGAATTCTAATCACTTATAAAACCATCAAGCTCATATTTACTAATTTGTCTACTAGTCTGGAAAACTATTTAAATTTAAATCAAGTTCTTAAGTAATTAAAGTAGTGTCTATTTTGTACATATAACACATAACCCTAAGAAAACACCAATTCCATAAAGAAATGCTACATGTATTCTAACTTTAGGAATCATTAAGAAGTGAACCACTTGTAATAAGATGCCTTATTCAAAACATGTAAATCTCCACCACTTATGCTGTGATTGTTTAATGTAGTAATATTTCCCCTTTGATCATCTTAGTTAATAAGAAATCTTAAAAGTGTAAGTTATTGATTGAAATGCTTTTACTTAAAAGGTAAATATTTTAAAGAAAATGCAAAGGAACTATATCTTCTATCTTTAACTCCCTAAGTTACACTAGAAAACTTGAATAAAGTGAACTCTGAATTATTTGTCAACACCTTGGGTTCTATGCCATTGTGTGTTACTTCATTGTACTTATAAATTGTTTCACACACACTCACAAGCCTTAATAAGAAGCACAAGTGTGAAACTGGTATAAAAGTGCAACACATTCCTAAGAACTCATCACCAGTTTACAAACCCTAGATCAGATACGATTATCCCGGGGTTTCGTGTTTATCAAATTGCATTACATTACTTATGCATCTATGCATCTTGCTTCTTTAAACATTAGTCCTTACCGAACCAATGATGCTATTTATAGAATTTGGATCTTCTATTATCTCAAAGACTATGAGTGCATAATCTTGCAATCACAAAAGGCAAGTTCACACTTGCTCATGTCCTTTGATTATTTTCTATGCTTGTAACCCAACTGTTGTCATCACCTGCATTTCAAAAAGGTCGAAAACACTATTGTCATAATTAACTAGAAGTATCGGTTACTGATCGAGGGTGATTAGCTAATCTATTATAACTGGCAAGGGAAACACCATTGTACATGAATGTATCATCTAGGACATAACAACCAATGTTGCCAATGATTCTAGCTCCGTATATTACGCGTTAACCATGAGATTTGGAATGGGTTGAAAAAGTCAGCTAGATCTTCTTCCTTTCGCATGGACAGATGACCTAATCATGAGGCTGAGGATTTCTCATGGAGAAACCTAGCACATGGGTGGAACCCCTTTGTTTCCCTTTATTTTGGTGTCTAGATTATCTTGAGAGGCTACTAGTGGTTTAGCTAGACCATTAAGGGAGGTTGCCAGGGCATAACCATCCTATAGAGTCTTCAGGTGCCTACCAGAGTTATGTCCGTTCCTATAAGGGGCTTGACAGCGGTGGGGCATGTCCTGGAGGATCATGTCTTCATGCAGGGTCACGGAGAAGGGCAGTGATTGGCTTGAATCTTAGACTGTGCGCCATACCAAGGAAGTGTGGACAAGCTCAAGAATTGGATGTGCAACAAGGCTAATGTCTCTCATGGGTAAAGCAACCCACCTCTGCAGAGTGTAAGAACTGTGACATTTTACTCCTTGTTCCGGGAAGGAGCTACGAACATGGCAGGAAAGGAACTCCATGAAAGTTCTGGTCAACATGTGAAGGATATCGGACATAGTTTTCAGAATAAAAGCAACCTTTGAAGAAATGTTTATGAAAACCTGCATTGCCTACGACCTTTGGTCTGTGGCTGTAGAGATAGTGCATCGTACACGTCTTTTTAGTGAACTTGCTGAGTATGCTCGTACTCAACCATACCTTCTTAACCCTTGCTAGGTTTTTAGCCACTTAAGACGACATCAACATCAATTTCTTCTCAAGAAACCATCATCGACAGCTGAAGTTCTTCAATAAAGTCAATGAAGTCAACATATACATCAGCTGAAGGGCAGACGAAGTCTCTGTTTAGATAGGAGTAGATACTCTAGCCATAAAACCTACTTCTGTAGAGCATTGCATTAGTAGGAATCGCAAGCTAGATAGTTTAGATGCTAGTCTTAGTCATTAGATAATTCAGAGTTATTATTTCTGGTTCTTCTTTGTAAGAAGTTTCTTTCTCTCTCTTTATCCTAGAGTGTTCTCTGGATCTTTTATAAAGAGTCGAGTTGTAATCTATAGTCATGTCTTGGACCTGTTGTGTTTCTTTTGTACCACTCCGAGGGATGTAATACTAGTGAACGATGTTTCATTGGTGTTATGTCAACGATTATAGTGTAATGGATCATGAAGTGGTATGCTGGGTCACCGCAATCGACAACGCCACTAGTGTTATGCCTCTAATAATATGATTAGTAATTAGCCTTATCAAGTAAACACCTTTTTAACTAAAATTTCCACTGTGTGTGTTCTGCAAGAGGACTTCCTCGCCTGGTCTTCTAGGGTGAAATCTTCGGATGGGTTATGCCTGGTGTTATATTATTGTTACCGTATAGCGCTCTCTGATCTCTCTCTAATAGCCGAAGTTGTAGTGTGTCTCTATAAGTTAGATAGCACAAGCTTTGCTGCCATTGAGCCCACCATACCTATGTAGGCGAGAGTCGCCAAATTCTAGTCTCGCCATGTACTGGCCTTAGTACTGACCTCTCTCTTTCTGTTTTCCTTTGCCCTTTGCTGGCACCCTTTGGTTTTGATAGGTATGTTATTGGCGACGTTAGCAAGGTTACCCTTCCAGCTTGGCCTGGGCAGGGTTATGGACACCACTTGGTTATTCTTCAAGACTCTTAGTCCCCTTTGGTTCTTATCCATACTCAAATACTACATTGCTTTCATCGTGAATTGTATCTTTGTATTGTATCATTTGTATACTTGACTCGTCGAGTCGTGTTGTGTATATATATGTTTCTTGTGGGTTCTATTGTAAACTACTATGATGGAACTACTTGTTGAAAATCTCACCCACACGAAAGTGTTTAGTGGGCGTCTTTGAATCGCTTCTATGCGGATTTTGGCGCAAAATGCTGAGATATGCATAGACCCGATTCGGGGGTGTTAAAGGTCGCTCCATCCGCCCCCGCTATGTTTACCGACTTAGTCGATGATGCTGCATCAACTGGTCCAATTTGATTTGCCACACGGGCTCTCATTTGGCCACGCCATATCCTCTCTAGTGGCTAGGGTTTCGGCCCCTTCGTGATGCTATGCCCTGGTGTCCTCCTGGTGCCGCCCTTGTGGTCTGGCAATGAGGTGCACACCACCTTGCCATCCCTGTGCTACTGCGATCGCTAGAGCGGCTCGACACGATGCAGATGCCCACTATGCTGTCGTGCCATGACTGCTACCGGTGCTGCATCCTCTGCTTCCTCTTCTAAACCTAGCGATGACTATAGGTAAGTTCTTCCCCTCCTCCCTTCTCTCTATTTCTCTCTGATTTTCTCACTATGGTATATTTGTAACCCTAATTAGGATTTGGCCTCTATCCTAGGGTTCATCTTGCTGTCTAAATTGTATGCTTATGATGTTTAGATGATATGGGCCTTGAGGATATCCTATGGTTTCATTTCTGTATTGATTAGTGGTTTGATCATTGGCTTGTGTTTTTCAGTACTATTATTGGCTATGCTATGAGTTATGCCTTCATCAAGTTAGACTTTGGGTTACTCTGTTCATTAGCTATGTGCTCAAGTGCTTGTAATTGTCCTAGCAGTGATGGAAAATATGATCTTTGTCCAGAGGACAATATATGAATGGAATTTGGTATATGATATTGGTCTTGATGTTTATTGGCTGTCTAAACAATGATAGATAAATAGCCTTATTATGATTCCTGACTTAAGAGTTAGGAATATGATTAGTATTTCTTGCTTAGAGAATAATGGGTTGCTGTTCAAAGTAGATGGTTTGATCTAGAAATGATTTCCTAAGTATACCAGTGATGGTTTAACCATTATTGGGGATGATGCTAATGATCAAACTGATTTCACATTTCTATCTGCTGATAGATTTTTAAGTATTGATGATTCCTAATATTTTTTTGAAAATTTTACTATGAGGCAAAGAGACCCACAACCCAACCTTTACTAAATAGAAAAAAGGGGTTACAAGAACAAAAAAAGAGTAGAGCAAACCTACCTTGTAAACTATGACAAGCTAAACTTTCTAAAAACCAGAAGAGGGTTAACAGATTGAAACTATACAATAGTAGGCTATCCAGCTAGATTACAACAGTCACCAATCCCTTGTCTTAGTTTTAATTTGTGAGTTGTTTTCATACGGTAAACCTGTAGTGTGATATAATGGACAAAGCCACCCTTCCAAGTGTTGGGTCCGCAGCTTAGAAAACAAAACATTTCCTACGGTATGAACTACACGCCAAGATCTATCTACTAGGTACAAAGCAACGGGTGGACATACATCCAACGAGAACTTACCCTCGTAGACAACGAGCTTTTTTAACGAGTAGGAACTCGTGGTTGATGTAGTCGTACACTTGCCGATCTCAAGATCGTGATGAAGTCCAGCAGGTCCGGCTCCAGCACGTCCATCAGATCCAGCTCCAGCACCACCAAGTCCGACCTGCAGCAGCGGTGCATCCGTGATCGCACACACGTCTGGTACCCCGACAACCTCCGTCCCTCGCTCCAGCAAAGAAGCGGAAGCAGCAACTCCTTTCCAGATAAAGCCACCGGGAACATGTATCTCGCTAATCCGAGACCATGGGGGAATAATACTAGAGGGGGAGAGAGATCCTTCACAAGGAGGTGTGTCTGAGAAGTGAGGACGGGGTGGCCTTTTATAGGAGGAGGGGGGTGCCCCTCCTTCATGGCCGGCGCATGGAGGAGGTGACCCTTCACCTCCTCCATTCATGTGGTGGTAACTCCCTCCACATAAATTTGCCCCTTCACATTCTCTTTTAAAGTCTCCACTTTAAATGCATTAAATTTCTCCAAATTTAATGCTCTCTCATTTAATAAAACTCTTTTATTATTTTTATTCAGAATTTTTTTAATTACTTGAATTAACAAACATTCACATAAAACCCCTTCGTAGCACTGATCCATGAGCCTCAACATAACACCTTCATAGCACTGAACCCACCTTTATAGTCACCCTGTTACGGTGTGACGTTTGATGTTATCAAGATACTCCTCCGGTGTTAGCAATTAACATGATCTCATGGTCTAAGGATAAAGATTACTTCGTATGATATTATAGCAATATAAACATAATGACTTTGATCGTAATGCTATACTTCGGATGAATGTTCATCACATCATTCCACCAATGGTGTGACCTTGTTATTAACAACATCCATTGTCCATGATCAGGAAACCTTGATCATCTTGTTAAACAACAAGCTAGTCTATAAGAGAGGCATAACTAGGAACCCTTTTTGTTTATTAAACACACATGTATTGATGTTTCCGATTAATACAATTCTAGCATGTAAAATAAACATTTATCATAAACATGGAATAAGATAATAACCACTTTATTATTGCCTCTCGGGCATATTCCCTTCAGTCTCCCACTTGCACTAGAGTCAATAATCTAGTTTGAAAAACTTTGCGTATTGAACACCTATGGCTTTCTGGTGTTGCATATACGCTATTGCTAGTGGTTAACATAATCTCTGGATCTGACAGTTTCAGGTCCGTGTGTATTTGCATGTCTTTGCGTCTCTACGCATCACTCATTCTCAAATGAGATGGCATTGTATAGATTTGGTCCTTTGGTGAGACCTTTAGTTCGTTCGGCTCAAAATATGTTGATATTATTGTCACACAATATATCTTCATAGTATTAGCCTACTTTGAACCACACCTAGTTTGATAACAAACTACTTAACACAAATGCCCTCCTTTGCTGCTACTATAACAGTCATATACTTAGCCTTTTGTTGTAGTATCTGTCACAATGTCTCAACTTTGGAGCTCATCCAAATCCATCATGGAACATCCTTTCCAATACATTGTGCCACCCATAGTCTAAATGGAGATAAATTTAATTTGTATCTTGTGACAAAACTAGTATCAATGTAACACTTTACAATGAACTACCTTTAACTATTTGTCACTTATACATTATATATTCTTAGTTCTTCCAAAGCTCATAAGAATATCTTCACTATTGTCTAATGATCATCTTATGAATCATTCTGGTATATGCTCATAACATTTAGAGCATAGGACATTCTGGATATATACATATCATGGTATAATCGATCAAAATCTTCATGTGATTTTACTCACCAAGTGTTGAAACACTTGAATTTTGATACAATCCTTTCCATGCAGCAAGAACCTTTCTTGTTGTTTCCATATTGAACCCTTTCAATATATCATATATGTATGTCTGGCACAACCATATTAGCGCCTTAATCTATCCATATAGATATTGATGCCTAATATTCCGGGTTTGCCCAAGTCTTTCATCGAAATCTTATTTTAATGAAATTCTTAACTTGTGTCAATACAAGATACATCATTTCCAATCAACAATATGTCCTCTACATAATGTATTAGAAATATGTCTCAGCGCTCCCACTTAATTTCTTGCAAATGCAAGCATCTTCATCATCTCCGATGAATTTAAACTCTTTTAATAGTTTCATCATGGTGAAGATTCCAACTCCGCTATGCTTACTTCAACTATTGAAGTTTACATGCCCTTTCAGCACCCTTTGAATTAACAAAACCCTTCGGACCATGTCATGTACATGTCCTAGGTTACCGTTCTATTAGAAGAACCTTGTTTTGTTTATTCAACTACCATATACCAAATTATATGTAGTGGTTGCTACATTAATCTGCCAAGACTATATATCGCTATGAAAGATCAAATCTTGTCATAGTCAACTCCTTGAACATTGTCGTAAACTTCTTTCCGACATGTCGACTATTTCATAGATGTTAAATATCCATGTCTTATTTCTTTATAGATCCAAACACGACCGATAGGCTTCACGCCTTTCCGGAGGGTCTTCCAAGTTCAGAAACTTTTTTTCTCGTGTATGGATACTATCACGGATTCTATGACTTCTAGTCATTTTATGGAGTCAGGGCCCATAATCGCTTCTTTGCATGTAGTCGGTTCATCATTGTCAAAACAATAACGACTTGCTTATCAAATCTTACTATTTGATTCTTACCAACCCACACGGTTCTATAGGAACTCTAATCTTCGAGATCACACCTTTTGTAATCACGAGAGCCATGAGCATTGTGGCCGCCACCGGGACACTTTCCGGCGCTGTGCTACTTAGCACATATATCTAAGGTTCAACAACCTTATCAAAGTTCTATTGTCCTCCCACTTAACTTTTCACGAAAAATTCCTTCTCAAGAAACTTGACGTTCCAAGTAACAAACTCTTTTTTCCTCGGTGTTATGGAGAAATTCCCAACAAATTCTTTGGGATAACCTACAAAGACGTGCTTATCCGACTTTGGTTGTAAACATTTTACTTATGCATAGCATACCAAAATTTAAGAAAAGACAATTCGGGTTTTATCCCAAACCATAACTCATATGGTGTCATTTCAATGGATCACGATGGTGCTCTTTTCAGTGTAGAAGTGGTAGTCTCTAAAGCTTCAATCCTTAAAACATAATGGCAGTTTTATAAATGACACCCTTGATCTTACCATGTCAAACATGGTTTGATTTTATCTCTCGAATATGCCATACTCCTATGGTTTATCGGGAAACACAAATCATGGAACAATTCCTCAAGTCTTAGGTGTTTTTGCTAAACATGTAACTCAAATATCTTCCTTTATGATCGAATCATAAACTCTTTATTTTCTTGTTACAATGGTTTTTGACTTCATCTTGAAAGTCTTTGAACAATTTTCAAATGTTTCATACTTCTTCCTTATTAAGTAAATATACAGATATATTCACTCAAATTTTCGGAGAAAGCATATGAAGCAAAAAGATCCATCGCATATAGCTACACATAATGGACTATGCACATCAGCATGCACAATTTCCAATAAGCTAGTCATCCGTTCCTCTCTGGCCTATGGACGGAGTTTCAATTATCTCGAGGAAAGTCTCACATGCGTCAATTGATCAAAATCAAAGACTCCAAAAATCCATCAACATGGAGTTTCTTCATGTTTTCTTTCAAATATAATTTAAATAGCGATGTCACTTCATAAGTGATCTTTCAATCATTTGTCTTGTGACATTTTAGCAATAGTGTTTATGGATGTGATTTCTCCAACTAGACTTGTAAAAGTTCATCCATCCTTTATGGAATACGGTAATTATTTGAACAGCCATTGTTCTCATGATACCGGAACAAATTAACAATTATTTAAACAAATCTTGAAAGCTTGGTTTGATGACAATGAAAAAGACAATAACACTTTATTTGTTTTTGATGAACATCATCACCCATTCTCTTGCTGGTTACTTAGGCCATTGTAGTTCATGAATTGCGTTGTCCTGTATGACACTTCATACCAACCAATTCGGTATCCAATACCGGTATCCAATACCTAAGAACCACATTGTTTAACAAGCAAGGAATATAGCCATAACATGTATATCTTCTATATACCTAAGTTGGACATCTCCAACCTTTTATTTTCTGCCAAATATTTTATAGATTCTCTTTCAGCAATTCCTTTTTTTAAAGAATCTATCAACATCAATAGTGGTGTCATCAACATGACACATGGTACAAAGCGTATATAGTCAAATACTAATACCTTTGGACTTGCACTTTGAAGTGGATCACCATCATCAAATGTTTGGTGTTCTTTCAAAAATCCATTCTTTAGTAATCTATTAGTGTAGTAAACATTTTACTTGCATATTCTATTCATCCTTATCATGAAAACTTTCATGATCAAGCTACTATAGCTTATAAGGAAGAATCACGAGTATAATATCAGTTCCCAAAACCTTTTTGGTAGATTCGGATGCCTAACATCTCCATCCTTCACAAATTCTCATACAATATGAGAACATGTATTTTGCTAAATTATACTCTATCATAATGCAACCAAACACATTGTTTCAGATATCACAATATCTTTCACACATGATGGTTTCTGAAACAATTTCCAGCTCCAATATAATCTTGATATTAAAACAACTTTTTGAATATCAATAATCATGGAGGCAAACATGATACTTTAGATACTAACATTGGAATTCTTACTCTTGATTTAATACTACTTATTAAACTTCATGGAGTAAATAGAGTTTGCTGAAAGTTTGCAATAGGACTTATAAACTTTAAATTGACATTCAAAACAATACGATACCAGTTCGTAAAGTAAATATCCAGAATTATGCAGTTCTATTATCTCAAATAAAACTAAGCATAAGGTAGTGAACAGATGCGAATGACTACAACAAATTATGCAAATTCACTTCGATTTAGTTTATGACAAATTGAGTTCGACTAATCCAAATTAGAAATGAACTCCCACTCAAAAACGACATCCCTCGTGCCTTTTTGGTGATTACATGAACCAAATCCACTACACCAAGTCCGATCATCACGTGAGTCGGTGTAGCTTCAAAGGCGAGCATCAATATGGTCATCACATCAACTATATGACTCATGCTTAACCTTTCGGTCCGTGTTCCAAGGCCATGTATGTACATGCTAGGATCGCCAAGTAAGAACCTTAGTATTCGCGTGTGTAAAACTGTCTTACACCCGTTGCACGAAAGCGTAGAGTTGAGAACACCCGATCATCACGTGATGTATCGAAACACGATCCATAGAACGGTGCATACTTAAGGAAGAACACATTTTATCATGATATTTAAATGAGGGATCATCTTACAATGCTACAGAAAGCGCCAAAATAGAAGTATAAGATGCTAACATCTAATGTGTAAAGTGAGATGATATGGTCCATGCATTTGATCTCTATCATTTGCATCGTGGTATGATCTCTATCATTCCTTTGTGTGTAAGGCCAAGGTCTATGGAATTTACACTTCGAATGTGTTGTAAGAGTATCTATCATACATCTACTTACAACAATACCATATCAAGACACTAGCCCAGCAACGATCTAAACTAGACGCCTCTAATTTATCAATTGCAAGTTTTACGTGGCTTAGGGCTTTCAGAGATAGAACCGTTCTTACCTACGAACATGAACCACAACGAGGATAACTAAGTTATTAGCAACTCATTGTAAATCAGATATTGACTATAGTAGGAGAGACAGACACCCGCCAGCCACTTATGCAAAACAAGTTTCATGTCAGTCGTGGAACCGGTCTCATGTACGATGACAAGTATGGTTGGTCCGGGCTGCTTCATCCCACTATGCCACCAATATCCAAAATACATGAAAGAAGCAATAACATGATCATCATCGCCCACATATAAACATATGTGTACTACCCGTGCAAAGCACCTACGCATAGATCAGGCTCTGATACCACTGTTGGGTCCGCAACATAGAAAACAAAAAATTTCCTATGGTATGAACTACACGCCAAGATCTATCTACTAGGTACAAAGCAACGGGTGGACATACATCCAACGATAACTTACCCTCGTAGACAACGAGATTTGTTAACAAGTAGGAACTCGTGGTTGATGTAGTCGTACACTTGCCGATCTCAAGATTGTGATGAAGTCCAGCAGGTCCGGCTCCAGCATGTCCATCAGATCTAGCTCCAGCACCACCAAGTCCAGCACCGCAAAGCAGCGGTGCATCCGTGATCGCACACACGTCCGGTACCCCGACAACCTCCGTCCCTCGCTCCAACAAAGCAGCGGAAGCAGCAACTCCTTTCCAGATAAAGCCACCGGAAACATGTATCTCGCTAATCTGAGACCATGGGGGAATAATACTAGAGGGGGAGAGAGATCCTTCACAAGGAGGTGTGTGTGAGAAGTGAGGAGGGGTGGCCTTTTATAGGAGGAGGGGGGTGCCCCTCCTTCATGGCCGGCGCATGGAGGAGGTGACCCTTCACCTCCTCCATTCATGTGGTGGTAACTCCCTCCACATAAATTTGCCCCTTCACATTCTCTTTTAAAGTCTCCACTTTAAATGCATTAAATTTCTCCAAATTTAATGCTCTCTCATTAATAAAACTCTTTTATTATTTTTATTCAGAATTTTGTTAATTACTTTAATTAACAAACATTCACATAAAACCCCCTACAACATTTCAATATTACATGCAGAACCAATTTCAGCAATTTCACCTGAAACAGTTTTGGTGTCTATTGAAATAATTCCAGTGCATTCTTAAATCTTTATCTGAAACATATTTGCTCCAAATGGTGTCGGTATCCCTTAAGTGTGTCACCCTATGGTTTGCGAATAATGCAGACATGATCGAGACCCCTCTCCGATCAATAATCAGCAGCGGGACCTGGATATCCATACTGACTCCTACACATTCAATGATGACTTCTGTGATTGTGAGAACCTTTAATGCTAGTAAGTAAATCCCTTTGTACCACGATAAATTACATGTCCGAGATTCGATCATCGGTATCTCCATACCTAGTTTGATCTCGTTACCGACATGCACTCTTTTCTCGTTCCCGTGATATAACATTCTAGTGATCACATCACTTGCTTGCAAGCTATTTCAATGTGATATCACCGAGAGGGCCCAGAGTATATCTATCCGTCATCGGGATGGACAAATCCCACTCTTGATCCATGAGCCTCAACATAACACCTTCGTAGCACTGAACCCACCTTTATAGTCACCCTGTTACGGTGTGACGTTTGATGTTATCAAGATACTCCTCCGGTGTTAGCAATTAACATGATCTCATGGTCGAAGGATAAAGATTACTTCGTATGATATTATAGCAATATAAACATAATGACTTTGATTGTAATGCTATACTTCATATGAATGTTCATCACATCATTCCACCAATGGTGTGACCTTGTTATTAACAACATCCATTGTCCATGATCAGGAAACCTTGATCATCTTGTTAAACAACAAGCTAGTCTATAAGAGAGGCATAACTAGGAACCCTTTTTGTTTATTAAACACACATGTATTGATGTTTCTGATCAATACAATTCTAGCATGTAAAATAAACATTTATCATAAACATGGAATAAGATACTAACCACTTTATTATTGCCTCTCGGGCATATTCCCTTCACCAAGCAGCAAAGTGGGGTTGGATGTTTTCAAAAATACGAGCATTTCTAACCTTCCATATATTCCAGCATGCGAGAAATATTACCTCAGAGAAAAAAGGTTGTTGAAATTGCTTCCTTGCCTCCCTAGCAATCTGCATCATACCAGTTCCTGCATCCCAGTTTATTTGTATATTGTTCCATATCCGGCTTCTGAAATTGCATGTGAAGAAAAGATGATCTCTATCTTCATGGTGTTCTCTAGGATAGAGTGTACAATTAAAGTTATCTATAACATTCTAGTGCCTCCTCTGAATGATGTCCCTTGTACTGAGTTTGTCATTCAATAGTATCCAAGAAAACATCTTGATCTTCATGATACACTTGCTCTTCTAGATCCACTGATAGATAGGACATACCTGTATATTGTCATACAAGTACATATAGAAATTGCTGACAATATAGTCTCCCCAATAACAACTACATACATTAGGAGTGTCATCCCTAATTTCCACTTGAGCCAGCCACATATTTAGTGTTAAGAACTCTTGGTAGGCACTCCATGAAAATGGCAAGTGGAGCTCTCCCACCCTGTCTTGTATAAGTACCATGTCTCTAACTGATATCTCTCTGTCTCTTACATATGAAAACAGTCTGGGAAGCCTCTGTTGCAGGAGCACTCTAGAGTTATCTTATTCCTAGTTAACAGACCAGAGGAGTATTGTATCCCCACAATGAACATCTGGGTGTGTAACCACCTTATATTGTCCAAAGAGTTTGAAGACACCCTTCCACCAGTAGGAGACACAGCTAGTAGTGGCATGAGGGGCAGTATCCCCATAGTATGTTTCCTAGACCAGTTTTACCCAAGGTACAGATAGATCCTTATTATAGAATTTGTGTAGGAATTTGAGGAGCAATGCATCATTTTTATTTTGGAAGTCCACAATCCCTAGTCCTCCTTTCATCTTGGGTTTACATATCATGTCCTAGGATGCTAGTGATTTCTTTGGCGTGTCCACATTATCTCTCCGAAGGCACCGCCTTATGATCCGGTTTAACTGCTTGTTGATACTAGGAGGGATGTTGATAGTGCTCATCATGTGAAGAGGCATGGAAGATAGTGGAGAGACAATAAGCTATAATCTGGCTCCCTATGAGAGAAAACTAGATGTGGTAGTTAGTATCCTTTCCAGCCTATGCACAACAGGAGTCAAATCTTGAATGGTTGGCCTGGTGGTACCCACTGATATGCCCAAGTAGGTAAAAGGCAAAGTCCCAATCTGACACCCAAAGCCCTGGGCTAGTTGGGGCATCAGAGTCTCATTAGTATTTATACCCATCATAGAGGATTTATGATAATTGATGCTCAAACTAGTGGTTTTAAAGTAAGCCTGGAGAACTTCTTTAAGAGCAAGTAATTGTGGTAATTTAGCAGGCAGGATCAACAAAGTGTCATCAACATATTGGATGATTGGATAATTCACATCTCCCTTTGGCACTGGTAGCTGAATTATTCCCCTCCTGTAAAGGTCATTAACTGCAGATTGCAAGAGATCCCCACCAAGAACATAGAGTAGGGGGAGCGAGGGTCACCTTGCCTGACTAACCTTCTACAATGGAACTGTTTACCTGGGACCCCATTTAGTAAAATCTTTTACCCATCTTATCTAGTCATCATTAAATCCTTTGTGCCTGAGAATCAATAATAGAGTTTCATGTTCAATAGAGTCAAATGCCTTCTCAAAGTCCAACTTCAAGATTATCATTGGTTTCTTAGTCATCTGGCACTGAAAGAGGTACTCAAGAGACCAAGCCAAACAATCTTGGATTGTCCTATACTTTATGAAGCCATACTGATTCTTGTGCACACATCTTAGAATATGCTCTTGGCATCTGTTAGCAGCCAACTTAGTAATGAATTTTAGACAAACACTAGTCAGAGATATAGGCCTATAATCATGGAATCCTTCTGGTGAAGCTGTTTTGGGCACCAAAGTAATGTAGAGGTGTTTAAGCTTTCCAATGAAACCAGACCATCATGAAAGTTGTGTGCTAATTTGTAAAAATCCACAGCAATAATATGCCAACATCATTTTGGGAACAAACCATCGAAGCCATCTGACCTAGGTGCCTTATCAGCAGGCATGTCATTAGTAGGAAAAGGGCTATCAGCGGCGCACCAAAAAAGAAGTTAGTGGCGCACGGGGCGTGCGCCACGGATAATACGCCACTGATAGCAGGGTAGTCAGTGGTGCACGTACAGGTGCGCCACGAATAGCAGGGTAGTCCGTGGCGCACGACCATACTGTGCGCACAGATATTATCAGCAGCGCACGCCCCGGCACTCCACAGATAATATGGTAGTCAGTGGCGCACGGTCATACCATGCGCCACGGATATTATCAGCAGCGCACGTGATCTAGGTGCACCACTAATGTCAACAACGGTGCACTACTGAATACTCGAGTATATTTTTTATTTATATAGCAGTTATACAACAGTTATAAGGCAGTTATATACAATAGTTATACAACAATACACCGAATCTAAGATGATAGTGATCTAAAGTGCTGAAATACATCAAATATGAATTCAAGTGTTAGATTATTACACAAAGTGGTAGTACAAATTTGGTCATCACATTAAAAATTCGATCATCACATTACACATAGAGCTATCACCCTAGACTACGATCCAATAGAAGATAGCGGCGACGATGGGGATCAACACCGAGACCATGATCAAGATCTTCATCCAGTTGTTCTTCCACATGTGTCTCCTCCACTTGGCTACCGCCAGCTCTCGTGTCTTGTACCCTTTGTAGTTGTTGTCTCTGAAGTTGTTCACTTGTGCTTGGTAGTCCTCCCATTCGTCGTAGACCCCTGGAAACCGACCCCTGTATACCACGTACCACTTCACCATCTTTGTAGACAAGGCATACATAGACAAGACATGTAGTATATGTTATACAACGAAAAGAATGGCAAACTACAAACATGTTTGCATGATCAGAAAAATGAGCAAAGATTCATAAACTTAAAATAAAATATAGCACCGATGAAGATCATATAAGCAAGTCCAACATCATGAGGATAGTCAAGTCTATGACACGACACACACATGTCAAACGATAGTTCAGAAACACATCACGAGCATAGTCAAGTCTATGACACGGCACACACACAACCAACACTGCTAGCTAGGCACGCACACATCATGTAGACCTTGCCGGGAACACTACAAGAATCTAGGCGGTTCATGACGATCTGATATCGTCATGGATGAGGGTCAAAACATCGTAGATGGCCATCCGCGACGAATTCTGTGACGAAAAAAATAGGTCACGGACCTCACGTCATAATTCAATCTGTGACCTTTTTCTGTCTAAAAATATCATGGGCCGTACGTGATGTTCCTCCAATTTCATCATGGCAAACTAGACCGGCTCGGCCCAGGCCTGGTCTTTCATGATGTTTTAATTTCGTCATGAACGATGCCATATGGCAGACGGCACTGCGGGTGGCCGTCAGCGATGTTTGCTAACGTCATGTTCGCCGTCTACGATGTCATCGACTTCCTAACGTTTTTTTCCGTCATGGCCTGATTCTGCTAGTGTCGTTTGCTGACGTCATCATTTCATTTGCTTATGTCATCCTTCCCATTTTGTCACGCTGGCGGAGACGAATTTCGATTTTGTCACGAAAATAAGCTGGTGTCAACACCCGGATTTTTAATCGCAGATGCCTATTATGCCATACATCGCAATCCCAGGATTACCATTTTTGCAAGACATAACAGATTGGATATCACAGTACATCATCCATTACAAACCATAATAAGGTCTTACACAAATAAAGGATCTCATGATCCAGTCTTAATACAAATAAGTAGTAGGATAATAAGCATAGCAGTGGGCTCCATCTTCAGTGTCACAGGAAATGCTGACGATGGGATATGATCCTAGTTGTCGTAGACATCCTGCGGTCCATCATCCTGGTAGTTCTCCTCATAGTCTGGCCATGGGAATAGCCAGACACAAATCCATGAGTACTCTTTAAGTAATCGCAAACTATCACTAACAAGTAAGGTAGTTCTAATAGGAATCCTAACTCTAGGTTTATTTGCAAAAAGCTAGGTTTATCTAAACTGAGTTTAAAAGTAAAGAAAACTAAGTAAATGTTCTAAATCACTTTAAGTGGGAACCTAGTTTTCATATTCACAACCCTGTTGTGGTCAAGTCAACATCGTAGTTCACTTCACAAGTCATTTTGAAAACATTTGACGACGGAACAGTATGGCCACTCGAACTGTCCATGACCACGGATGAAGCTATTCGAATAGTTTGACACTCTGCAGAGGTGGTACACTTTCACCACAAAATTCGATACATCCGTCAGCGATAACCCTGAATCATCATACTTAGTATGCGGATAATCAATCATAACCTTTCAATTACACACTCTACTATAGGCACCTCCCCTATGAGCATGGCCTCCCAGCCATGGCCATCTGCCATCCTGGGAACTACATAGGTGGACATCATCAAGAGGTAGCCTCAACTCAAACCTCTTCCGCGAGGGAACCCATACTAATGCATATCAACTTCCGGCTAATCCCTACCCAATTCAGGTATTGTGGTTATACGGTAAAATTGAAATGGTATCGCATCCGAACCCAACCATCCGTTTTTATAAAGGGCTAAGGCTCATGCCTCAACATTTTCATCATCAAAACCATTTGTGTTTCTCAACACATGTCAAAACATTTCAATAGAATGACTCATCATTCCAAGGTTTTCATAATCATTTTCACCAAGTAGTCCCATCTAAAGTGATCAAGTTTTATGCTTAGCACTAGTCACTAAGTTAAGAGTGTTCACTAATGAGGGATGCTAATCTTCAATCTCATGCCATAGAATGACATCTAGTATAGGCCTAGTGTTATACTCTTTATGCTATCTATACTACTTTCCAAATCCTCACAAGCATTAACTAAAAGTAAATAACTTTGGTAAACTAGAAGAGTAAAGCTTGCAAGTAAAACTTGGGATGGGTGTAAATCAAAGTATATAACCAAAGCATGCCTAATGCATCTCTCTTGGGTTAAGCTTGCATGGTTAACTTGTATAATTCTATCTTGCCTTGATTGGTGCAGTGATGGAAGTTTTCCTCCTTTTCTTCGGGATAGAACTCCTGCTCCTTGTAGCTTGGGTCGGTACTATCGTCTATAAATAAATACAGGGTACACAATCACCAAACAATACTTAACTAATTCTATTTAGCACACTAAGGCTCACATTTGATGATCTAGCATCATCACAATCATCACACGAAATAAAGAACTAGTTTTATTTATCTTATTTGAGAAAAATAATTTCTACTCATTGAAATGAATTAAGATTTAATATTCTCCAATTAAAATATGGGATCATGTTGACACATGTCATCAGCACATATTCTAATACATGGGAATATGATTTAAAGGGTTTGTCACATTTTATAAAGTGTAAGATTATTATTTAATAGATTTAAAGTGACTAGAAATACCCTAATAGCATTCTTTTGGTACTAGTCCCATGTCACTACATGCAAACCTAGATATTTTTACTTATTCAGATAGGTATGGTCAAATGTGATTTTTGAGAGTTGGAATCAACTCAAAAGGTATTATGGTTGATTTTTGAAAAATGTTTGAAGTTGCAAAAGTCTCTGTCTGGTTATTTTTACTAAAGATTATCTCTAACTCCAAATGATTTAAATCCAACTGGTTTGGATAGATAATTTAATTTCCTTTCTAGGAAAATTTGAATCATGCAATTTGGTTCAATGAAACTTTCTGAATTGATTTTTGAATAAGTGGACAAAAACTAGTTTAAACCTAAATGGAAAAACAATTATTTGAATTTCCAGGCTAATGCGGGAAGTTAAACGGGCCGGCCCAACTGCACTACGCAGCGCAGTAGGCTGCTAGCAGATGGGGTCCACCAGTCAGCGAGACTAACTAAACGAAACGGTATTTTTCAACCAGAGCCCTACGATCTAAATCTAATCCAACGACCGTGGTTCATCATCGACGACGAACAGCTCCGGCGAGGAACTAAACCTAGCACGGCGGTGGGGGTCTGGCGGGGCTCACCTGGGCTCCAGCTAGGGTCAGCGACAGGGGCGATCGACGTGGTAGATGACAACGAGGCGAGGCACGGTCACGGCAGGGCTTGGGGTGGTCGAAATTGCTGATGCTCTTCTCCTCCAGTAGCGGTGGGCTCCGGCCAAATTCTGGCGAGGGAGAGCTCGCCTTGCTCCAGGAAGAAGTGTGGGAGGCTCAAAGAGAGGTGGTGGGTGGAATGGTATGGAGAATGGAGGCGGGGGTGGCCTCCTTTTATAGTGCGGTGAGGGGACCGAGCGGTGCGGGCGCGAGCTCGACGGTGGTGTCGCTACAGGCGGCTATTGTCGTGGCGGTGGCTAGGGGGCGGTGCTGTGCTCCCTGGCGGTTCTTATGGGTGTAAAGGTGAGGCGTGGGTGGTGTGCTTCAGTCGGGAGCTTGGGGTGCTCTGCGTGGCCGCAGAGGTGTTTGCGGTGGCGTGCGGCAGCTGTGGGTCGTGCGGCGGTGAACGGGTGTGTCTGCGGGGTTGCTGCGATCATGGCGGGCTTAAGTGTGCGCGGTGAGGGCAAGGCATGGTCGGGTCAAGCTGGTCGGGCGCGACGAGCTGGCGCGCTCTGGACATGGCGCAGAGAGGCGGGACACGGCGTAGCTAGGGTGGTCCAGGTCACGACTAGGGTGGACAGAGGGTGGTAGTGGAGTGAGGCGTGTCTGGTGCGCGTCGTGGGCGAGTCTCCTGGCATGCTGCCCAATGTCTTCCAGCGACGACCAGAAACGGGCGACGCTCCACTGTGTAACCGGCAAAGGGGGACTTGGTCTGGGGCTGGGTTAGACTCAGGGGAGACAGGGGGTTAAGAGGGGACCAAATGGTCGACTAATTACTGTGGCAACAGTGAAGTTAGGCAGAGGGTTAATTGGTGTAGCTCAGGTGTTTGTAAAAATGGCTGCAAGAACTAAAGTTTGGAATTTTTGATTCAAATTTTTTGAGTGATCTTTAATTAAGCTTGAGAGTCTATATTTGCTTGGAGAGGTCAAGGGGAATTGATTTGATAGGTTTTTGAAAAAGTGGGATCTTAACATATGAACTAGATTCAATTTTCAACTGTCCATTAAATTAATTTAAAAGATGTTTTTGTAAGTTAGTAAAGTGGGCCTTGATACACTTTTACTTGGTCTAGCAAGGGGTGAAAAGAATTTGAGTTGTTTCTGTTAGAAATTTTCTTCTAGGAACACACAAAGTGGCCTAGTGGTTAACTTTGGTCAAAATGACCATTTGCTTATTTAATTCATATTTGATTTCTTTTTCTTTGGATATTGTTTGTAATTGGCCTATATGATGTAGCATTCATCCTTAAACCATTTCACATCATTTGGAACAATCAAGCATGGCATTTTCAATCAATCACACATTAATGCAAAACTAATATGCCTTCATATTTATTTTCTTAATAAAAGTTTTTGTTAACCCTAAATTGGGTGATTAGAACTTGATAATCTTGATTAGAAGTTTTGGGGTGTTACAACTGGCCAGCTTACGCGTGGTCGATCGTCAGGGCGACACGTGGACCAATAGGAAGGAAACATGTGGTCCATCTACAACACGAATTGTGTACCAATCAGAGCTGGACGCATATCTCCAACGCATGACGAACTCAATTCGTCAGGGCAGAAGAGATAACGTTTCTATTTCGCCGAGGATGTTAACGAGTGAAAGTGCACCACATCAACGTCTATCAGCGACGGAAATATTTTCGTCAACTAAACAAGCATGACGTTTTCATTTGCATCAGAGAAGAGTGCTGGCAAATTTGCTAGATTGCACCATCCAGATCAAAATGACAGAAATTGCAGGGGACATAAATAGGTTCGCACATAAGTTTCCAACAAAATAAAGAAAAGAGCCTAACAAGATTTCGGTCACACCACCAGTTCACTTACGCAATATAGCTAAGAATTGCTGAAGTGATGCATTTATAAGGTCTGCGAAGTTCACAAGTGCTTTCCACGCTTCATTCTTTGCTTCTATCTCCTACAGTAATGCTGCAATGTGTCTGCCTAGTACCTCATTCGCTGCTCTCTTAGCCCCAAGTTGTGCTTCAAGGAGAGAGCTGGTTGGTCTTGAAGCATGGATGCTTTCATCAGTGGAAGCAAGGGGTTGATCCTTAATGCCTTCATCTCCAGCAGATGGGGACACCGTGCTTCCAATGGGTGCCTGATAGTTATAGAAGCAAACGTTAGAGAAGTAGCAAGAAAATTCCAAGCACATCTTCATGGACAAACAGGGTATTGAAGTATACGAAGATGACAAAGATGGACCTGGTATAGCTTCTTCCACACTTCATGCGCTTCCTTCAGGGCTTCTGCCTCGCCATATAGTCTCCCCATCTGCAACCCCACAATGGCAATACGCAGTATCGCATTCCCTGCTCTCTAAGGCCCGAGTTGCGCTTCAAGGAGAGTCTTGGCTAGTCTTGAAGAATGGATGCTAATGTCCTGCGACAGCGCATAGTGCACTGGTGCCGGTGGAAGGAGGTTGTTCAGCCTCAGTGATATCTTCTGTAGCATTAGGAGCCATCTTGCTTTCCTTGGTTGCCTATTGATTTTTAGGAATAGAATCAAACATTAGAAAATAGCCAGCAAATTACAAATGATCATACTCATTTCAGAGACAAATATGGCATTGAAATTTTGGAAGATGGAAAGTATTATGGAGGGCTTACTGTTGCTTTTTTCACACTGTGATTGGAGAAGCCCCGGCTGTCACAGAAAAACAAGTCACTGCGATAAGGTTGTCTATTTCTTGTTTGCCTGTTTATTAGACAACCGGCCTACACAAAGAGAGAGCATAGAGTATAAGAGGCAGTCCTGATTAAACACAAACAGGGGGAAGTTAAGTAGACAAGACTTGACCTGGTTCCTAGGGTTAGTTCAAGAATAAACAAGCTTGCACCACTCTGCATTGTTCATGTGTTCAACAGGAGAAATCCTTGTTACTTCATTCAATGGGAGGGGGTCAAAAAACTGCTTCTTCAGGAGATGCCTTTGAATTCTTGCGTGCCTCATTAACTGCTGGTTGCAAGCAACTTGTACATCTGGGTGTGATGCATCCATGACAAACTTTTGCTAAAATAAAACATCGTGCATCATCCTCTGCTTGAACAATAATGAGAAGAAAAGGGCAGTTGAGTCACAGAACATACGGAAACTCTTTCGTATAACTCTGCTCTGACATCCGACCTCTCCTTGTACTCTTTCCAGTGGGGGAAGATAGGCATACCTGTCCTGACTATTTTCGCACACTCAGTGGCAAACTTGGAAGCAATAGTTCTTCCTGGAGGAATGGAAAATGGAAGCTTTCCTCCTTTGGACATGTTCTCATGCTGGTTCCCCATGTTTTTTCCCTCAAGACAATTTGAGGATCATCATGTTTAATAGTGTCTTCAGAAGGATGATGGCCAAAATCATCTACAAACATATAATGTGGAGTTAGTGTTCTACCATATAATAAGTGCCATTCAAACAATATAATGTGCTTTCCTTGGGGAGTTGGTTGCTTGCCTAGGGCAGCTGTCTGCTCGTCTTGGACTGCTGTCTTCCTGCCATGGAGTGCTGCCATCTCAATTTGGGCTGCTACCTTCTCTCCTTGAGCATTAGGATCTGCAGGACTCTGAGTTTCTTGCGAAGCGGTTGTAGCACTTGGCGGTCTTGGTGGGTGCCATGGAGAACTTGGAGGTGGAAGTACTTCTGGCAGATTCCCCTTGAACCTGGTATGTCTTGTACTTTCTGTCGAGGCAGCCATGCTAGCCAAGACGCTCTTCTGAGCAGCTAATCCACCACTAGCAACCATCCTTGTCATGACGACATGTTTCTTCTTATATTTCCTCTTCTCAGTCTACACAATTCAAAGGTAGTCAATTCAGGATAATAAAAAAGCACAACATATATGGAAAATTAAGTAACCAAATAATTACACAAAATATGAGTAGGCAAGTAAGGGGACTACCTTCAGCTCATCCTCCCCCTCCCCTTCAGGATAATAGTCAGATCCAGAGCCTTCATCCTTACTCTTTTTAGGGGAGAATTCAGTGGGAGATGCATAAACAAGGGGCCTAAGACCCACTTTTTGCATCCGCCCATTGTTTCTCGTGATGTTTTCTAGTCGTATTTCTTCCATGGGATGCAATTGTGGTTCATTCATTAATAAAAAACTCTTAAGTAAGCTACAAAAATATAACCTATGTCCTATGGTATTGATTGTTCTATACTAATCATAATGTACAACAGTCCACCATGAGGAACTTCTACTCTGAATCTCATATCACAAGACTAATGATGAAGCAGCCAAAGCAAAGCAAGAGACAAGACGATGAACAAGCTAGACAATTCACCAATTGGTTGCATTAATAAGCAGAGTGGGACAATAAAACATAAGCAGGATAAGCATCAATAGTGCAATTAAACAGGAAACATAACCTACTGTACTGATTGTTCTATAGAACTCATCATGTGACAGCTCACTATGATCAATTTCTATTATTATCATAAGGCATATGATGAAGCAGCCAAACTAATGCAAAAAAACAAGATAATACAACCTTTATCACACGCAAACAGATCATAAGCCAAAATAATATATGTAACTACCTCGGTGAAATTACGCTCTAAGTTGCATGCCTGGATGAGCGAAAGTGGTTAAAATAGTACGGTGGGGCCAAGGGCCACTCACAGGTAGACCTTTCAGCCGTCCTAACCACTTCCAGAACATCGGGACAAGAACGAGCGGCGTAATCGGCAGGCAAAGGGATCAACTACATACACAAGTGAGTATGTATGCAAGCCACCATACAACCGTTTTCAGAGCCATTCCATCTAAAAGAAATAGAAATATTGCAACGCGATACGGCAAGATCCAAATATCCTAGATAGAGATAATGGTTTAGGATAGCTCCTCATACATCAAACATCAGAGTATCAGGCGGAAGCGGAAAACAAGATCCGAGTACGGATAAGAAGCAAATCGGCATAAGATGCCACATAAATAAACACATCCCGCCCACAGATCTCACGGATCCCCATCCCCGGAATCTCTACACCACGTGATCGTTGCCAACATCATCTGTCTCCTCCACCCAGTATCCATCTTGCGAGTACACCTGTTCATCTGAATCAAACAATTTACGTGTGAGACCCTAGTGGTACTCAGCAAGCCTTTATGCCTCTAAAGGGGACATATACCTGGGGTGACGCAATTGCAGCAAAAGATAATAACTAACAAGTCTATAGATACTCGGTAACCATCCGCTTAACCAATGATAGACGGATGTCCGTTAATTAGTAACAATAATTATAACAGTATAATTAACAGATCCATCCTCCTTCTCGCTTACCAACGACAAAGCGGACGAACAACCCATCCGTTGGCAGTTTTATTAACCATTCCATGAGTATTGCACTATTTACTAGTCAAGTACTTAGTCAAATTAAAAGCGGTACTTTAGTTATACTTGTCTATGATCGAGAAACTGTGCTCCAAGTCGTCCATAATCGCGGACACGACTTTCAGAAAGATTTACCCTGCAGGGGTGCACAAATAGCAACACACACTCGATCAACCTCGAAAAAACCAAATCAAAACCCAACGAGGCATTCACGACAAAGCGATCACAAGATTCAGTAATATTTCAGGGGGCCACCCCACTAAGCTACCCGCAACGAAGTTGGCCGGCTCCGGAACAGACCCAGGGTTTGTGTGGACGGCGGTAAACGACTGGGAACCCGAAAGTGTGAATGGGCTTGTCGATACAACGAAAACTTGTCATGATCCCAAACAGTACAGGTGCTCCACGCACAAACGTAAATAAAACAGTAAAGCATGGCATAGGTACAGGATAGTAATAAAACCCCAAACCAGTTTGTGGCCTCAAGAAATAAGATTGAATTAAGATCTGGCTCAGGGGGGTCCATAAGGCCTCCCGGATGTGGATAGTGCGAATATCAAGGAACAGGAATCAAGTACTCGGGGTCCTACGGGACACAAGTGAGCATGAAAAACCAAATAACAGATATTGCCCACCGGTGCCTCTTTCATTAGTTATCCCATTACTACTCAGATTAAGTTGTTTAGGTACCTCGTTATCCATTTGACACTCACATACCCTACACATTCTATTCTACGACTCGCATGGCTCAAACAACTCCTATAGTAATGGCTCATGGGATGGAGGAACAAGCTTCGGTGGGGTTTAAAAGTAAAGGCTATGCAGTACTTGGGATTCAATTTAATGCAATCGCGACTCAATGATGCAAGAATAAGATAGAAGGCAATAGGTACTATATGTATGCAAGCATGTGGTAGTGCTTGCCTGGCAGCTCAGTTGAAGCGAGAGACGGATCTGGGTAGTGCTCCTGGGATTCCTGATATATCCCCTGCTCGGCGTCTATTCAAAGAAGAACCAAACAAATAGGGGCCAACATAAATAAAGTGCACAAGCATATGAATTAAAATGCGACAAGCGAAGAAGCATGCTATGATGAATGATGCACAATTTACATGGAAATAAGTAGCATGGCATGGGTGTGGTGTGGGGTACAAGAATAAAACATTTTATGAGTTTTAGTCAAATTTGATTGCCATAAACAGTTCTGATTTTTAATAATGACATGATGCATGCTTCAATTCATAACATGGAATGCAAAGCTAGAACGGGCTCGTCGCGCTGATCGATTTAGACATATTATTTGTCAAATTTGGAGTTATAGAATTAAAGTTATTAATTAATTAAAAAAAGGCATTTTTATTGCAATTAAACAATTTCGAAAATTTAAATTAGTCAAAAATTATTTTAAATGGCAGATTTGAATTCCTCACATTTTTCTGATTCAAAACATATATTATTTGTACTATTTAGATTTATCAATAATAAGTTATTAATTTCTGGCTTTTAAAACATTTAAACAATTTCTGGAAAATATTTTTATTCTTAAGAAAACGGCGCTGTGACTTTTCTCACTCAAGACGCTCTACCCACTCTCGATGACATGTGGGTCGTGCTGATGGGGCCACGCGGCGAGCGGGGCTTGCTGGACGTGCGCAGGACGGTGGCGCGAGGCGGGAGAGCTGTGGTGGTGCACGAAGAGGACAGAGGGGAGCAGGGCAGATCGAGGGGAGGTGAGGCTCACCTTGCATGTGCGGGTGCGCTAGGACGGCGAGACGCGGGCGTCGGGGTGATGGTACTCCGGGGTGTCGACCTTTGCGTCTTGGAGATCAAGAAGGGCCTCGGGCTCCTGGAGGATGGGCGGGACACGGCGCCTATGGCGACATCGGCGGCTAGGGTTTTGCTGAGAGGGGAAAGTGGAGAGGAGTGGGTGCAATGGGGCGCTGCTTTACCGGAGGCTGCTTTATGCAGAGGAGAGGACGAGAGGAGGCAGGCGCCGGTGGTCGCCGCTCACGTCTTGCGTCCCAGAAGAGAAACAAGACCCGGCCACTGGAGCACGTGAGTAGCGTGGTAATTTGTCTGGCGTGTCGAGAAGAGATATAGGAGAGGGTCTTGGCTCTTTGGGAGAGGTGCGGCCACCAGGTTTTGTGAGGGGGCTGGCCATGGCTAGAGCTATGCCTTTCTTGAGAGCTGCCGATAGCACTCTTGCTCTAACCATCTTTGCATCTAAGGCGAATCAACTCCGTTTTGCCCAGATTTTTATAAAACGAACAGAGGAGAGGCGGTTGGGAGCTTCAGGTGGTGTTACGGTTTAAAAGAAAAGATGTGTAGGTGTATGTGTGTGTAAACGTACGGGTGATTCGGGTTTTGGAATAGAAAAAGGGGATTGGGGTTTTTATCTAGTCTAAACTAGACTAGATGAGACTAGTTTTAGACAAAACTTTAAACGGTTTTAGTGTCAAAGATTTAGGCATAGATCAAGAGACAAAAAAATAAATAACTATTAGAGATGGAGTCTTTATTTAGATAGCTAGATTAGCTAGGGAACTTGTAGATGGAGTGTAGATATAGGATTTGATCAAAAATTTGAACAAACAAACAAGTGCAAAAGAATTTGAATAAAAGGGAGGTCACTAGTGGCATTGATATCACATGTGATTAGGGCTAATATTGCATGTAGAACTAGATTTGAATAAAAGGTACGCCACATGCACATATGAATATTTGAGAGAGGCAAGCACTAGGATTGAATAGAAGGAGATGGAAAGGCAAGGTAGAATGGACACCACACCCAAAATAAAAGATTGAGGTAAAAGGGAAGGTGGAGGGTTTTACTTGCATGAGACATGCAAGATTACCTCCATGCATGCATGATGTATTAAGATGGTGAAACATAACACATGTGTATGAGTGTATGAGATAGGTAGATTGGATCCATACAAATATATCTGGCCTGGTTTTAAATACTAACAACAAAAGGCCACATACATGTATATGGTGGAAAATAGATGATATCAAAGGAGAGGTGTATGGCATGTTAGTAGATGGAAGGGGAAGTAAAAGATATGCCCTCAACTCAACTTGGCCATTTAACATATATCAAAAGCCCAATAGGATTTAGTAAGAACCAAATGCAATGTATCAAGAGGCAAATCCAATTAATAGTGCATATGAGATAAGAACCAAATGAAAAGGGTTTTATATGATGCTCAAATGCAAGGTGGCATGATGACATGAGCATGATATAATTATGATGCAACAATTATATGTAGGAAGTAGCATTTTATTATTAGACCATGTAGCATTACAGATGTTAGACAAATGGAATGCTACAACTCTCTCCCACTAAATAGGAATCTCGCCCCGAGATTCTAGGAAGAAGAAGAAGACACGAAGAGGGTAGGATACTTGGCACGGAGCTCATCCTCACGTTCCCAAGTGGCTTCATCAACGGAATGGTGCGACCACTGCACGTTGCAGAACTTTATAGACTTGTTGCGAGTCTTTTTTTCTGTGACTTCTAGGATTTTTATGGGGTGTTCTTGATAAGACAGGTCTTCTTGGAGATTGATAAGCTCATGGTCCACGGTCCTGCCGGGGTCCTTGAAGCACTTCTTGAGTTGAGAGATATGGTACACATCATGGACCTTGAGTTTTTCAGGGAGCTCAAGAGCATAAGCAACTTCTCCTCTTCTTCCCCGAATTTTGAAAGGACCGATGTATCTAGGAGCCAACTTTCCTTTGGTACCAAACCGGTGCGTGCCTCTCATGGGAGTGACACGAAGGTAAACGAGATCACCAGGGACATACTCCATGTCCGTGTGCTTTCTGTCATAGTTGCTCTTCTGGCGACTTTGAGCAACCTTCAGATTTTCAAGAATGATGTGAACCTTCTCCTCCGCTTGAGTTACAATGTCGGGGCCAAACAATGTTCTTTCACCTGCGCCTGACCAACCAATCGGAGTTCTGCATTTGCCGCCATAGAGAACCTCAAATGGTGCCATCTTTAGACTTTTCTGGAAGTTGTTGTTGTAAGAGAATTCAGCATAAGGAAGGCATTCTTCCCACTTCATGCCGAAAGAGATAACGCAAGCACGGAGCATATCTTCCAGAATCTGATCGATCCTTTCAACTTGTCCTTGCGACTGAGGGTGGTAAGTTGTGCTGAAGTTCAATTTTGTTCCCAAAGCATTTTGGAAACTTCCCCAGAACTTGGAAGTGAAGATGCTTCCACGGTCTGAACTGATCTCAAGAGGAACCCCATACAGAGAGACAATTATGTTGATATAGAGCTCACCAATCAATTGCGTAAATTGTTTCCTTGACGGGAAAGAAGTGAGCCACTTTAGAAAGCCTGTCGATGACAACAAAGATTGCATTGTTGCCCTTCTGCGACCTTGGAAACCCAGTTATGAAGTCCATCTCTACTTTCTCCCATTTCCATTCCGGAGGCTTCAATGGTTGTAGAAGACCAGAAGGTTTCTGATGGATAGCTTTAACTCTGCGACAGACATCACATTCCGAGACATACTTGGCACAATATCGTTTCAACCCAGGCCACCAATACTGTGTTTTCAAGTCCATGTACATCTTAGTGCTGCCAGGGTGGATAGAAGAACAGAATCATGCACCTCCTTGAGAACTTGCTCTCTTAAACCCGGGTAGTTCAGAACAAACATCCGGTGTTCAAAGAAAAGAGCGCCTTGGTCGTCGACGTGGAAGGACTCATACTTTGGAAGCTGAATGTTGGAGATGATCTTTTTAGTGTAAGGATCACCAAGTTGAATGGAGCAAACTTTTTCTTCCAAGAGAGGAGTTGCCAGAAGGTTCAGAAGATACCCTTGATCCACAATTTCAAGGTTGAGCTGACGGAATTCCTCACACAAGAGAGGCTGTTGTTCTTCCACCATGAGGTTGTTGACATAAGCTTTTCGGCTAAGAGCATCGGCCATGACATTAGCTTTGCCCGGAGTGTAGTTGATGGTCAAATTGAAATCATTGATTGCTTCAATCCACCTCCTCTGACGAAGGTTGACATCAGGCTGTGTGAAGATATACTTCGGACTCTTGTGGTCAGAAAAGCTTTCACAATGGTTGCCAAGCAAGTAGTGACTCCATATTTTCAAAGCAAAGACAACTGCTGCAAGTTCAAGGTCATGTGTAGGATAGTTGATCTCATGCGTCTTCAACTGTCGAGAGGCATAAGCGACAACTTGTTTTTCTTGCATAAGGACCGCACCCAATCCTTGCAAGGAGGCGTCACAGAATATCTGGAAAGGCTTTGATATATCTGGAGGAATCAAGACTCGTGTGGAAGTGAGCTTCTCTTTGAGTGTTTCAAAGCTTGCTTGACATGCAGGAGACCAAAAGTATTTCTTGCCTTTCTTGAGGAGATCGGTAAGAGGCTTCGCAATCTTCGAGAAGTTCTGAACGAAGCGACGGCAGTAACTAGCCAAACCAAGGAAACTCCGGACTTCTTTGACATTTATGGGTGGAAGCCAGTCAACAATTGTCTTAATAGTTTGGTTGACGCAATGCCCTTGGCGAGATAACGTGACAAGGTAGGTGACTTCAGACGTAACTCACACATGGAGAACTTTGCATACAGGCGGTTCTCACGAAGCTTTTTTAGGACACACCAAAGGTGTTCTTCATGTTCTTCCTTTGACTTAGAATAGACTAGAATGTCATCCAGATAGACCACAACGAACTTTTCAAGATACTCCATGAAAACCGAGTTCATAAGCCTCGAGAAGGTGGCAGGTGCGTTGGTGAGACCGAAAGACATGACCGTGTACTCATACAGGCCATAGCGGGTGGTGAAAGCTGTTTTGGGAACATCTTCTTTGCGAATCTTGATTTGATGATAACCACTTCTCAAGTCAAGCTTAGAGAATACCACAGCTCCAGCTAGCTGATCGAAGAGATCATTAATCCGCGGAAGGGGATATTTATTCTTGATGGTTTTAGCATTGAGAGCCCGATAGTCAACACAAAGTCTATCAGTCTTGTCTCGCTTCTTCACAAAGATGGTTGGGCTACCCCAAGAAGAAGTACTGTGCTGAATGAAACCCAACTTCTCTTGTTCATCAAGCTGACGTTTGAGTTCAGCCAACTCAGCAGGACCCATTTTATAAGGCTTCTTGGAGATAGGAGCGGTACCAGGTTCAAGCTCAATCACAAACTCGACCTCTCGGTTAGGAGGCATACCTGGCAACTCTTCAGGAAAAACATATGGGAACTCACAGACCACCGGAACACTCTGAATAGCTTCCATAGCATCATCATTCAGAGCCGCCAAAGAGAAAAGCTGAACTGCAGGAGTCAGACTTGGAGAATAGACTATATGTCCTTCAGGATTTTTCAGAGAAACCGAGCGTTCAGCACCATCAATCACAGCTGCATTTGTTGTTAACCAATCCATGCCCAAGATAACATCAATGTCATAATTGCCCAGAATAATTAAGGAAGCCGGGAACGAAGAACCACCAATCTCAATTTGATTGCCATGGCTGATATGAGCAGCCCTCATGTTTGACCCAGGAGATTGTACCACAAGACGATGCAATAAGGGAACCATAGCCAGATCATGCTCATGCGCAAACTTGTGAGAAACAAAAGAATGCGAAGCACCAGAATCAAACAAAACTCGTGCAGGGACTAAGTTAACAGGAAGCATACCCATCACAACTCCAGGTGCATGCTCATCTTGAGCGGCGTTGACACAGTTGGCACGAGCAACAGTAGACCCGGGCTTGGTGTTGATGTTGAGAGCCCGAGGTGGAGGTGCACGAACCATAGAAGAACTTGCCACAGGTCTTGGAGGTGGTGGTGGAAGAGCTTTGTTGTTCATTGGACAATTCCAGTGTTGATGCCCAGTGTTCCCACAAGTGTAACAAGCACCAGGTGGACGTGGAGCAACGTAGCCAGGGACTCCGCCAGGCGCTCCAGGGTAGTTGTGGTTGTAGCCCCTGGGAGCAGCAGTGAAGGAGTTTGGTGGCCTTGACGCGTAGCTTGAAGGTCTTGGTGGAGCCGGGAGCGACGGTGGGGTGTTAGGAACCCACACACGGCACTTAAAAGGAGCTGACATAGCTGAAGAGCTTGCTGCATCACGTCTGTGTTTCTTGGACTCCTCAAACACTTGCCTACTTGCTTCTTCCTGCAGAGCTGTATATTGGAGTTCTAGAAAAGACCCCGGCCTTGCATGAGTGATTGCATATTTGATTGATGCATTGAGCCCTTGTCTGAACCTCTTTTGCTTCTTCTTGTCATCAGAGATCTCAACGCCACCATGCCGAGAAAGGTTCATGAAGTTTCTGATATAGGTATTGACATTGTCATTGCTCTGCTTGAGGTTGAGAAACACTTCCTTCATCCTTTCCATGACAATTTCTGACAGATATTGCTCTTTGAATGCTCCAGTGAACTGTTCCCAAGTAGGCTGAAACTCAGAGTGGTTTGCCTTCAGGTAATTCTCCCACCATAGAGCTGCATCTCCCTTCAGAAGGTGAGTGGCACATTTTACCCATTCTTGCTTAGGAACATCAGCAGTCATCAGCAACCTTGACATCTCACGCAACCAATCATCTGCGTCCATAGGCTGATCAGACACCTCAAAGTGGCGCGGGTTGAACTTCAGAAAAATCTTGATGTCTCCTCGCTTGGGAGGTGGAGGTAGCGGAACAAACTCATTCCTCCTGACACTTTCTTCAAAACGCTGCTGGTTCTGCTGCATTGCTCCCAAGGCATTAGCAATACTTGCCAACGCAGCCCCCAGTTCAGTTGGTATGTCCTTCCCAGAACGGCGTGGTGGTGCCATCCTGTGATTGATATAAAACACAAGTCAGTACCATAATGGAGAATAATAATAATCCAAAATAGTACCAAAATGGAATTAACCAAGATTAAAGGATACAAATTACTAAGATGATATTAAAATATCAACAAAGTTCAAAGCACCTAGAAGATATTAAGTATATACACACGGTGAACAAGGAGTGTGGTACACAAAACTATCAAAGAAAAAAATTCCGCAAATTTCGGCATTAAAATACCACTATATGCGCAAAACCACTTAACGAATCAAGATTAGTAACTCTACCAATTCAATATACAAGAGCGAATGATAAAAGTAGCGGTATGGTCGCGACTCCATCCCGCACTCAAATCATTACTCCGCACATGAATGAGCAAAACACATATCCCAACACCTTCTTTTTAAGATGAACCTAAAGATTAACAACTACGGAAACGAACACCCCAAACAAGATAACGTCGGATAACAAAGAGTAAGACAGATCGCACCGGTATACAACAAATCAGATAGATCGCGTCGGTTTACGAAGGCCTGTCGGTATGGAATGTACCAACAGTTGATAACCAAAAGGCAGATAGTGATAACATGTTGGATGCAACAGATAGACAAGGAATTCACACACACACACAACCTATGGTACTACGGAACCCAGAACACGTGAATCCTAGTTTGAATTTTAGAAGAGGATTGAAAACGTTACACTTCCTTACTAGAAAAGGGTGGGTGGGTGGGTAAGAAGAAAAATGGAAGCAGTCCTACTCCCACGTTTGTTTTTCCCTAGTATACATAGCTACCAAAATATTTGCTAGACTGACAACGACCATTTGGCTGAGACCCTGAAGGGCGGGATGGCTCTGATACCAATTGTAACTACCTCGGTGAATTACGCTCTAAGTTGCATGCCTGAATGAGCGAAAGTGGTTCAAATAGTACAATGGGGCCAGGGGCCACTCACAGGTAGACCTTTCGACCGTCCTAACCACTTCCAGAACATCGGAACAAGAACGAGCGGCGTAATCGGCAGGCGAAGGGATCAACTACATACAAAAGTGAGTATGTATGCAAGCCACCATACAACTGTTTTCAGAGCCATTCCATCTAAAAGAAATAGAAATATTGCAACGCCATATGGCAAGATCCAAATATCCTAGATAGAGATAATGGTTTAGGATAGCTCCTCATACATCAAACATCAGAGTATCAGGCGGAAGCGGAAAACAAGATCCGAGTACGGATAAGAAGCAAATCGGCATAAGACGACACATAAATAAACACATCCCGCCCACAGATCTCACGGATCCCCATCCCCGGAATCTCTACACCGCGTGATCGTTGCCAACATGATCTGTCTCCTCCACCCAGTATCCATCTTGTGAGTACACCTGTTCATATGAATCAAACAATTTATCGTGTGAGACCCTAGGGGTACTCAGCAAGTCTTTATGCCTCTAAAGGGGACATATACCTGGGGTGACGCAATTGCAGCAAAAGATAATAACTAACAAGTCTATAGATACTCGCTAACCATCACTTTAACCAATGATGAGGATGTCCGTTAATTAGTAACAACAGTTATAACAGTATAATTAACAGATCCATCCTCCTTCTCGCTTACCAATGAGAAAGCGGACGAACAACCCATCCGTTGGCAGTTTTATTAACCATTCCATGAGTATTGCACTATTTACTAGTCAGGTACTTAGTCAAATTAAAAGCGGTACTTTAGTTATACTTGTCTATGATCGAGAAACTGTGCTCCAAGTCGTCCATAACCGCGGACACGGCTTTCAAAAAGATTTACCCTGCAGGGGTGCACAAATAGCAACACACACTCGATCAACCTCGGAAAAACCAAATCAAAACCCAACGAGGCATTCACGACAAAGCAATCACAGGATTCAGTAATATTTCAGGGGGCCACCCCACTAAGCTACCCGCAACAAAGTTGGCCGGCTTCGGAACGGACCCAGGGTTTGTGTGGACAGTGGTAAACGACTGGGAACCCGAAAGTGTGACTAGGCTTGTCGATACAGCGAAAACGTGTCATGATCCAAAATAGTACAGATGCTCCACGCACAATCGTAAATAAAGTAAATCATGGCATAGGTACATGATAGTAATAAAACCCCAAACTAGTTTGTGGCCCCAAGAAATAAGACTGAATCAAGCTCTGGCTCAAGGGGGTCCATAAGGCCTCCTGGATGTGGATAGTGCGAATAATCAAGGAACAGGAATAAAGTACTCGGGGTCCTACGGGACACAAGTGAGCATGAAAAACCAAATAACAGATATTGATCACCGGTGCCTCTTTCATTAGTTATCCCATTACTACTCAGATTAAGTTGTTTAGGTACCTCGTTATCCATCAGACACTCACATACCCTACACATGCTATTCTACGACTCACATGGCTCAAACAACTCCTGTATTAATGGCTCATGGGATGGAGGAACAAGCTTCGGTGGGGTTTAAAAGTAAGGGCTATGAAGTACTTGGGATTCAATTTAATGCAATCGCGACTCAATGATGCAAGAATAAGATAGAAGGCAATAGGTACTATATGTATGCAATCATATGGTAGTGCTTGCCTGGTAGCTCAGTTGAAGCGAGAGACGGATCTGGGTAGTGCTCCTGGGATTCCTGATATATCCCCTGCTCGGCGTCTATTCAAAGAAGAACCAAACAAACAGGGGCCAACATAAATAAAGTGCACAAGCATATGAATTAAAATGCAACAAGCGAACAAGCATGCTATGATGAATGATGCACAATTTACATGGAAATAAGTAGCATGGCATGGGTGAGGTGTGGGATACAAGAATAAAACATTTTATTGAGTTTTAGTCAAATTTGATTGCCATAAACAGTTCTGATTTTTAATAATGACATGATGCATGCTTCAATTCATAACATGGAATGCATAGCTAGAACGGGCTCGTCGCGCTGATTGATTTAGACATATTATTTGTCAAATTTGGAGTTATAGAATTAAAGTTATTAATTAATTAAGAAAATGCATTTTTATTGCAATTAAACAATTTCAAAAATTTAAATTAGTCAAACATTATTTTGAATGGCAGATTTGAATTCCTCACATTTCTCTGATTCAAAACATATATTATTTGTATTATTTGGATTTATCAATAATAAGTTATTAATTTCTGGATTTTAAAACATTTAAACAATTTCTGGAAAATATTTTTATTCTTAAAAAACGGCGCTGTGACTTTTCTCACTCAGGACGCTCTACCCACTCTCGATGACATGTGGGTCTGCGTGCTGCAGGGCCACCTCACGGGTGACTGTGCCTGGTTGTGACAAGTGGCAGAGAGAAGGGACGGCGGGGTGACGATCTCAAAAAGGCAAGGGCCTATTTGCGAGAAGTGCTGGGAGGTACGTGACGATCTAATATTGATCAGCGAAAACTGCTAGCTCGGACCGATGTTCCGAAGATGATGGCGAGCAAACCTTAAGGAATTTCGCAAAGACGCTAAAACAAAAGGTGGAGAGGAGAGATAGGGCTACAACTTCTGTTTAGGACGTTACTTCAGAGGTGGGCTTTAACTATCGGAAAACAATGACGAACAGCGAGAAGAACCACCGGAGTTCAGGTTGTCAAAAATTCAGAAAACGCAGAGTTTTTGGTCGACTTCGACGGATGATCTCGAGCGCTACAGGAGACGGATTCGAGCGGGGTTTGCGGCGTTGGAAAGCAGGAAGTACCGGCTACGTTGGAGGTCCAACGATGACGATGGGGGTGGGCCGTGGAAGATGAGAGCTTGCGGAGAACAGGAGGCCAACGTGGTTGCGGTGCGCGTGCAGACTAGTGTTTGCGGTTGCCGTGGCCGCTGGGCGAGCTCAGCGAGCGATAGAGCGGCGCGTGCTGGCGGGGCCACGCGGCGAACGGGGCTTGTTGGACGTGCGCGGGACGGTGGCGCGAGGCAGGGAGCTGTGGTGGTGCACGAAGAGGACAGAGGGGAGCGGGGCAGATCGAGGGGAGGTGAGGCTCACCTTGCGTGCGCGGGTGCGCTAGGACGGCGAGACGCGGGCGTCGGGGTGATGGTACTCCGGGGCGTCGACCTTTGCGTCCTGGAGATCAAGAAGGGCCTCGGGCTCCTGGAGGATGAACGGGACACGGCGCCTATGGCGACATCGGCGGCAGAGCCATGGCGGCGGCTAGGGTTTTGTTGAGAGGGGAAAGTGGAGAGGAGTGGGTGCAATGGGGCGCTGCTTTACCGGAGGCTGCTTTATGCAGAGGAGAGGACGAGAGGAGGCAGGCGCTCGGCTGGCTGCTCGCTCACGTGCTGCGTCCAGGAAGAGAAACAGGACCCGGCCAGCTGGAGCACGTGAGGCGCGTGGGTGGCTGTACGGGCGTGTCGAGAAGAGATACAGGAGAGGGGGTGCGCGGCTGCACCAGGTTTTGTGAGGGGGTTGTGGCTGGAGCTGCTGCGCCTGCTGAGAGCTGCCGATAGCTGCTGCTGCTGCTACTGCTCTAACCCGGCTGCTGCATCTAAGGCCAGAATCAACTCCCGTCTTTGCCCAGATTTTTATAAAACGAACAGAGGAGAGGCGGTTGGGAGCTTCAGGTGGTGTTACGGTTTAAAAGAAAAGATGTGTAGGTGTATGTGTGTGTAAACGTACGGGTGATTAGGGTTTTGGAATAGAAAAAGGGGATTGGGGTTTTTATCTAGTCTAAACTAGACTAGATGAGACTAGTTTTAGACAAAACTTTAGACGGTTTTAGTGTCAAAGATTTAGGCATAGATCAAGAGACAAAAAAATAAATAACTATTAGAGATGGAGTCTTTATTTAGATAGCTAGATTAGCTAGAAAACTTGTAGATGGAGTGTAGATATAGGATTTGATCAACAATTTGAACAAACAAACAAGTGCAAAAGAATTTGAATAAAAGGGAGGTCACTAGTGGCATTGATATCACATGTGATTAGGGCTAATATTGCATGTAGAACTAGATTTGAATAAAAGGTATGCCACATGCACATATGAATATTTGAGAGAGGCAAGCACTAGGATTGAATAGAAGGAGATGGAAAGGCAAGGTAGAATGGACACCACACCCAAAATAAAAGATTGAGGTAAAAGGGAAGGTGGAGGGTTTTACTTGCATGAGACATGCAAGATTACCTCCATGCATGCATGATGTATTAAGATGGTGAAACATAACACATGTGTATGAGTGTATGAGATAGGTAGATTGGATCCATACAAATATATCTGGCCTGGTTTTAAATACTAACAACAAAAGGCCACATACATGTATATGGTGGAAAATAGATGATATCAAAGGAGAGGTGTATGGCATGTTAGTAGATGGAAGGGGAAGTAAAAGATATGCCCTCAACTCAACTTGGGCATTTAACATATATCAAAAGCCCAATAGGATTTAGTAAGAACCAAATGCAATGTATCAAGAGGCAAATACAATTAATAGTGTATATGAGATAAGAACCAAATGAAAAGGGTTTTATATGATGCTCAAATGCAAGGTGGCATGATGACATGAGCATGATATAATTATGATGCAACAATTATATGTAGGAAGTAGCATTTTATTATTAGACCATGTAGCATTACAGATGTTAGACAGATGGGATGCTACAATATACATGCAGTTAAAGAGGATAATCACAATAAAACATAAGCAGGATAAGCAACTATCCTGCAAATAAACAAAATATAATTTATGGTGTTGATTGTTCTATAGTAATCATCATGTAATAGAGTCCACTATGAGCAATTTATACTCTGATCAAAAGATATAGGATGAAGCAGCCAAACCAATGGAACAAACAAGATAATACAAACTTTATTTGTATGTAAACTGAGCATAAGTCGAATACTCTGAATCTCACTTATCAATTGGTTGGCTGGTTGCACTAATAAGCAGGACAAGACAATTAAACATCAGAAGTATAAGCATCTTTCATGCAATTAAAATAGGCAATTAAATAAGTCATGACATATGATGTTGATTATTCAATAGTAATCATCATGTAAAACAAACTACTATGAACAATTTATACTCTGCTCATCAGACATGTCATGAAGTAGTCAAACTAATGCAACAGACAGGATAATGCAACCCTTATGAAAAAACTTGTAAAATCACAAGCAATTTCACAGGCAGAACAAATAAGAGAGAATAACTGCAACAAAAAAGGTAAAATTGGTGGCATGAATAGGATAATGAACATCATTTCTTAGACAAAGTAAAAAAACATGAGCATCAAAGATGAGCGTGTTTCCTTGCCTGCAGGCTGTAGGGCCGTTTGATACCATGTTTCTTGAAGTGACCTGAGGCACGTGGCATCGAGCTGGACGGCGAGGTAGCACACCTCATCGACGAGGTGAGCGACGGGGTGGACGGGCCTTGTCATTATGGTGATGGGCCTTGTCAGCAAGGTGGATGACAATGTGGACGGTGAGCTAGACGGGGATATGGACGACGAGCTGGCTGACTTTGCGGGTGAAGTGTACAACGAGGTGGTAGACAAGGTCAGCCAGCTGTCAGCGAGGTGGACGACCAGCGAGGTCGATGGCGGACGTGGTGGAAAACTAGGACGGTGAGGAGGGGCTAGAGTTTGTGCTAGGGTGACAGAGAGGTTACTACTGGAAGGACAGACGGAGACGAGGGGATTAAAGGCAGAGGGTGGAGGGACGGACGTGGCGAGGGGAAAGGGGGGACGGCGGGGAGGGCGGCAGGGAGGGTGGCGCTGTGCGGGTGGGCTCAATGGTAATTGCAGCTCGAGAAATTTTTGTTTGCGTAGAAACTCTCCCGCACTAGCGCCAAATTTTGCGTGGACAGGAGGACCTGACCTAGAAATTTGGGGTTGGTGTCCTGACCATCGGATGCATGATGGAGGGTTAAAATAAATTAACCATATTTTAGAAAGTCTTCACTAAAAGGGCCTTGGTGAAGAAAACTATAAATTATTAACGAATAAATCTTGAAAAAAAGAAATAATGTGGATTACTAGTTTATATTTTGGCTTGTATAATGATCTCAAGAGAGGTAACGTATTTTGGATAATATATTCAAATTTAGATAAGATTCAAAATGCGGTTTATTTTGAACAATGGATTTCTCTAGATTAGGGTTGAACGATGGACTTATATCCTTATTTTGGTTAGTTTTAGGTCATAGCAACATATGCAATGTGTCTAGGGGTTCCATGTGTCAAAAACTATGGTCACAGAATCATGTAGATATATATCAAAATGTGGTTTAGGAAAAGAACACATGCAATGTCTCTAGGGGTTCCATGTGTTAAAAACTATGGTCACACAGAGATAAAAACACATAGGAAAGGTAGCTTCCACATTGCATGTTGCACCGGTTTGTGACAGAAGTTGCATCACAAAATGCACTGGAGTATGCGTGTGTGGTCATCATGCATGGTTTTGGAAAACAACACATGCAAATGTGGTCATGTGGTCAATGACTCTAGTGGATATATATCAATGTGGTTTAGGAAAAACACATCATATATACAATGACTCTAGCGGATCTATGTGTCAAATTATGGTCACAAAGACCAAAAACACACATATATAGCTAGGAAATCTCAGCTTTCACATTGCTCATGTTGCAGCAGTGCGATAGAAGTTAAGTTGCATCACAGAATCCACTAGAGTTTGTGTGGTCATGTAGATATCAATGTGGTATTATTGGAAAAGTACACATGAAATGTAGATATCATTGTGGTTTTGGAAAAGAGAACAGTGTACATATATGCAATGTGTGGTCACATGTGATGGATCAATGACTCTAGTGGATATATATTAGTGTGTACTAGTGGTTTAGGAAATAAGAACACACATCATGCAATGTCTCTAGGGGATCCATGTGTCAAATTAAACCATGCATGGTCGTCATAGAGACCAAAAACACATATAGCTAGAAAGCAACATATTATTGCATGTTCCACCAGTGTGATAGAAGTTGCATCTTACATAATCCACTAGAGTATGTGTGTGGGTCATGCATGTAGATATCATGTGGTTTTGGAAAAGAGCACATGCAATGTAGTCATGTGGAGATCTAGTGTGGATATCAATGTGGGTTTTAGGAAGAGAACACACACATGCAGTTAATTAATGACTCTAGCTAGCAGTTAGGGGATCCATGCATGTGTCAAACCATGCATGCATGCATATGGTCTCACAGAGACCAAAAAACACATATAGGAAAAAAGCAGCTTCCACATATTGCATGTTGAAGCAGTGTGTGATGTGTGTGTGTGTGGCATAAGTTGCATCACCACTAGTGTGTGTGGTCATGTGTGTAGATATATATATCAATGTGGTTTTGGAAAAGAACACATGCAATGTGGTCATGTGTGGATCAATGACATCTAGTAGTGTGGATATCAATGTAGTTAGGAACATGCAATGACTCTAGGTGTTTCCATGTGTATATACAACCATATGGTCACATACCAAACACATAGGCACATTGCATGTTGCACCAGTGTGACATAATTACTTAAGTTGCATCAAAGAGTGTGTATGATCATGCATGTAGATATCAATGTGGTATTATTGGAAAAGAACACATGCAATGTGGTCATCATGTGGATCTATCAGTGACTCTGGTGGCCATATTAATGTGGGTTAGGAAAGGAACCACATGCATGCAATATGACTCTAGGAGAGATCCAAATACACATAGGAATTAAATAAAGGAGCTTCCACATTGCATGCACGGTTAAACCAGACACAAGTTGTGCATCATCACATAATCCACTTGAGTAATATGCATGTGTGTGGTCATGCATATGTAGAGATATCATTGTGGTTTTGGAAAAGAATAGTTATGTACATATATGCAATGTGGTGAGATGGATCAGTGACTCTAGATAGTGGATATATATCAGTGTGTACTGGTTTAGGAAAAGAACACACATCATGCAATGATGTCTCTAGGGGATCCATGTGTCAAATTAAACCATGCATGGTCACATAGACCAAAACCACATAGGAAAGCAACATATTGCATGCATGTTGCACCAATGTGACAGAAGTTGCATCACAGAATCCACTGGAGTCATGTGTGTGGGTCATGCATGTAGATATCATCATGTGGCTAAAAGAGCACATGATGCAATATGTAGTCATGTGGAGAGATCAATGACTCTAGTGTGGATATCAATGTGGTTTTTAGGAAGAGAACACACACATGCAATTAATTAATGATCCTCACAGCTAGGGGATCCATGTGTCAAACCATGCATGGTCTCACAGAGACCAAAAAACACATAGGAAAGCAGCTTCCACATATGCATGTTGCACTAGTGTGTGTGTGTATGTGTGTGTGATAGAATTATTTGCATCACAGAATCCACTAGTGTGTGTGCTCATGTAGATATATATCAATGTGGTTCAGAAAAGAACACATGCAATGTGGTCATGTTTGGATCAATGACACCTAGCAGTGTGGATATCAATGTGGTTTATTTAGAAAAAGAACACGTGCAATGACTCTAGGGGTTCCATGTGTACAACAATGGACACAGAGACCAAACACATAGGAAAAGTAGCTTCCACACATTGCATGTTGCACTAGTGTACATATATGCAATGTGGTCATGTGATGGATCAGTGGCTCTAGTATATATATCAGTGTCTACTGGTTTAGGAAAAGAACACACATCATGCAATGTCTCTAGGGGATCCATATTTCAAATTAAACCATGCATGGTCACATAGACCAAAACACATAGGAAAGAAACATATTGCATGTTGCACCAGTGTGACAGAAGTTGCATCACAGAATCCACTAGTGTGTGTGGTAGATATATCAACAATGTGGTTTTGGAAAAGAACACTTGCAATGTGGTCATGTACTGTGGATCAATGAAATCTAGCTAGCAGTGTGGATACCAATGTGTTTTAGGAAAAAGAACACATATGCAATGACTCTAGGGGTTCCATGTGTACAACCATGGTCACAGAGACCAAACACATAGGAAAAACATCTTCCACACACATTGCATGTTGCACCAGTGTGACATAAGTTGCATCATCACAGAGTTATGTGTGGTCATGTAGATATATCAAAATGTGGTATATTATTGGAAAAGAACACACATGCAATGTGGTCATCATGTGGATCTATCAACAATAATGCAATATGGAAAAGAACACACATGCATGCAATATGACTCTATGAGAGATCCATGGTCGTCATAGAGACCAAAAAACACATAGGAATTAAATAAAGGAGCTTCCACACATTGCATGCATGGTTGCACCAGTGTGACATAATTAGTTGTGCATCATCACATAATCCACTTGAGTAGTATATGCATGTGTGGTCATGCATATGTGTATAGATATCATTGTGGTTTTGTAAAAGAACAATGTAAATACATGCAAATGTGGTCAACATGTGTGGATCTATCAATGACTCTGGTGGCCATATCAATGTGGGCTAGTAAAAGAACACATGCATGCAATCTGACTCTATAGGAGAGATATTCCATATGGTCATAGAGACCAACAACACATAGGAATTAAAGAAAGGAGCTTCCACATTGCATGCATGCATGCACTAGTGTGACAGAAGTTGTGCATCATCACATAATCCACTTGAGTATATGCATGTGTGTGGTCATGCAAATGTAGAGAGATATCATCATCAGTGTTGTATTATATTGGAAAGAACAGTGTACATATATGCAATGTGGTCATGTGATAGATTAGTGGCTCTAGTATATATATCAGTGTGTACTGGTTTAGGAAAAGAACACATAGACATCATGCGACGTCTCTAGGGGATCCATGTGTCAAATTAAATCATGCATGGTCACATAGACCAAAACACATAGGAAAGCAACATATTGCATGATGAAGTGTGACAGAAGTTGCATCACAGAACCCACTAGTGTGTGTGGTCATGTAGATATATCAATGTGGTTTTGGAAAAGAACACATGCAATGTGGTCATGTGTGGATCAATGAAGCTAGCAGTGTGGATATATATCAATGTGGTTTAGGAAAGAACACATGCAATGACTCTAGGGGTTCCATGTGTACAACCATGGTTACAGAGACCAAACACATAGGAAAAGCAGCTTCCACACATTGCATGTTGCACCAGTGTGACATAAGTTGCATCATCACACAGAGTTATGTGTGGTCATGAAGATATATCAAAATGTGGTATTATTGGAAAAGAACACACATGCAATGTGGTCATCATGTGGATCTAGGAACAATAATGCAATATGGAAAAGAACACACATGCATGGAATATGACTCTAGGAGAGATCCATATGGTCATAGAGACCAAAAACACATAGTAATTAAATAAAGGAGATTCCACACATTGCATGCATGGTTGCACTAGTGTGACAGAATTAGTTGTGCATCATCAAAGAATCCACTTGAGTAGTATATGAATGTGTGGTCATGCATATGTGTAGAGATATCATTGTGGTTTTGGAAAAGAATAATGTACATATATGTAATGTGGTCATGTGGACCAGTGATTCTAGTGGATATATATCAGTGTGTACTTGTTTAGGAAAAGAACACACTACATCATGCAATGTCTCTAGGGGATCAATGTGTCAAAATAAAAACTATGCATGGTTACAGAGACCAAAAACACATAGGAAAGCAGCTTCCACATTGCATGTTGCACTAGTGACATAAGTTGCATGCATCACAGAATAATCCAATGGAGCATGTGTGTGTGGTCATGCATCATGTAGATATCATCGTGGTTTGGAAAAGAACACATGCAAATGTGGTCATGTGGATCAATGACTCTATATAGTGGATATATCAATGTGGTTTAGGACGAGAACACATATGCAACTAATGACTCTAGGGGATCCATATGTCAAACCATATGGTCTCACAGAGATCAAAAACACAAAGGAAAAAGTGCATCACAAAATCCACTGAAGTTGCCTAGATGATACCTATCTCAAAGTTTGAGCCCAAGAAGATGCTGGATCATGCACATGCATATCAATATATGTGAGAGACCATATGCTCACCAGTGGCCTATATAATGCCTATCTCAACAACCCATCACACTTTTGTACATATATATCATATAGGAAAACACATACATATGCATGCAAGTTCTTCCAACGCTTAGATCTCAAACTAATATGTACATCCCAAAATATATACTACGTACACAAAATAAACTATAAACTAATCTACTTCAAACACATAATTTATCACCACTACTTGTTGTCGTCCTTGACTTGCTTCCCCTTCAACCTCTTGTTGCCACCACCATTCCAAGATCCTTGGTCGTCCTGATACCGCTTTTTTCATCCTCGCGCTTCTTCTCCTAGGCTAGCTTGCAACCAGGGCATAGCTCTGTCACGAAAAACCCCGCCATAACCATCCCATCTTTCATGGTAATGAGCTTACTGTACAACTCATACACCATGTAGGCGTCTCTGGCTGCATACTCGAGGCGCACCTGGCTCATCGGCTTCCACTCCTAGTAGTCGTGCTTCCTTTGCTTCAATTTCTTCAGTTTTGCATAGGATCTGTCGATGATTTCCACTGCCAGATCACCCATGCCATCCTTCGCTGGGTATGGTGTGATCTTGTACAGATTTTGTATGTCTATGTGGTACCCATCTGGGATTTTTATCAACACATGAGAAAGCATAATTGTGTCATTTGTGATATCCATGCTAGTGAAAGTTATCCCTTTCCTACACAAGAACTTGACAAGAGCCATAAAATGCTTCTCAGTTGGTTTACTCCTGCAGTTAGAGGGTTTTAGGGATGTAAGGGAACAAGGGATGCAGAAGTGGTGATCTCAAATTTAAATTTCACATACCTGCAGAAGTGGTAAACGAGGACCTCCTCATGTATGGCGAGTTGCACGACGACGATCTCTTGTGGAGGATCTTTTTGCTTATTTGCAAGGGTGTACTCCAAGTCTAGCCCCATGAACTTGTACTTCTCTTTCTCAAGTAATTACTCATATCTAGCGAGAGTTGTCTCCATAGTCGCTTCATCATTTGTGTACACCACTGTCAAAGTTGTGGTGCCATTGGCAGGGACGAAGTGGGTCTCTGTTGTGCGTTTCCCATCGTCCATGCCTCCAAGGAAATTGGTGAAAGGCAATGCCGACAATGAACTGCCTGCGAGGAAGAAGAAGATGAACCGATGGTTCTAGAACAGAGGAACAGAGGAAAAGAAGATGAACAGAGGAAGAAGAAGCACCCAGGAATAACTACAGAGGAATGAGCGAGGAAGAGGAAGAAGAAACATGGTAACTGCAGCTTTGGTTCAAGAACTCACCGTGGTTACGGTGAGATCATGACAGTGCCGCCGATTCAACAAGTGGGGCCAGTTCCTACGAGAATATGGAATTAGTTGTGCATTTTTCTATGTGAGAAATTAAGAGAAATCATTTATATTTTCTCTTTCATAATTAAACATAATGAAGCTGGTACAGCCCAAGAGATTTGAACAAAAGAGATTTGCTAGTTTAACATACAACAACACAAAAGTTTCTGAGCATGCATTCTTGAAATTTAAATTCTGATGATTTATTTAGAAGTTCTGAGCTACAACCAACATCACAGAGCCAATGCTCTCGTCTTCTTCCTCCTCCTGCTGCTCGTCGCTATCGTCTTCCGCATCCTCATGTTCCTCTGCCAAACTGGTGACCACCTCAATAATCAGCTTGATATAGTGCCTCATCACCTTGACCTGGACGACGAGTAGATCATCAAGGCAAATTCTGTTGTGACCATAGAATTCAGTCCAGGGGTCAGTGAACTCAGTGCGATCGTCATATACTTCCGATATGCGATATCACCCTAAGATTTTCAGGCCTTTGTCACAATTATTCTTCATGCATACACAATAGAACCCTTTCTTTGGGATCTGGTGTTCCCTTGTGCATCTCAAAGGAATTTCCTGAGTAACAAAAATATATAACAGATCTTAGTTAACTGGCCACCCTGATAAATTTACAAAATAAGAAGGAAAAGCATAGGAAAAAGTGTTTAACTAACCATCTTATGAAGATCATATTCATCCTGCACCCGGTGCACCAAGAACTGAGGGATCTCAAAGACCTCATATTCATCTAGGTCTCTTACAAACTCCTTGTAGAATTCCCAAGATATGGAATTCATTTCAGAGCAACTAACATTACATGGGTGCTAAAATATGGATTTCTCTAGTGTCACCTTGCAACAATCTTCGGTCTTATAACACCCTAATCATGCATATGAAATTGAAGAAGGTTTGTTTGTAAGGAACATATATAATTAAGAAACTAGTCATGTGTGTAAGGAAAACACCATTTCAATGCAAAGATGTCAATACATACACCGCTCTTGATCAACCCAAGGTTTGACAACATTATCAGCATTTGACAATTCAACAATAAAGCACCTGTCTACTCTATCGTATGCAAGTGTGAGAACATCATTCTGTTCAATGTTATAAGCTACACAAAACCCCCTCCAATATGGCCCACGTAATGCTACAGACCTCCCACCATATAGCACATAGAAGTAGTATTCATCAATTGTTCTGTTTTGATCATGGTGGTCACTCTGAGCAAGGATCTAGGTCAGATGTGGACCAAGAGCAGATTGTCGCATACGCTCAGTGATGCGCTCGACTTTCAACGTAGAGCTCGTTGGGAACCCCATGAGGAAGGTACGATGAGCACAGTAGTAAGTTTTCCCTCAGTTATGAAACCAAGGTTTAATCGAACCAGTAGGAGCAAGGAAACACCCCAAAGGTGTTACTAGCTAAGCCTTGGCAGGGCGCACTACCGGTGCTAGTAGCAACGTGGAGACCTGCACAACACAACCACTGAACTTTGTCCCCAACTTGCGATGAGGTTGTCAATCTCACCGTGTTTTGCGGAAAACAAAGGATTAAACATATCGAATGGAAAGAAGTAAAAGTTTGCGGAAAGTAAACACAAAGCAGTAAACGATTGTAGATTGTATGTAAAGAAAAAGGACCGGGATCCATAGTTCACTAGAGGTGGCTCTCCTTAAGATAGATAACATGCTCGGTGAACAAATTACGGCGGGGCAATTGACAAACACCGAGAAAGCAATACATGCATATACTAATCATCTTGAGTCCTTTGAGACTTGATTGGGCATTACAACATAATACATAGACCGCCATCCAACTACATCTATGACTAATAATCCACCTTCAGGTTATCATCCGAACCCCCTCCATTATTAAGTTGCAAGCAACAGATTATTGCTTTACGAACTGCGTGTAAAGTAAACAATACGATTGTTCTATGAACAAAGGATTGTTGTTTTCTCCCTAGTAGCAACAACACATCTAGTACCTTAGAGATATCTGTCACTTCCCAGTTACGGTGACGCATGAACCCACTATCGATCATAAATACTAACTCTTGGAGTTGCTAGCATCTACTTGGCCAAGATAGCTACTAACAACGGAAAGCATGCAAGATCTCAAATAACAAAGACATGATAGAATAAATAATCAATCTGAAATAGCATCTCAATATCCATCGGATCCCCGCAAACACAACATGTATGGATTACAAATAGATGATCTTGATCATGAGCAGACTCACAAGATCTAAACATGAAAGCACAAAGGAGGAGAAACCAGCCATCTAGCTACTACATGGATCCGTAGTCCAAGGATGAACTACTCACGCATCACACGGAGGCTTGCATGGTGATGAAGAAGGCCTCGAGGGTGAATTCCCTCTCGGCAGTGCCGGAAGAGCTTTAGATCCCTCCGATCTAGGGATGGAGATGATAATGACTCTGATTCTTTCGTGGATTTTGATCGGTACTTAGGGTTTTCGTCCCGAGGGCAATTTAGAGGCGGAAGGAGAGGCCGAGGGGTGCTGTGGCCTCACCACCCCGCGGCCAGGCTGGGCCGCGTGGCCAGGTGGTGTGGTGGCTCCCTGGTCCCTCTCCGTCTCGTATTATGGCACTTGATCCCTTCCGGAAAAATGGGCACTTAGGCTTTTGTCCCGTCCAATTCCAAGAATATTCATTTTCTGACTTTCCTGGAACCAAAAACAGCAGAAAACAGGCAGCTCGCATTGTGGCTCTTGTTAATAGGTTATTCCAAGAAATCATATGAAAAGTACTCCAAAGTTGGAACAAAACACAAGAAAGTGGATAAAACCAAGCATGGAACATCAAAAATTATAGATACATTTGCAATGTATCAACACCCCCAAGCTTAACTCATGCTCGTCCCCAAGCTTATAGATAAAAAGAAATAATTTTTGAGGTGACATGCACCATCAAAGACTTGATCAAAGTATTTGCAAAACATTCAAAGCTGGGATCCTAGTACTTCAATCATAACATGAAAGACAAAGTTCTAGCAATAAGCAAAGAAACTATGATGCAACATGAAAAGGCACAAAGAAAAGATTCATGAATAATAATGCTTTGCAAGAAATTTGTTTGTTTCACATAAAGAAAACATAGCATAATAGTATTCAGCTTGTCCCTCAATAGAGTAGCAAATATAAATGCATAGGACACCTTCAAAGTTCATAAGGGTGACTTGATACAATAGTTTCAAACAAGCAATAACAAGTTATACATCAATCAACTAGTCTTGGGACAATGCACATAGAACTAAGAATGGCCACTATGCTCTCAAAGTAAGTGCATAAAGATAGAAGGTGGAGACTCAATATAATGGTGGAAGAAAAGACTTTTGTAAAAGGAAGTAGGGATTCAAGTCTCATAAAGAGCTTCCAAGAATTATGGTACTTATAGCTTTCAGCTCTCATTGCCCCTGTCATAAGCATCTTTAAGGTGATTAAGGTTAAAGTGACACAACTAAGAGGATATGCTTGACAAGTTATAAACCGAAATCTCATGCCCCTACCTTACGAAGACCGATCCTCATGCTACTCAACTTCAGTCACGAGTAAGCTCTTGTCAATGTAAGTATATGTGTATCATTAAGAACCGCCAACGGGGTACCCCTTGCACATGATACGGGAGCTTTCCCATAATCAAAATGACAAGGCAAGCAGACAATAAGCATCTCAGTGATCTTTTTATTTGCTATTTGCATAGGTTTTTACTGAGAATGCTTCATAGAGTGCTCATTATGGTGATGCTGCAAGTTTCCACCATGATTAGGCATCGCTTAGGCTAGCGGCCCATGCGTTTCTCTAACACACACACAAACTCCATGATCTTACAAGTTCCACTTTTATTTCACACCACCGGGATCCGTAAGCAAAAGAACATGATATCAACGGGGTACAAAGTACAAGTGCAATGTTGAAAGCGTTCCCCATGAAACATGGTTCTGCTAATTTCAACTTGTAAAGCACAAGCATATACGCAACAAAGAAGGACCCAATGGTTCAAGTTTATTAGAGGCAATAAAGTAAAGTGTGCCATCAAGTTCGTGAGAGCTTTAATCACTAGTTTTCTCATAACAAGTGGAAGGTAAACAAAAGCATGAATATACTTGGAATAGCATAAGCTAGTAGGTAGGTATGGTGGACTCTTTGTAATAACTTGGTTTAGGGAGTTGGATGCATGAGTGGAACTCATACTTGGTTGTGGAGGCTAGCAAAAGACTGGGAGCGACAAACTAAGAGAGCAATAATGGCCATAATCATGCATAGTGACAAAACATCATTGATCAAAGCATAAAGTGATCCTAAAAGTTGAAAACTAAAGGATCATAAAGGCTATGGTGACTTGTGACAGTCATAACATGGTGTGAGCATGTGCCAAGTCAACCCAAATAAAGCATCAAAGGAGAATACCAATATACTATGCTTTAATATGCTAAAACAACGCATGATTCATCCAAGGCACATTAAGAAATCTCAATTGTTTATAACAAGTCATGCTACAGCAAAGAATACTAAGAATAAAGCCAAAACAATATCAAGCACGGCATGACAAAGCATAGCCACAGTCAAAAACGAGCTCTTTTTACCACATAAGCATGAGCTTTCCTACTCTTTTCCAAACCAAACCAAACTAATTGCAAACCAATGTATGAAAGAGGGGGTCCAACCAACTTATTCAGAAAAATAAGAAAACCAAGAAAACTAAAAACAAAAACAAAAATGAAAAAGAAGACGCTCCAAGAACAACACAACTGTGCATGAAACAATAAAAATGAAGCGTTTGGAAGAAACCTAGAATTTTTATTGATGAAGAAGGGGATGCCTTGGGCATCCCCAAGCTTTGACGCTTGTAATTATTGGATATTTCTTGGGGTGACACGCGTGGCATCCCCAAGCTTGAGCTTTAGTCCATCCTTCACCTTATTACTCATTCCTTCCATACACCTGAAATTTTTCCTTCATACAAAACTTCACACAATCTCATTAGCAACATTAGTGCACTTAAGATAAATAAGTCTCAAGGTTAAGTTCTAACACCAAATAAACTTCCATTAGAACACTAGCTACTGTATCACTTCCCTCAAAAAGCTCAATTCCCCAAAGGAACTCAAGAAGGAACTAACAAGAAGCAAATGCAGAAAATGGCAGAAATCTGTCAAAACAGACCAGCAGGTAAAGACGAATTTTTTCGAAGACCTTCTGTTGCTCAAATCAAAAAGTGTTGAACTAACGAAAGTTAGATAAAAACTTGGGGAAGAAGCAAAACAAATTACATCTCAATCCGACGTACAGAGCTCTCTCAGGAATGTTTACGGTGAAGCACAAAAATCTGTTTCGGGACAGCAACTTTCCCAATCATTACTTCACTCTCATTTTAGAGGTTACTCTTGGCACAAAAAGAAAATAAAAAGGATAAGGAGAGGTTATTACAGAGGTAATAACTTCCAAGACTCAACTAAAACTCTTGGGTTATCTCCCAACAAGTACTTTTCTTTAACGCCTTTAAGTTAGGCATAAGAAGCAAAGAAAGAATCAAGTGTTCTCAAATGAAGAAGCATTAAAACCAACTTTCTTGACCTTACCTCTCTTACTTTTATTCTTAGCCTTGGGGAAAATGTGATTGTTTGGTGGAGAAGAAAGGTGCATGGTCCCCTTTCCCACATCTATTATTTCTCCAAGGAGTTCTAATAGGGACCTTCCAAGTGTAATTTGTCCTTGTCCTGCACAATCAATAACAAGATAATCAATAGAAATCGTTTTCCCAAGGATCTTTGTAAACACTCCTTCAGTTATTCCAAGAGGTAATATGGTATTATTATTAGCAATAGATATTTCTTTTCCTCCCTCAATGAGCCCCCAAGTATTCAGAGATTTATAAATATCTTTGGGCATAAGGCAAAATTCAGACATAATATCACAGCGAGCTTGAAAAGTTTCGGTGTTCATCTCAATCTTTACTGTAGGGAACCACTTTGATGGTTCAGAGTTTATTGGAACATAATTGTGATGCTCCCTAAGTGTATTATAGCAACTTTCTAATCTAGTAATGCTAGCCTCAAGAGTGTCCAACCTAGCAAATATTTTTGCGAAAGAAATATCAGTTTGGCTAGGCATGTTGTAAGTGAGGATCAATTTTTTTATAGCATTAATAGCATCATCCTCATTACATTGGAGGAAATCTCCTCCCACAATAGCATCTAGGCCATATCTATACCAATGAGCAATCCCAAGGTAAAAACTGCTAAGGAACAAGCTTTGAGTCATTTTAGGCTTAGTTTTTTCATGTAGATCTGAGATTCTAGACCAAGCTTCCTTAAAACTTTCCTCAATTCCTTGTTCAAAAGTGAAAATCATTTCCTCGGGTGACATAGTGATTGGAGCAAGGCTAGACATAGTGGCAACTCAAGATAGGAACTAATTTTTTTGTGTTTTTCAAATAAGAAAGCAAACAAGTAAAACTAATTTTTTTGTGTTTTTTGAAGAACAAAACAAGCAAACAAAGCAAAAAGAAACTAAGCAAAACAAAAACAACAAAGTAAAGAGATTGGTTATGAGGGACTCCCCTTATGAAGATTTCCTTGACTCCCCGGCAACGGCGCCAGAAAAATCTTGATGCGCTCGACTTTCAACGTAGAGCTCGTTGGGAACCCCAAGAGGAAGGTACGATGAGCACAACAGTAAGTTTTCCCTTAGTTATGAAACCAAGGTTTAATCGAACCAGTAGGAGCAAGGAAACACCCCAAAGGTGTTACTAGCTAAGCCTTGGCAGGGCGCACTACCGGTGCTAGTAGCAACGTGGAGACCTGCACAACACAACCACAGAACGTTGTCCCCAACTTGCGATGAGGTTGTCAATCTCACCGTGTTTTGCGGAAAACAATGGATTAAACGTATCGAATGGAAAGAAGTAAAAGTTTGCATAAAGTAAATAAAAAATAGTAAAAGATTGTAGATTGTATGTAAAGAAAAAGGACCGGGATCCATAGTTCACTAGAGGTGGCTCTCCTTAAGATAGATAACATGCTGGTGAACAAATTACAGCGGGGCAATTGACAAACACCGAGAAAGCAATACATGCATATACTAATCATCTTGACTCCTTTGAGACTTGATTGGGCATTACAACATCTTACATAGACCGCCATCCAACTGCATCTATGACTAATAATCCACCTTCAGGTTATCAGCCGAACCCCCTCCAGTATTAAGTTGCAAGCAACAGATTATTGCTTTACGAACTGCGTGTAAAGTAAACAATACGATTGTTCTATGAACAAAGGATTGTTGTTTTCTCCCTAGTAGCAATAGCACATCTAGTACCTTAGAGATTTCATCACTTCCCAGATTACAGAGGCATGAACCCACTATCGAGCATAAATACTAACTCTTGGAGTTGCTAGCATCTACTTGGCCAAGATAGCTACTAACAACGGAAAGCATGCAAGATCTCAAATAACAAAGACATGATAGAATCAATAATCAATCTGAAATAGCATCTCAATATCCATCGGATCCCCGCAAACACAACATGTATGGATTACAAATAGATGATCTGGATCATGAACGGAGCTCACAAGATCTAAACATGAAAGCACAAAGGAGGAGAAACCAGCCATCTAGCTACTACATGGATCCGTAGTCCAAGGATGAACTACTCACGCATCGTGCGAGGCTTGCATGGTGATGAAGAAGGCCTCTGGTGAATTCACCTCTCGGCAGGGTGCCGGAAGAGCTTCAGATCCTCCCGGTCTAGGGATGGAGATGACGGCCATGCACTCTTTCGTGGATTTTTGATCGGGTACTTAGGGTTTTCGTCCCGAGGGCAACTTATAGGTGGAAGGAGAGGCCGAGGGGTGCTGTGGTGGCCTCACCACCTGGCGCGGGCCAACCAGGCTGGACAGTGGTGTGGTGGCCCCCTGGTCCCTCTCCGTCTCGTATTCTGGCACTTGATCAATTCCGAAAAAATAGGCACTTTGGCTTTTGTCCCATCCAATTCCGAGAATATTCATTTTCCGACTTTCCTGGAACCAAAAACAGCAGAAAACAGGCAGTTGGCACTGTGGCTCTTGTTAATAGGTTAGTCCAAGAAATCATATGAAAAGTACTCCAAAGTTGGAACAAAACACAAGAAAGTGGATGAAACCAAGCATGGAACATCAAAAATTATAGATACATTTGCAATGTATCACTCAGCGAAACAACAAGGAATACCTTGCATAAATTTGTGAAGCAGAAAAAACCCAAAAGAGCATGAACATAAAGCAATTTATATGGAAATTTAAAAGAAGATATGTATATGAAAATCGAGAATACTTACAAATCCCTCTGCAAAAAAGGGTGAACTCACCCTCATTCTAAAATACATCACATGGTCTAAATTTCCACTCCCACACCAGGCAGGTTGCTGCTGACAAATCACACATTCGTTTTGAGCCATATTCCTTTTTTTCTGAACACAAAAATTACAAAAGATCAGAAAAATAAATGATATGATGTTACTAGTATTATCACTAAACACTACTACTAGTGTCAAAATATGTAAATGGTATGATGTTACTAATATCAGTACTACTAGTGTAGTTAAAATATCAAAACTAAACTCAAATTTGCAGCAATGATCTTTTGAGGAAAAAACTACATTATCCAAGCTAGGAAAATTATGGGATTTATACCCAAGCTAGGAATATTAATGATACTGATTACATTGTACTTTATCTAGTATATATATACTACTAACGACAACTAGTACTATATATGTGCAGAAATACAACTAGTCTGTAGTTCTACATAGATAATCCTGCAAAAATAGAACTAATGCTGTGCATACTATACTAATCTGCAGTTCTGCATACACATACTGAAGATTGTTATTAACAAAATATCAACACAAATTGTACCAACAAAAAAATCTGCATAAATTCAACCCAACAAAATCTGCACATCCTAGATTTACTCAAGAGATTCGATTAAGTAATCTTAGAGAAAACTCTATGGATTCGATGAAGCAATCATAGAGAAAATGCTACATATTCGATGAATAACAAGTACTATTTACGCAGCTCTGAAAACCCTATAGATTCATCGAGCTACTGCTGCTGAAGATCTCTGCCACCTGTTATACTCCGGTGAAGGGGATTCTTACCGCTGTTGTAGAGCCTCGCCGCCGGTTATTCCACAGCAGATTGCGTCCCACACTCTGCTGTCGTCGCGCATCCCCGTGGATGCGGCACCTCCCCTGCATTCGTCCAGAAAATGCGTGAGATCAGGCGGCGCGCTGTGCACCTATATATTGGGGAATATATAAGTCGTGCACCTACTTCTAGTGAAAGCTCGTCGGATAGGACCTCGCCAGAGGCAGCAATTGGGCACACTCTTGTCCACTCTCTCTCTACATGCCTCTTCGGGTCCGGAAAAATGGAGCGAAAATAAAGTCTGAAGAAATTCAATAAAATGGAAACCTCCAGGTCTTGAACACACAAACAAGAGGACCCTGACCGGTGGACCCACCTACGATGAACCCCATGTGTCAGTTCGACAAGTGAAGATTCTTTCGCTGACTTGTGGGGCCTACCTCTTTGCCACCCACACACTCACCTGAACTCCACTCGTGAGATTTCGAAATCAGATCTTAAATCCGGTCCACCACACATGGCGGCGGCTAGGGAACCACTGCCTTTACCGGTCCACCACACACGGTGGCGGCGTCTCCCCGTCCATTTTGGCGTCTCCCCGTCCATTTCAGCGTCCGCACTCTAAGGCTGTCCGCTAGGACTCCCCTTCCGGCCGATGTCACCGCTGCCTTTGCCAGTCCACTACACACGGCGGCGGCGTCTCCCCGTCCATTTTGGCGTCTCCCCATCCATTTCGGCGTCCGCACTCCAAGGCTGTCCGTTGGGACTCCCATTCCGGCCGATGTCTCCGTGCACCTTGGTAGCTCCCCTTCCGGTCGCCATCTCCGTGCTCAACTCACTCGTCTCCGTGTCTGCCAAGGTAAAATAATAGTTTGTTTAATTGTTTAACACATGGATATCACTTGGATTGTTCATCTATAGAAAAATCTTCTTAAAAAGGATAATTCTTCTCAGAAAATGTGATTAGTTTGTTTAATTGTCCAACAAATTGATAAGAGTTGGATTTGTTGCATGGTAAAGTAAATTGTTCTAAAAAATGACTAGCCTGTTCTAAAAATGAGATTTTTTGTTTTAATTGTTCAACACATGGATATGAGTTGGATTGTTCATTGTAAAGAAAACTGTTCTAAAAAATCACTAGCCTGTTCTGGAAGTGTGATTTGTTTATTTAATTCTTAACAGATGGATAGGAGTTGGATTGTTCATAGCAGATAGTTTACTAAAGCCTAAAAAGCTGGCATGAAACAGTTTGTCAGATTTGTCAAGGAGGGATATGGCGAGAATGCTGAGGTTTCATGCCCCTGTCGTAAGTGCCCCAACCGGAGAACGGTACATGTAGGGCTTCTTTATCACCACTTACTCATCAGTGGCATGGCGCACACGTATACTCGGTGGATACATCATGGAGAGCCACTTGATCTTGCTATTGTTGAAGATGCACCCAATGGTGGTAACAATGGTGGTCATGTCGGTGATGACAATGACAATATGTATACGGATGATGAAGGCGACGATGATGGAGGTCACAACATTCCAGATATGTTGCAAGACCTTAAGCACATAGGTGATGCATTAACTACTGACCAAATTGCTGCTAATGTCCCAACTGACAGTAAACATGAGAAATTGTTTGCAAAGTGGATGGAAGAGGCAAAGCGCAAGATTTACCCGGGAAGTAAACACTTCAGGCTTGCATTAATTGTGAATCTCCTTCATCACAAGTCATATCACCGGATCACCAACACTGCTTTTGATGATTCGATGAAGCTATTTGCTGATGCACTGCCGGATCCCAATACCCTGCCGAGATCATATCGTGAAGCAAAAACTTATCTGAAGGAGCTTGGACTTTCCTATGACAGCATACACATGTGCAAAAACAACTGCATGTTCTTCTAGAAGGACAATGACAAGCTAGACAACTGCATTACGTGTGGCGCCTCAAGGTTGAAATATCCGGAAAGAAGGTCGTCAGCTGTCAAACTGATGTGTCATTTTCCTTTGGTGCCACGGCTGCATAGATTGTTCTCTTTGGGGAAAACAACAAAGAACATGCAGTGGCACAAGTTAAGGAGAATGCCCAAAGATGGTATACTTAGTCATCCGGCTGATGGTGAAGCATGGAAGGATTTTGATAGAACATGGGAGGACTTTTCAGCTGACCTTAGAAACGTAAGCCTAGACCTTGCCACCGATGGCTTCAATCCTTATGAAACCATGAGCACGAGCTATAGTATGTGGCCTGTATTTGCCCTGTCATACAACCTTCCACCATGGGATTGTATGGATGCATCAAACTACATGCTTTTTCTTCTAATCCCTGGCAAATCAAGTCCCGAAAGAACTTTGATCTCTTTATTGAGCCTCTGCTGGACGATTTGCAAAATCTTTCGAAGGGTGTGCGCTCTTACGATGCATTTCAAAACAAAACATTTGATCTTCGAGCAACGGTTCTTTGGTGTACCCATGACTACCCAGCTTGCAGCACTATGTCTAGGCGTACAACAAAAGAATATTATGCATGCCTGCATTGTGACATAAATCCTCTGTCCAAATCCATAAAGAGCAAAATATGCTACATTGGGCACCATTGTTTCCTCCCAAAGTGCCACCGCTTGCAGCGAGAGATGGAGCTTGCCGGCATTCATGATGACCACTCGAAGCCTGGCAAATTTACTGCAGTTGAGTTACAAGATCAGCTAGAGAAGGTTAGGTATATTAAACCAGGAGCTAGATGTGATCATGGGAGCAAAAAGAGGAAGCGAACATATCCTTCACCGATCTGGAACCGGCGGCATGGTTTCTGGGACTTGCCTTACTAGGCATCATTGAAACTTCAGCACAATCTCGACATGATGGACATTGAGAAAAACATCTGCAACAACTTGATTGGCACACTACTTGAACTTGACGGGAAGAATAAGGACACCTCGAAGGCTAGGTATGATTGTGAAGCCCTAGGCATTAGGCGAGATCTACAGGTGCAACTCACAGACATAGAGAAGGACCTTCTCTGTCCATATGCACCATATTACCTGAATAAGGAGCAGAAGTCGGGTTTCTATCAATATCTGTGGGACTACACTTTTCCTGATGGGTTTTGTTCAAACATGGGAAAATGTGTCAACATTCCTACACACAATATCAAGAGACTTAAAACCCATGACTGCCACATCCTATTGCAGGGAATATTGGCTACTGGCATGCGAGGGTATTTGCATCCCGATATCTACATGGCACTTGGAGAGCTGGGAAGATTTTTCAGGCAACTGTGCAGTAAAAACTTGAAACTGTCGGTGTTGGAAAGGCTCAAAGATGAAATCCCAGTAATTATGTGCAAACTTGAACACATATTTCCACTGGCATTTTTTTATGTGATGATCCACCTGGCCGTGCATTTACCTGATGATGTAATGCTCCGAGGCTCTATGAACTATGGGTGGATGTATCCAATAGAGAGCTTGTTGTGTACTCTGAAGAGATATGTCAGGCAAAAGGTTCAGTGGCAGAGGCCTACATTGCTGCCGAGTGCGTGACTTTTTTCTCTAGATACCTTGATGATATTGTGACAAGATTCAATTGACTAGCGAGAAATGTAGGTGACCAACATGAATCAGCTTGTGATGTGTTTGGCCATGGTGTGAATTTGATTGGAGGAAGCCATGTCACCTTCTATGGAGGAAGCGATGATATTGATTTGACCCTCCAAAGGGAGCTACACAAGATGACTTGGTATGTCCTAAACAACTGCGAGGAGGTTAAGCCATATATAATGTATGTTCTGATTTCCCATACTTATGAATCCAATATTGCCATACACCTAAAGATTTTAATTCCGAGTTACTCTCTAGATTGCAGTCTTCGCTGAGAACAGCTGGTGAACGATGGGATGCCCAATGTGGAAAGAAGGCTTGAGCAGGTATTTCAAAGATGGTTCAAGGACCATGTTAGTTTCCTTTTGCATTTATATCTGTCCTTCATATATAGCATTTCAATGCATGATTTGACCATATTGTATTTCTGCTGTGATACATATAGATCACGAAAAAGCGATAGGAGAATCCAGAAGCTGTGGATGAAGAGCTTTTTGCATTGGCGTGTGGCCCAGACTTCCGAGTAAGAACATATTCAGCTTGTATTGTGGATGGTGTTCAGTTCCTCACCGCTGATCGTCAGAAGGGCAAGAAAACACAAAACTGTAGAGTAATGACTGAAGGGTGTCACTTGGAGAAGGATATCCATTTTATGGTGTCCTCAAGGATATCAAGGTGCTATATTTTAACTCTAATTTGGAACACCAATGATCAGTTGTGTTATTCCACTATGATTGGTATTAGCTTGATGGCCACAAGTATACTGAGATGGTGTATGATAAACTCTTCCGGAGTGTTAACATTACCATTTTTTGGTACAAAGATGACAGTTACATCTTGGCAACCCAGGCTACAAAAGTATTCTACATGCCAGACACATCCAAGGGCAAAAACTGGCAGGTGGTTCAATAAATAGTTCAAAGACATAAGTTTGATGTTGCCGAAGGAGAGGAGGAGGAGGAGGGGGTGCATACTGATGTAGCATACCAACATTTTGTAGGCTTTGACAATGAGACTGTATCTGAGACTCTGCCTTTCAGGAAACATCGACCCTCTGTCAATGGAGGCTACATCATAGATGCATCAGTGTTCGATCGTATCAGAGGCAAAAGGAAAGCTGTTGAAGAGGAGGAAGTTGACACTGAGCCTGATGTAGACAACACCATTGAGGAGTACTACAGTGACAAAAAAGATGAAGTACAAGATGATACAGACGAAGAGTAGTTCCAGCTTATGGTGGTGGAGTGTTGGATGATTTGTGTTGCATGCTTGAACTGATGGATGTGTGCACGCATGTGTTGAACTGATGATCGTGTGTGCATGCTTTGTGGTGCATGCTTGAACTAATGGTTGTGTACATGCCTGTGTTGCATGCTTTGTGTTGAACTAATGGTTGTTTGCATGCCTTTGAACTGATCAATATGATTGTCCTTTAGTTCATGGAATTAATAGTTATTCATTGGGAAAATTAGCCAAAACATTGTGCTGTTATTCTATCTATCAAACTTGGCTGAACAAAAGCTCTTTTTCTGGTAGAAAAAAATGTGCTGTTATTCAGTTCATGTGGGACCCATTCGTTAGCCTACGAGACAATGCCAATGTGAACCCAAACCGCTCACGCATGGGACCCACCTGTCATAGCAGTTAGAAAAAACCTCTCCCCTCCATGCCACTCCCAAATCCCAAATCCCAAAACCCTCTCCCCTCCCCGTGGACGACCAAATACCGGTGAAAACGGTGGCAGCGGAGGCTGCAAGCTAACGTGTAAGTGCTCCTCTACCTATCACCCTTTCACCACGTGAACTCTTTGTTAACCGGCCGGCGATGTGGTCACCTCCTCGTTCTAGTTCGACACATCGCCTCCTTGTTCTAGGACACCGCGTCGATGTTGCTGTTTAATTAGTTCTAGTTCGATGTGTCGCCTCCTTGTTCTATGGCAGCACGTATGTACACACAATCTAGTGCTCTGCGCATCGATGTTGCTGCTTACGACAAAGGCTCAATCTAGTTCACTGGAACCACCCTTTAGTTTACTCACTGAATTTGATTCTCATAATAATTGACTAATTAGAATTGTATTCTAACTTAATTCTTGTATTTACTCTTTGGGGCAGGTACGATGAAGGCTAGGGAGATACATGAGCAGGTTCTAAAATTGATTCTACTGGCAGTACTACTGTATATCGCATAAAAACTAAACATTTTAATTAGTGCAATGTCTAATTTAAGCTATGAAGGATGCTGTCGTCATCGATGTCTCATCTGATGATGATGTGAAGAAACCTACTGCTATAGTTTTTCTCAAGATGAAAGCTAAGATAGCAAGGCGAAGAGCTAAAGCTTATATGAAAAGATTTATAGTAGTCGAGAAACCGAGGATCCTTATTCCTAGAAGTGTGGCACTATATACATGTTTTGCTACATTTATATGTAGATACAGATTATTACTTTCTAATATTTTCTTTCTAGGTCCAAGTATGATGGGGGTTGAGGAATTCAATGTGCACTGCGTGTTTGGAAACAATTTGGAATTGACTTCTGACCAAGTTGCTTCCCTCAAAGTGATAGTTAAATGACACAAGCCATCTATACCATACTATGTGTGCAAGATGAACAAGTCAAATGTCATCCGCGGGAAGGCCAAAATGGTTAAAATTTGACATTTCAATATTTAAATTTTATTATGCATAGTGAACTCTAGCCAACAGCTAATATTCTTCTTCTCCTAAAGTACTTTTCAGCTAGCTACAGCCGTGCACACCTCAACCACTATCTCCCAAAGGTGTTACCACTCGCATGCTCCTATAAGACCAGTTTTGAGCATGTTAACCTCTTCCAAGGCATGAATGATGCTGCCTAGATGACAAGAGGCTGGTCTAATGTTCTCTAACTCGCTAGAATAAGGGAGTGGAATGTGTGCATATTCACATTTTTAAATGAGGGGCTACATGGCTTCATGGGTTGTGTTAATGTTCTATAGTGAGGCTAAAAAGTATCTGCTTGTTTATGTTGGTGTTAGATGAACCATTAATGTAATATGTTGTCAGTGAACTTGTAGTGGTAAGGAACTTGTTATCAACCTGGTGCTCTATATGCTAAGTAATATTATCTCCATATGCTATGTATATATTTGGTTGATTGTGTTCATGTTGTTGCTTTTCTACGTACTCGTAAATGATGATCTAAAAATATGCTTTGTTCTCTTTTTTATAGTTGTGTGAAATGTACAATATGTATCAACCACGTCGATACATATATACAATGCTGATTGTCTATTTTCGAATTACTTCATTTCCTATGATTGAGATCTGGTATGTAATATATAGAATAAAGTTGTAGATCAGCACAAAAGTAATGGACAGATGCATCGATCGCAAGTTAGTTCTGCAAAAGATTGGTTGACAGTTCGATTCCGTCTACCTGCACGAAATGTTTTTCTATTATTTAATTTCTATCAAACGCACTGACAGCTAGGGCTGGCGGAAAACGTCACGAAGCAGCGTCAAACCAAGCACTATTGTGAGATACACTATGTACGTACCGTTGACACTAAGCTGACATGTGGGGTTGAAGCACAAATGAGAGGGTCGATGGAAAAAAAGAGTCGAACATGTGCGGTGACGAAATCCACGACGAATTTGGCACCAAACGAAATGACAAACTGGGCTTTAGGGCATGGGACAAAATCTGTGATGAATTTGCCATGACGAAAACAAGGAACGTAATGGATAACCGGGCTGGAGGGGCTTGGAGCTTGTTGTGATGAAACATTCTATAACGTTAGGAATCCACGACTTTTTTAGGTCGCGTCATAAAAAAATGTGACGGATCATCTAGATTCTTGTAGTGGAACGGGGTCACGCCCTCTCTCGTCATGAATGTCCTGGTGTCACGCTGCATGTCGAGGCGTTCTTTGATCTCGCGGTTACTCAACACGATGTGCACGTACATGACCCCGCTTTGGTTCCGACATCGTCATGGATGATTTGGCAGAGCTGAGTCTGGATGCACCAGAAGTCCTCCATAAGGTACGCATCATCGATCGCTGCCAACTGTGTGGCCTGGTGTTGAAGATTAGCTAGCAGCGCCTCCACCCGTGAATCCCACATGAACCCCTTGATGTGATGGAGGACATAGAAGGCCTCCTTCACACTGCGGGTCGGCTGCTTGGCACAGGGAAACTTGATGTGGTGCATGAACATATGTTTTCCATCCTTGGTTCTTGCCCCCTTGGAGAATTTGCCTCCCTTCTTGACGTAGACTTGTAGAGCATCATCTAGAACTCTCTTGAATCTGCCATAGTCCTTCAGCTTTGTGTCACTCGATGAGTCGAAGTATGTTGCTTGCTACAACCTCGAACAAATGGAGTTGAGTGTGTAGTATATGCCTCTGTGCAACACAATTGAAATAGAACTAATTGTTGGAAGAGGACAACAAAAATCTAAGAAATAATTTGTTACGACGATGATGTTTACTTACTCAGGAAAGAGAGGCAGAAGAATGAAATCAATGGTCTGGTTCTCACGGAAGATATTCCCTAGGTACTTTGCCACCATTGCTTGATCCTCATCGTTCGCCAAGACAACCTCACGTATGTAGTAGGGGTCCACTATCACGATGCCCCGGGTTTTCTCTCTCTTGGCCTTCAACGCCATATTGAGAAAGTATAGACGGACCAAGTTATATTCCAGCCGCTTCAAGTGCAGGAGATTGTAGATGTCCTCGTACCGCACGAAGAATATGTCCACGGGTGCTGGGTCGATGAAGCAATGGCCCGATGGCACCTTGCATGTGAAGACCGGGTACCCGGTGTCAACACCCAGAATTTTAATCCCAGATGCCTGTTATGCCATACCTTGCAATCCTAGGATTACCATTTTTGCGAGACATAACAGATTGGATATCATAGTACATCATCCATTACAAACCATAAATAAGGTCTTACACAAATAAGGGTCTCATGATCCAGTCTTAGTACAATCAAGTAGCGGAATAAATAGCATAGTGGTAGGGTCCATCTTCAGAGTCACAGGCAATGCTGAAGATGGAAGATATTCCTAGTTATCATAGCCGTCTTGCTGTCCTTCATCTTGATAGTCTCCTTCAAAGTCTGGCCATAGGAATAGCCAGGGACAAAAGCCATGAGTACACTTTAAGTACTCGCAAACTACCACTAACAAGTAGTATAGTTCTAGTAGGAAATGCTAACTCTAAGTTTACTTGTAAAGTTAAGTTTGAAACCTAAGCTGAGTTCTGAAACAAAGAAAGATAAAAGAAGTTTGAAAACACCTAAGTGGGAACTTAATCATCATAGACACACCTCTGTCGTGGTCAAGTCATGTCACAATTCATTTCATAAGTTGTTTGGAAAACATCTGACAACAGAACAGTATGGCCACTCCAACTGTCCATAACTGCGGACACGGCTATTCGAATAGTTTGACACTCTACAGAGGTGGTACACTTTCACCACAAGATTCGATACATCTGTCAGGGATAACCCTGATTCATCATACTTAGTATGCAGATAATCAAACATAACCTTTCCTTTACACACCCTAGTATAAGCACCTCTCCTATGAGCATGGCCTCCCAACCATGACCATCTATCATCTTGGACACTGCATAGGTGGACAACATTGAGAGGTAGCCGCAGCTCAAACCTCTCCCACGAGGGAACTAATACTAATGTATATAAACTTCCGGCAAAGCCTTACCCAATTCGGGTATTGTGGTTGTACGGTAAAATTGGAATGGTATCGCATCCGAACCCAACCATCAGTTTTGTAAAAGGGCTAAGGCTCATGCCTCAACATTTTCATCATCATAAACCATTTCTGTTTCTCAACACATGTCAAAACATCTCAATAGAATGGCTCATCATTCCAAGGTTTTCATAAATCATTTTCACCAAGTATTCCCATCTAAGTGAATCAAGTTTTGAGTTTTGTTCCAACTACCAAGTTAAGTGTGTTCACTAAGGTGGAATGATAATCTTAATCTCATGCCATAGAATGACATCTAAGTATAACTAGATAGGTCAAGTTTTATACTCTTTATGCTACCTTCAAACAAGTAAAGGACTTTGGTAAAGTAAAGGAAGTAAAGCTTGTAACTAAAACTTGGGGTAGGTATAAGTCAAAGTGGTATAACCAAAGCATGCCTAATGCCCTTGCTTAGGTTATCTAGATTGCAAGGGTTAGCTTGCATTGTTAATGATGGCTTGCTCAGTTTACTTGAAGTGCTAGGCTTGCAAGTAAAACTTGCAATGGGGTTAACTTGTATAGTGCTAGCTTGCCTTGGGTAGTGAAGTGGTTGAAGTTTTCTTCCTCCTCCTCTTGGTAGAACTCCTCCTCCTCGTAAGCTTGGTCAGTACTATCGTCTATAAATACATACGGAGTACACAATCACCAAACAATACTTAACTAGTCTACTTAGCACACTAAGGCACATATTTGATGATCTAGTATCATCACAAGAATCACAAGATTTAATGAACTAGTTTCATTCTTTTTATTTGAGAAAAGTAATTTCTACTTATTGAAATTAACTAAGATTTAATATTCTCCAATTAAAATATGGGATCATGTGGACACATGTCATCACCACATATTCTAACATATGGGAATGTGATTTAAGGGTTGGATCACATTTTAATAAGTTTAAGTTTAATAATTAATGATTTAAAGTGACTAGAAATTCCTATATAGCATTATTTTGATACTAGTCCAAAGTCACTGCATCTAAACCTTAATATTATTACATATTCAGATAGGTATGGTTAAATGTGATTTTTGAGAGTTGGAATCAACTCAAAATCTGGTTGATTTTATAAAAATGTTTGAATGTGTAAAAGCTCCTGCCTTGTTATATTTACTAGGAGAGATCTCTAACTCTAAATGAATTAAATCCAACGGGCTTGGATAGATCTTTTCAGTAGCTTTCTAACGAAATTGGATTCAATCAATTTTGTTCAATAAATCTTCCTGAATTGATTTTTAAACTACGGGACAGAATTGATTCTAAGTCTAAATAGAAAAACACTTATTTGAATTTGTGGGCTAGCGCGGGAAAACTAACAGGCCGTCCCAGTGACACTCAGCGGCGCAGAGGGCGACTGACAAGGGGGGTCCGCATGTCAGCGACACTTAAAACCCGAAACGGTATCTAGCGATCTGGGCCATACGATTATAACGCGGATCAACAGCTCACGGTCGTTGTCGACGACAGACTCGTCGACGCGAGACCAAACCCTAAAGGGCCAGTGGGGGTCTACTAGGGACGAACCAGGGCTCCAGCTAGTGTGGCGAGGGATGGACGATAGCGAGCTCAGGCGAGGTCGCGACAGGGGCTGCGATGGATAGAATCGACGAGCACTTCTCTTCCTCTGCAGCGGCTCCCTTCGGTGCAATTCTGGCGAACGGTGGCTCGAGCGGCTCCGGTGAGAGAGGGGAAATGTTCAGTGGAGAGAGGGGAGTGGAATGGTGTGAAGAGATGGTGCGGGGGAGGGGCTCCTTATATAGGCTCAGCACGGCGGCAGAGAAGCATGGCGCGGCTCGTCGATGATGGTGAAATAGGAGGGCTACCGGCATGGGCGAGGTAGGCAGACGGTGGGTTGTCTGCTGGCGGTTAGCTACAGTGCAATGGCGTGGCTAGGGGCGATCCCTAACTGTCGGGGACTTCACGCTCTCTGGGGGACAGAGGCGGTGCTCGACGGTGATCATGGCGACTGTGGGTCGCGCGGCGGTGCACGGCCGTGTCTGGTGGGTTCGTGGGGTCGAGGCGGAGCGGCGTGCGCGATATGGTGTCAAGGGGCAGTCTGCTGCGTGCTGGCGGCGATCACGCTCTGGCACGCTCTGGCTTGCTCGTAGAGAGAAAGGGCGGTGAGGCTGGGGAGTGGTCCAGGGGCTATGCTTGATCGAGGGGTGGACCGTGGGCGGCGGTAGGGTTGGTCGGAGCTAGTGGACATGCTGGAATGGTGTTGCTCGGTCTCTAGCGTGCTGCCCGTGTTTGGCCGGCAGTGACCTCATTTGGGTGGCGCGGCACTAGCGCTGCGGGCAACGGGGGTGCTGGTCTGGGGTTTGGTTAGATGCTAGGGGGACAGGGAAGTGCAGAGAGGGTCAATTGGGGGACAAGGGCTTAACTAGAAACAATATTAGTTAGGCCATTTGATGTCTGCCTGGCACCTGTTCGACACAATGGCCGCATGAGAGAAATTTTTGAATTTTGAGTTGAGTTTTGGTGGATGCTTTGATCTGATGCTTGGTAGACTGTGGTTGCTAGGATTTGTTAAATGGAATTCATTTGAGTGGTTTTTGAATAAGTGTGATCTATACATATGAACTACATTCAATTTTCAAATGTCATTTAAATTTAGTGTTTGAAAGTTTCTGGGATGAAGCAAAGTGGGCCTTGGCACATCACTACTTGTACTAGCAAGGGGTGCAAAGATCCACAATTGTTTCTGTTAAGATTTGAGTTCTAGGAATAGCCAAAGTAGGCTAGTTAGTTAAAATGGCACAAATGACCATTTCCTTATTTTATTCCTTTTGATTTCTTTTTCTTTGGGATTTGCTTGGGAATGATCTAGATGATGTTTAATTCACCTTAGAATCATTTTACAATCAATGGATCACTCAAACATGGCAATTCAAAAGAACTCCTATTTAAATGCACACACACATGAATGCTTAAGGATTTTTAAATAGAAAATGTTTTTGTTAACCCTAAATTGGGTAGGTTTGATCTTGATTAACCTTGGATTAAGTTTTGGGATGTTACAAACCTTCCCCCTTAAACAAAATCTCGTCCCGAGATTTAAGAAAGAAAATTAGGCACTAAAGAGATCTGGGAACTCAGTCCTAATGTAATCTCGCTCCCAAGTGGCTTCTTCTTCGGTATGGTTGCTCCATTGAATCTTGAGAAATTTGATACTCCGGGTCCTTGTGGTTCTGTAGGCTTCCTCCAAGATACGGATGGGCACTTCACGATATGTCAGGTCCTTGTTGATATCAACAGCTTGGTGATTGATGTTCTTGAAAACTTCGGTCTTCTCTGGCACTTCTAAGCATTTGCGAAGTAACGAGATATGGAACACATTGTGGATGGAAGACATCTCTTCTGGCAGTTCCAGTTGATAAGATACTTCTCCTCGATGATTTAGAATCTTGAAAGGCCCGATGTATCTGGGGGCTAACTTTCCTTTTAGACTAAAACGTTGGGTTCCCTTCAATGGTAAAACCTTGAGATATACAGAATCTCTGACATTGAAAGTCAGGTCTCTCCTTCTCTTGTCAGCATAACTCTTCTGTCTGGATTGGGCAGTCTTGAGGTGCTCACGGACTTTTTGAACCTTCTCTTCGGCTTCTCGGAGAATGTCGGGTCCAAAGATCTGACTCTCCCCTACTTGCGACCAATTCAAAGGGGTACGACACTTCCTTCCATATAGGAACTCAAATGGTGCCATTTGCAAACTGGCTTGATAACTGTTGTTATATGAGAATTCTGCGAAAGCTAGGCAGTCTTCCCATTTTGATCCGTACTCCAACACACAAGCTCTCAACATATCTTCTAAGATTTGGTTGACTCTCTCAGTCTGTCCATCAGTTTGTGGGTGATAAGTGGTGCTGAAGTTTAACTTGGTTCCTAATCCTTCTTGGACTTTCTGCCAAAATCTCGAGGTCAATTGGGTTCCTCGATCTGATATTATGGTCTTGGGGGTTCCATGCAGACTAACAATTCTAGCAATATACAGCTCTGCTAGCTTCGAACTCTGGTAGGTTATCTTGATGGGTATAAAATGAGCTACCTTGGACAGTCTATCAACGATGACCCAAATTGAGTCATTTCCCCTACTCGAAGTAGGCAAACCGGTGATAAAGTCCATTCCGACGGAATCCCATTTCCATTCCGGAATCTGCAAAGGTTGCAACAGTCATGCGGGCCTCTGATGTTCTGCTTTGACTCTGACAGATATCACACTTGGCAATGTAGCTCCCGATTTCTCTCTTCATCTTGTGCCACCAAAATTGCTCTTTCAAATCTTGATACATCTTTGTTCCTCCAGGGTGGATAGAATAAAGAGTATCACGAGCTTCCTGGATGATAACTTGCTTCAGCTCCGAATCTGCAGGCACATAGATATGGCCTTTGTACCACTAAACTCCTTCTTCGTCTTCCGTGAATCCAGGTACCTTTCCTATACCAATACGACGTTTGATTCTGTCGATACTTTCATTTCCCTTCTGGGCTTCCTTGATTTGGCTAATCAAAGTGGGTTAAAGTTCAATGCTAGCTAAGAATCCTTTGCTAACTAGTTCAGTCCTGAACTACTCCAACTCCTCATACAAACTTGGTTGCTTCTCCTTGATCATGCTGTTTAACCTGCACGGCAATCTGCTAAGAGCATCCACTACCACATTGGCTTTGCCGGGGTGATAGTGAATGTCAAAGTCATAATCCTTGATTAACTCTATCCATCTCCTTTGCCTCATATTCAGCTCCTTCTGAGTGAAAATATACTTCAAGCTTTTGTGATCTGAGTAAATCTCACAACGATTACCCATCAGATAATGACGCCATGTCTTCAATTCCAAAACTACGGCGACTAACTCAAGATCATGGGTCGGATAGTTCTGCTCATGTTGCTTCAGTTGTCGAGACAGATACGCGATGACTTTGCCTTCTTGCATCAACACACATCCGAGACCAATCTTGGATGCATCACAATACACATCAAACGGCTTCTTGATATCTGGCATGATCAATATTGGGGCTGAAATCAATGTCTTCTTCAACTTTTGAAAACTGGCTTCACATTTGTCGGTCCATTCAAACTTCCTGTCCTTCTTCAGCAATTGGGTCATGGGTCGGGCGATGCTTGAAAATCCTTCGACGAACTTGCGGTAGTATCCCGCTAATCCGAGAAATGCACGGACTTGGGTTTGAGTGGTTGGGGCTTCCCATTCTTCGACATCTTTGATCTTGGCAGGATCAACAGCGACTCCTCCGGCAGACACAATATGTCCTAGGAATCCTACTTCTTTCAGCCAAAACTCACATTTGCTGAACTTGGCATACAATCGATGCTCTCTAAGGGTTTCAAGGATGATTCTCAAATGTTGCTCATGCTGTTCTTCTGACTTGGAGTAGATAAGGATATCATCGATAAACACGACGACAAACTTGTCTAGGAAATTCATAAAGATCTTATTCATGAGATTCATGAAATAAGCAGGGGCATTGGTTAATCCAAAAGACATAACCGTATACTCGTACAAACCATAGCGAGTAGTAAAGACGGTCTTCGGATTATCCGTTGCACGAATCTTAAGTTGGTGATAACCAGTCCTAAGATTGATCTTTGAGAATACCTGGGCACTAGTCAACTGATCAAATAGATCCTCTATCTTTGGCAAAGGGTACTTGTTCTTAATGGTGACGTCATTCAGCTTTCTGTAATCGGTGCACAGACGGTTGCCTCCATCTTTCTTGTCGACGAATAACACTGGCGATCTCCACGGCGATGCGCTTGGTTGAATCAAGCCTGTTGTCAACATAGCATCCAGCTGCTTCTTCAATTCCACTAACTCTGAGGGGTTCATGCTATAGGGTCTCTGGGCTATGGGTCTGGTTCCGGGGATTAGCTCAATAATGAACTCAATATCCCTATCCGGGGGCATACCGGGCAATTCATCTGGGAATACGTCAGGGTATTCATAGACTACTCTGACTTGGTCAAGGGTAGGCAGGGCTAGACTCTTATTACACTTGAATTGACAGGGCAAGGTTTCAGATATATGCTCTACTGAGACTCCAGAGCTACTGGTCATTGTGATGGCTTTCTTGGCATAGTCAATTAATCCTTTATGCTTTGACATCCAATCCATTCCTAGTACTACTTCCAAACCTTTGGTTCCAAGTACTATTAGGTTGGCATAAAAATCTATCCCATGTATTCTGATAGGAACAACTTTGCAAATTTTTCTAGCTTTTGTAGTTGAACCGGGGATTTGAACTATCATGACATACTTCAAGTTGGTTGGGTGAATCTTACTAGTGCATGCAAATTCTTTGGTGACAAATGAGTGCGATGATCCAGAATCAAACAATACTCTTGCTAAAACTGAGTTGACAGAAAACATACCCAGCACTACATCTGGCGCTTCTTGGGCTTCTTTGGCGTCCATGTGGAAGAGACGACCGTTGTGGTTGTGAGGGTTCCCTGGGGTGAATCTTCTTCCTGGTTGAACACGATGCTGTTGTTGAGATGGGGCATTTACATTTGCAGTGGCGGCAATCTTCTTGGGACACTCATTTGGGTAGTGACCCTTCACTCCACACTCGAAACAAGTGATCTGGGACTTGTCTTTCGCTGCCACGGGCACATCATTGCTTCCAGTTCTGGGTGTAGTGTTGTTGTTGTTGTTGCTCTTGGGAGGGGCATGGTTGAAATTGCTGGTGTTGCCAAAGTGATTGTTGTTTCCTCCGGACTTCACATTTCCTCCGCTACGGTTGGGGTAGCTTGGGCGAGACATTGGGGGTCGGTTGTTCCTCGGTGCATATCCCTCTGAGGGGTTGGGACGGTACTTCTAGTGACTGTTGGATCCAGCTTGGTGCATCATACGATGTTTGCGGTTGTTGTTTGCCTGGTTAAGCTTCCCTTCCATCTGAATGGCAGAGTCGACTAGTTCTTTGAGATCCTGGAAACGATTGTTGACGAGGACAGTCTGCATATCATCATGCAGTCCATTCAGGAATCTCTCCTTCTTCTTGGCCTCCGTGTTGATCTCATCAGGTGCATACCTTGCAAGGGACAGGAATCTGTCACGGTACTCCACTACAGTCATTCTGCCTTGCTTCAACTCTCGGAATTCATCCCTCATTCGGGTGATTAGACCCTACGGCACGTGGGTGTGGCTGAACTTGGTTTTGAAGGCTTCCCATGTCATCACTTGACCATGGTTCATTGTGCGGACGCTGTTCCACCATGCTCTTGCATCTCCTGCTAGATAGTGGGTGGCAAAAAGAACCTTCTCATTGGCATCTACTCAGCTACTTCTAAGTTGTTCTCCATTGTCTGCAACCAGTCATCAGCATCCAGCGAGTTCTCTAAAGTACTAAAGATTGGGGGATTGGTATTCTGGAAGTTTTTGAGTTTGGATCCATGATGATCCTGATTTCCATGGTTCTGGTTGTTGTGAGCCATCTGGGCAATCTACTGCAGTGTTGCTAGATTAGCTTGGCGCTCTGCCCTGCTTGCTTCCCTGTCTGCGATGAGAGTCTGCAGAATCTGCAACATTAGGTCTTGCGATGAGCTGCTCCCTCCTTGGTTTCCATGAGTCATCTGAAGATTGAGGTAGATAAAGGGGTAAGAGGGAAAATTCTATGGTTTATGGTTTTGATTTCAAAGCTAAAACTTTGAGTTTGACTCAGGTTTTGCAACTAACTTCTTTTCATTCCTTCAAACAAAGCACACGATACAAACACACACACACCTCAACATCAAAGGGAAAATAGATGGTTTTAAGAACCATTCTATAAGCTACGATACAATGGGACCGATACTCCTCATGATACGACAGTGCTCTAGTGCATCTACTCATCGTCGATGAAGTCGGAGTCGTCATCATCGGTGTAGAAGTCCATGGCATCTTCCTCCAGAAAGTCATCATCATTGCTAAGGGGAGTCAATATCCCCTTGGATATCTTCACCCTCCCCTTCTTCTTCCTTTACGGCAAGCTGAGCTTCTTGCTCCTTAATGGTCTTCTCGAGGTCGGCCATCTTCTTGCAAAGACGGCTGATGGTGCGATCCTTCTTGGCGTGTTAACGGTGCTGAGACTGACGATCCTAGACTGGCAGTGAGAAAGTCTGGGCCTTCTGGGCTGCAATGGCGAGGTTGTTGTTGGCGAGCTCTCTTGCATTGTCTAACTCCTTCTGGCGGTCGTACAGCAGGAAGTCGAGGTTCTCCACTTGGCGCTTCAGTATTGAGTGACTTGGCATCTCAAGCGGCATTCCCATGGAATCACGCCTTGCATAGTGAACAAAGCGGGTCCCTTGGATTAGGTTGACACTGAGGGCACACAGACGTGCGAGAGCTTCATGCATTGCCCTGGCTAATCCATCTAGCCAGTTGCTGTCCCTCACCGAGAACTGAATCCTCCCATATACTGGTGCTTCTATCTTGCCTCGAAGATCAGCAGTCACTAGCCATTGCAAATCTCCTCCATGTGGACCCGGGAGTTGAGCTCCAAGGAATTCCGGATGAGGACGCTCCAAGAACTCAGATAGTGCATCTAAGTCCCTCTCGAAGATCAGTTGGCCTCCGTTTCCCAACTGGTAGAACTTGCTGTATTGGGCTTCCATCTATAAGAATTTAGGATGAGAAAGTTAGTGAAGTGATCAAGTGTGTCAAAATTTTATGTAGTAATGTAAGAATTTGGAGGAACATGAATTTTTTTGAAATAATGAATTCCCAAGGGTAAGAGAGGAACTAGTTTTCATAAGTACTCACTTTGGTTTTTGAAACTAAGTTTTTCTTCGGACGTTCATTCTAACTAAGGTCTCCTATGGTCAGGATGGCTCTGATACCAACTTGTCAACACCCGGATTTTTAATCCCAGATGCCTGTTATGCCATACCTTGCAATCTAAGGATTACCATTTTTGCGAGACATAACAGATTGGATATCATAGTACATCATCCATTACAAACCATAAATAAGGTCTTACACAAATAAGGATCTCATGTTCCAGCCTTAGTACAATCAAGTAGCGGAATAAATAGCATAGCGGTGGGGTCCATCTTCAGAGTCATAGGCAATGCTGACGATGGAAGATATTCCTAGTTATCATAGCCATCCTGCTGTCCTTCATCTTGGTAGTCTCCTTCATAGTCTGGCCATAGGAATAGCCAGGGACAAAAGCCATGAGTACTCTTTAAGTACTCGCAAACTACCACTAACAAGTAGTATAGTTCTAGTAGGAAATGCTAACTCTAAGTTTACTTGTAAAGTTAAGTTTGAAACCTAAGCTGAGTTCTGAAACAAAGAAAGATAAAAGAAGTTTGAAAGCACCTAAGTGGGAACTTAATCATCATAGACACAACTCTGTTGTGGTCAAGTCATGTCACAATTCATTTCATAAGTTGTTTTGAGAACATCTGACAACGGAACAGTATGGCCACTCCAACTGTCCATAACTGCGGACGCGGCTATTCGAATAGTTTGACACTCTGCAAAGATGGTACACTTTCACCACAAGATTCGATACATCTGTCAGGGATAACCCTGATTCATCATACTTAGTATGCAAATAATCAAACATAACCTTTCCTTTACACACCCTAGTATAAGCACCTCTCCTATGAGCATGGCCTCCCAACCATGACCATCTATCATCTTGGGCACTGCATAGGTGGACAACATTGAGAGGTAGCCTCAGCTCAAACCTCTCCCGCGAGGGAACTAATACTAATGTATATAAACTTCCGGCTAAGCCTTACCCAATTCAGGTATTATGGTTGTATGGTAAAATTGGAATGGTATCGCATCCGAACCCAACCATTAGTTTTGTAAAAGGGCTAAGTCTCATGCCTCAACATTTTCATCATCATAAACCATTTCTGTTTCTCAACACATGTCAAAACATCTCAATAGAATGACTCATCATTCCAAGGTTTTCATAAATCATTTTCACCAAGTATTCCCATCTAAGTGAATCAAGTTTTGAGTTTTGTTCCAAGTACTAAGTTAAGAGTGTTCACTGAGGTGGAATGCTAATCTTAATCTCATGCCATAGAATGACATCTAAGTATAACTAGATAGGTCAAGTTTTATACTCTTTATGCTACCTTCAAACAAGTAAAGGACTTTGGTAAAGTAAAGGAAGTAAAAGCTTGTAACTAAAACTTGGGGTAGGTATAAGTCAAAGTGGTATAACCAAAGCATGCCTAATGCCCTTGCTTAGGTTATCTAGATTGCAAGGGTTATCTTGCATTGTTAATGATGGCTTGCTCAGTTTACTTGAAGTGCTAGGCTTGGGTTAACTTGTATAGTGCTAGCTTGCCTTGGGTAGTGAAGTGGTTGAAGTTTTCTTCCTCCTCCTCTTGGTAGAACTCCTCCTCCTCGTAAGCTTGGTCAGTACTATCGTCTATAAATACATACGGAGTACACAATCACCAAACAATACTTAACTAGTCTACTTAGCACACTAAGGCACATATTTGATGATCTAGTATCATCACAAGAATCACAAGATTTAATGAACTAGTTTCATTCTTTTTATTTGAGAAAAGTAATTTCTACTCATTGAAATTAACTAAGATTTAATATTCTCCAATTAAAATATGGGATCATGTGGACACATGTCATCACCACATATTCTAACATATGGGAATGTGATTTAAGGGTTGGATCACATTTTAATAAGTTTAAGTTTAATAATTAATGATTTAAAGTGACTAGAAATGCCTATATAGCATTATTTTGGTACTAGTCCAAAGTCACTACATGTAAACCTTAATATTATTACATATTCAGATAGGTATGGTTGAATGTGATTTTTGAGAGTTGGAATCAACTCAAAAACTATTATGGTTGATTTTATAAAAATGTTTGAATGTGTAAAAGCTCCTGTCTTGTTATTTTTACTAGGCGAGATATCTAACTCTAAATGCATTAAATCCAACGAGTTTGGATAGATCTTTTCTATAGCTTTCTAACAAAATTGGATTCACTCAATTTGGTCCAGTAAATCTTCCTGAATTGATTTTTAAACTAAGGGACATAATTGATTCTAAGTCTAAATAGAAAAACACTTATTTGAATTTGTGGGCTAGCGCGGGAAAACTAACGGGCTGGCCCAGTGATGCTCAGCGGCGCAAAGGGCGACTGACAAGGGGGGTCCACATGTCAGCGACACTTAACACCCGAAACGGTATCTAGCGATCTGGGCCACACGATTATAACGCGGATCAACGACTCACGATCGTCGTCGGTGACGGACTCGTCGTCGGCGAGACCGAACCCTAAACGGCCAGTGGGGGTCTACTAGGAACGTACCAGGGCTCCAGGCAGTGTGGCGAGGCCGGCAAACGAACTGGTGGACGACGGCGAGCTCAGGCGAGGTCGCGGTAGGGGCTACGGTGGACGGAATCGACGAGCACTTCTCCTCCTCTGCAGCGGCTCCCTCTGGTGTAATTCCGACGAATGGTGGCTCGAGCGGCTCCGGCGAGAGAGGGGAAATGTTTAGTGGAGAGAGGGGAGTGGAATGGTGTGAAGAGATGGTGCGGGGGAGGGCTCCTTATATAGGCTCGACGCGGCGGCAGAGAAGCATGGCGTGGCTCGTCGGTGACGGCGAAATAGGAGGGCTACCGGTGTGGGCGAGGTAGGCGGACGGTGGGTGGTCTGCTGGCGGTCAGCTACGGCGCAATGGTGCGGCTAGGGGCGGTGCCTAACTGTCGGGGACTTCAGGTGCTCTAGGGGACAGAGGCGGTGCTCGACGGCGATCATAGCGACTGTGGGTCGCGCGGCGGTGCACGGACATGTCTGGTGGGTTGCTGGGGTCGAGACGGAGCGGCGTGCGCGATATGGTGTGAAGGGGCGTCATTGCGTCAAGGCGATCATCGCGCTTGCTGGCTTCAAGAGAGAAAGGGCAGCGAGGCTGGGGAGTGGTCTAGGGGCTAGGGTTGATCGAGGGGTGGACCGTGGGTGGCGGTAGGGTTGGGCGGAGCTAGTGGACATGCTGGAATGGCGCTGCTCGGTCTTTGGCGTGCAGCCCATGTTTGGCCGGCGGTGACCTCATTTAGGCGGCGCGGCACTGGTGCTGCGGGCAAGGGGGTGCTGGTCTGGGGTTTGGTTAGATGCTAGGGGGACAGGGGAGTGTAGAGAGGGTCAATTGGGGGACAAGGGCTTAGCTAGAAACAGTATTAGTTAGGCCATTTGATCTCTGCCTGCCACCTGTTCGACACAATGGCCGCATGAGAGAAATTTTTGAATTTTGAATTGAGTTTTGGTGGATGCTTTGATATGATGCTTGGTAGACTGTGGTTGCTAGGATTTGTTAAATGGAATTCATTTGAGTGGTTTTTGAATAAGTGTGATCTATACATATGAACTACATTCAATTTTCAAATGTCATTTAAATTTAGTGTTTGAAAGTTTCTGGGATGAAGCAAAGTGGGCCTTGGCACATCACTACTTGTACTAGCAAGGGGTGCAAAGATCCACAATTGTTTTTGTTAAGATTTGAGTTCTAGGAATAGCCAAAGTAGGCTAGTTAGTTAAAATGGCACAAATGACCATTTCCTTATTTTATTCTTTTTGAATTCTTTTTCTTTGGGATTTGCTTGGGGATGATCTAGATGATGTTTAATTCACCTTAGAATCATTTTACAATCAATAGATCACTCAAACATGGCAATTCAAAACAACTCCTATTTAAATGCACACACACATGAATGCTTAAGGATTTTTAAATAGAAAAAGTTTTTGTTAACCCTAAATTGGGTAGGTTTGATCTTGATTAACCTTGGCTTAAGTTTTGGGATGTTACACCCGGGCATCTTCTATTTAAGAAGGGTGGTCTCGAGATGCAGAGTTGAGTAATTCATATTCGCTATGGGTCCACCTGCGGAGAATATCATTTTGTGGCCCGAAAGTTTAGGCGCCCAAGCAACACGGTACCCAAGTTGCTTGTAATCAGCCGCGTTGCCCAAAGTTGGCGTGCCAAATACTCAGAGGGTCTTTTTCGGCACGAATTCAAATTTATGCTTCAATACAAAATATCAGGCTAACGCCCATCAAGTTGGGCCTCCCCTGTCAGTTTTCGCTGTTATGTCACTGCCGTCGTGGCTGCCATGTAGGCTTGCAGCGTTGGCGCCTGCATCCTTTACGCGTCTTCTTCTTCCCCGGAGCGGCAATCTGTGGTCGCGGCCATGGTGCAGAACTGGGACGTGGACGAACCTGCTCGGCCTAGCTCTCCTCCCCATCCCGAATCAGATCTCACCCTCACCATGGCCGCACCCATGGAACGATGCGGGGACGAGAATTCATTCTCGGGTGAGATCTGTCACCATGCCGACCATGCTCGGTCCTGTTGTCCTCCAAAATCCGAGATCGCCGTCACCGTGGTCGCACACGCACCAGCCACGATGCCTTCCTCTTCTAACCCCAAAGCCACATCCACTTAGTTCGGCAGAACACCAACAAGGTGAAAATGCATCCAGTTTTCTTCTTGTGATTGCAGAAGAACATGTATGTACCGTGTCCGTATCATACTCTAACAATATACACATATGTTGTTTACTAGATTTTCATTTGAAATTAGTAGCTCCATGATGACAAAACATAGAGAACCTAAATGGAATGACGATGAAGACCATGTTTTATACTTTGCATTGCATCAACAAGGGCTCGCTGAAGAAGCATGTTACCAAGAGATTGGAGTTCATCAGCCATTGCCAAAAATATGTGAACAAATAAATGAGTGATTCAATGCAAATACGGGCAGAAAAGCTAGATACATGTCATCAATCATCAATAGGTGGCACATTCTAGTGATGCGTTCAAATGCGTACACCATGTATCATTTACTTGAAGTGGTTGTTATCCTGAGCAAAATGCCTAGTATGCACATTACATTTGTCTGTTCTATGCTGCAATTCTGCTATTATGGGCGTGGAAAGAAAAGCTAGGCTTCACTGAATATTACGCAGTTAGGCTAACTTAGCCTTACACAGATAAGCAAAGCTTAGTATTACACAAATAAGCGTAACTGAGTCTTGACCAAAGAATCATTTACTTCGTAGAACTAGGGTGGAAACTAAAGATAAAGATAAAGATAAAGATAAAGACAAATGGTTATTGAGATCTGCCAGTATGAGCACTAGGTCCCTGGAGCTGGTGGTAAGTCGAAACGAACCAGAATGCTGTGTTTGGCCGTCTCTCATTCACCATCAAATCATACGACCCCACTGATGAGCCAATTGTAGGCCCCCTCCCCCCGACGTGGATTTGGTTGCAGGTCGGATTTAGAGTGTCAACATGATAGGAACGTGAGTGTGCAGCAAACACACAATATGCCATCAACACTAGAAGTGCTAGCACCTCAGCAACAACACCAGCATGTTCTTCCTAGACTCCGGCAGCAGCCTCAGCAAGTATTTCGTCAGCTTCACCAGTAGCATCCTCAGCATGTATTTCATCAGCTTCACCAACGGCAGCATTAGCAAGTATTTCGTCAGCTTAACCATCAGCAGCATCTCCAAGTATTTCGTCAGCTTCACCAGGAGAAGCATCAACTAGTTCTTCGTCAGCTCCACCACCAGCAGCAGCAGCATCAGAAGCCGGGGCTGCCTGAGCAATTACAGGTTCAACAGCTCCAGGGGCTCCGACAAATGAAGGGTAGTTGATCCCAAGAAACATAGATTGTCCCTTCAGATTGTCGACTCTGCTCCAGACTTGCTCTACTTGGTCTTTGGATGGGCATGCGGACTTCGAGAAAACGTGACACCGTAGCGATGGGTATGAAGAAAGTTGTGTCCCCATATGTTCTATTGTATCACCAACGCTGTTTAGTGCTCCCCTGATATGAATCCACATGAGTTCAACATCTTGTTTCGTGTCGCCTCCGAGAGGTGCCAGGAACTAGCGCCATGATCCAAGTTCAGCATCTGCTACTTCATCTTCGATCAGCAGAGCTGGAATGACGCGCGGGGCTGCATGGGTACCTGCGTGTTACTTACAGTCAGTAAGCAGAATTTTGAATGGGATTTTACATGCTATATGACACCATGACCCACCCCAGATGAATGGCTCCCAAACACGCACGTCACTGCTAGGTTCAGTGACCGCATAAATGTGTTGCGGTTTGTTGGAATAGTAGCTGGAGGTGAAGACTGTTGGCTCCGCAGCATAGAAAACAAAAATTTTCCTACGGTGTGAACTACACGCCAAGATCTATCTACTAGGTACAAAGCAACAGGTGGACATACATCCAACGAGAACTTACCCTCGTAGACAACAAGCTTTGTTAACGAGTAGGAACTCGTGGTTGATGTAGTCGTACACTTGCCGATCTCAAGATCGTGAGGAAGTCCGAGCGCTGTAACTCAGCAGCGCATCCGCACTCGCACACACGTTCAAGCCACCCGGCAAACCTCCACCTCCTCGCTCCAGCGATCCAGTGAAGCAAGAACTCCTTCCATTTAAATGCCACCGGGAACATGTATCTCGCTAATCCGAGACCATGGGGGAATAATTCTAGAGGGGGAGAGAGATCCTTCACAAGGAGGTGTGAGGATGAAGGAGGGAATGTATGGCCTTTTATAGGACGAGGGGGGTGCCCCCTCTCTCCATGGCCGGCGGATGGGGGGGTGACCCCTCACCTCCCCCATTCATGTGGTGGTAACCCCTCCACATTAAAATGCCTCTTCACATTCCCTTTTCAAGTCTCCACTTTAAATGCATTAAATTTCTCCAAATTTAATGCTCTCTCATTTAATAAAACTCTTTTTATTAAATTTATTCAGAATTTTGTTAATTACTTTAATTAACAAACATTCACATATATTACTGCAATATTTCAATATCACATGCAGAACCACCTTCTGCAATTTCACCCGAAACAATTTCCGGTTTCTATGGAAACAATTCCTGCGCTTTGCAATTCTTTCGTCTGAAACATATGTGCTCCAAAATGGTGTCCGATAACTCTTAAGTGTGCCACTCTACGGTTCACGAATAATGCAGACATGATCGAGACCCTTCTCCGATCAATAATCAGCAGCGGGACCTGGAGATCCGTACTGACTCCTACACATTCAACGATGACTCCTGTGATCGTGAGAACCTTTAATGCTTGTAACTAAATCCCTTTGTCTCTTGATATATTACATGTCCTAGATTGGATCATCGGTATCCCCATACCTAGTTTGATCTCGTTACCGACATGCACTCTTTTCTCGTTCCCGTGATATAACATTCTAGTGATCACATCACTTGCTTGCAAGCTATCCTAATGTGATATCACCGAGAGGGCCCAGAGTATATCTATCCGTCATCTGGATTGACAAATTCCACTCTTGCTCCATGAGCCTCAACATAACACCTTCATAGTACTGAACCCATCTTTATAATCACCTTGTTATGGTGTGACGTTTGATGTTATCAAATTACTCTTCCAGTGTTAGCAATTAACATGATCTCATGGTCTAAGGATAAAGATTACTTCGTATGATGTTATAGCAATATAAACATAATGACTTGATCGTAATGCTATACTTCGGATGAATGTTCATCACATCATTCCACCAATGGTGTGACCTTGTTATTAACAACATCCAATGTCCATGATCAGGAAACCTTGATCATCTTGTTAATCAACAAGCTAGTCTATAAGAGAGGCATGACTAGGAACCCTTTTTGTTTATTAAACACACATGTATTAATGTTTCCGAATCAATACATTTCTAGCATGTAAAATAAACATCTATCATGTATAAGGAATATATAATAACAACTTTATTATTGCCTCTCAGGGCATATTTCCTTCAGTCTCCCACTTGCACTAGAGACAATAATCTAGTTCACATAGTGATAAATCTAACACCCATGGAGTTCTGGTGTTGATCATGTTTTGCCCTAGGGAGAACTTTAGTCAACGGATCTGCTACATTTAGGTCCGTGTGTACTTTACAAATCTTTATATCTCCATCCTTGACATGCTCGCGGATGGAGTGAAACCGGCGCTTAATATGTTTGGAATTCTTCTGAGACCTTGGTTCCTTTGCATTGGCTATGGCTCCATTGTTGTCACAATAGATCACCATCGGGTCCAATGCACTGGGAACCACACCTAGTTCTGTAATGAACTCTTTCATCCAAACTGCCTCCTGCGCCGCTTCTGAAGCAGCAACATATTTCGCCTCCGTTGTTGATCTAGCCACCACAGTTTGTTTGGAACTCCACCAACTAACTGCTGCTCCGTTCAAGAGAAATACGTATCCGGATTGAGACTTAGTGTCATCCGGATCGGTGTCAAAGCTAGCATCGACATAACACTTAGCGACTAGCTCTTCTTCACCTCCGTATATGAGAATCATATCCTTAGTTCTTCTCAAGTACTTGAGGATGTTCTTTACCGCTATTCAGTGTTCCGAACCTGGATCAGATTGGTACCTACTAGTCAAAGTAATAGCATGTGCCACATCCGGTCTTGTACATAGCATGGCATACATAATAGAGACTATGGTCGAGGAATAGGGGATCTTATCCATCATCTCTCTTTCTTCCGCCGTAGCCGGACTTTGAGTCTTACTCAATGTCTTGCCTTGCAACATAGGTAAGAACCCCTTCTTACTTTCGTCCATATTAAACTTCTTTAATATCTTATCAAGGTATGTACTCTGCGATATCCCAATTAGGCGCCTTGATCTATCTCTATAGATTTTAATGCCTAATATATATGACGCTTCACCAAGGTCTTTCATCGAAAATTTGCTGTTTAGATAACTTTTAACACTGTTTAAAAGATCTATGTCATTTCCAATCAATAATATGTCATCCACATATAATATCAGAAATGCCACATTGCTCCCACTCACTTTCTTGTAAATACAAGCCTCTCCATAAGTTTGGACAAATCCAAACTTTTTGATCACCTCATCAAAGTGGAGATTCCAACTTCGTGATGCTTGCTTCAGTCCATAGATGGATCGCTGAAGTTTGCACACCTTATTAGCATCCTTAGGATCGACAAAACCCTTAGGTTGTATCATATACAACTCTTCTTCAATCTTACCGTTGAGGAACGCAGTTTTGACATCCATCTGCCATATTTCATAATCGAAATATGCAGCAATTGCTAACATAATCCTAAGAGATTTAAGCATCACTACGGGAGAGAATGTCTCATCATAGTCAACTCCTTGAATTTGTGGAAACCCCTTTGCGACAAGTCGAGCCTTATAGATGGTCACATTACCATCAGCATCAGTTTTCCTTTTGAAAATCCATTTATTCTCAACGGACTTTCGTCCACCAAGTTCCAAACTTGGTTCTCGTACATGGATTCCATCTCGGATTTCATGGATTCTAGACATTTGCTGGAATCCGGGCTCATCATCGCTTCTTCATACGTCGCAGGGTCATCCATTTCATCAACCATGAAATTCACAATAGGATTGCTGTACAGTTCAGGAGCTGCACGTGTCCTGCTTGACCTGCGAGGTTCGGTAGTGTCCTCTTTCGGAGTTTCATGATCATTATCAGTAGCTCTCTCTTCATCAGGTGAAGTCAACTCCGAAACAACTTCCGGTGCTGCGCCACTCGCCATTCCATGAAGAGAAGGTTCAATAACCTCTTCAAGTTCTACCTTCCGACTACTCACACCTTTCACGAGAAACTCCTTCTCAAGAAAGGATCCATTCTTGGCAACAAAAACCTTGCCCTCGGATCTGTGATAGAAGGTATAACCAATTGTTTCCTTAGGGTATCCTATGAAGACGCATTTTCCGCTTTGGGTTCAAGTTTATCCGGTTGAAGTTTCTTCACATAAACATCGCATCCCCAAACCTTAAGAAATGACAGCTTAGGTTTGTTTCCAAACCATAATTCATACGGTGTCATTTCAACGGATTTAGATGGTGTCCGATTTAAAGTGAATGCAGCTGTTTCCAGTGCATAACCCCAAAATGATAGAGGTAAGTCAGTCAGAGACATCATAGATCGAACAATATCCAATAAGGTACGATTACGACGTTCCGACACACCATTACTTTGTGGTGTTCCGGCAGGCGTGAGTTGTGAAACTATTCCACACTCTTTCATGTGTGTGCTAAACTCGTAACTTAGATACTCTCCTCCACGGTCAGACCGTAGAAACTTGATCTTTCTATTACGATGATTTTCCACTTCATTTTGAAATTCCTTGAACTTTTCAAAATTTTCAGACTTGTGTTTCATCAAATAGATATATACCCATATCTACTCAAATTATCCGTGAAAGTAACAAAATAACGATATCCACCTCGCGCCGACACACTCATTGGTCCACACACATCAGTATGTATGATTTCCAATAGATCTGTCGCCCGTTCCATTGAACCGGAAAACAGCGTTCTAGTCATCTTGCCCATAAGGCATGGCTCACATGTATCAAATGATTCAAAATCAAGTGATTCCAAAAGTCCATCAGAATGGAGTTTCTTCATGCGTTTAACGCCAATATGACCTAGATGGCAGTGCCACATATATGTAGACACATCATCATCAAGTTTAATCTTTTTAGCATTAACATTATGAATGTGCGTAATATTACTATCAAGATCCAATAGAAATAAACCATTCAACATAGGTGCATGACCATAAAAGGTATCATTCTTATAAATCGAACAACCATTGTTTTCACATTTAAAGGAATGACCACTTTGCATCAAACACGATCCAGATACAATGTTCATGCTCAGTGCAGACACCAAATAACAATTATTTAGGTTTATAACTAATCCCGATGTAAAATGGAGAGGTAGCGTCCCGATGGCGATCACATCAACTCTTGATCCATTGCCGACCCGCATCCTGACCTCATCCCTTGCTAGTTGTCGCTTGTTCCGTAGCCCCTGAACCGAGTTACATATATTAGAAACTGATCCGGTATCAAATACCCAGGTGCTACTGCGAGTACTAGTCAAGTACACATCAATAACATGTATATCACATATACCTTTGTTTGCCTTGTTGGACTTCTTGTCCGCCAAATACTTGGGGCAGTTGCGCTTCCAATGGCCAGTCCCCTTGCAATAGTAGCACTCGGTGTCAGACTTAGGGCCAGCCCGGGGTTTCTTTTCAGGCGTGGCAACATACTTGTCACCCTTCTTTCCCTTGTGCTTGCCTTTCTTGTCCTTCTTGAAATCGGTGGTCCTATTGATCATCAACACTTGATGTTCTTTCCTAATCTCCACTTCTGTAGTCTTAAGCATTGACAGAAGCTCGGGAAGAGACTTCTTCATGCCCTGCATATTATAGTTCATCATGAAGCTCTTATAGCTAGGTGGCATAGATTGGAGAACATGATGTATGTCTAAGTCAATGGGAATTGTTATTTCCAAGGACACAAGCTTATCGGCATACCCAGACATTTTGAGTACGTGCTCACTAACGTAGCTGTTTTCCTCCATCATGCAGCTAAAGAACTTTTCTGTAGCATTATAACTCTCTACGGCAGCATGGGTATCGAAAATCATTTTCAATTCTCCCATGGTATCAAAGGCATTGCCATTTTCGAAACGCTTTCAAGTTCGCTCTAGCCCATACAAGATGCCGCAATGAACTAAGTTGTGGTCCTCCGACGAGTCACATAGACATTCTTTTCCTCGTCAGCGGCATCAGGAGCTGGTGGGGGGCCTAGCGGCGCATCTAGCACATATTGCTTTTATGCAACAGTGAGGAGAATCCTCAAATTCATAGCCCAGTTGGTGAAGTTGCTACCATTCGCAGCAAGTTTCTCTTTCTCCATGAACACATTGAAATTAAAAGCAGGTGGTTCCATCTACAACAGAATTTGTAAAGTTTATTTAGACTAAGTTTATGATAGATTGAGTTTAACTAATCCAAATTACTAATGAACTCCCACTCAAAAACGACATCCCTCGTGTCCTTTTGGTGATTACATGAACCAAATCCACTATACCAAGTCCGATCATCACGTGAGTTGATATAGCTTCAAAGGCGAGCATCTATATGGGCATCATATCAACCATATGACTCATGCTTAACCTTTCGGTCCGTGTTCCGAGGCCATGTCTGTACATGCTAGGCTCGCCAAGTAAGAACCTTAGTATTCAAGGTGTAAAACTGTCTTACACCCGTTCCTATGAAAGCGTAGATTCGAGTACACCCGATCATCACGTGATGTCTCGAAACACGATCCATAGAACGGTGCATACTCAAGGAAGAACACATTTTTATCTTGATATCTAAAAGAGGGATCATCTTATAATGCTATCAAACGTGCCAAACTAGCAGTATAAGATGATAACATCTAATGTGTAAAGTGAGATGATATGGTCCATGCATTTGATCTCTATCACCTGCATCATGGTATGATCTCTATCATTCCTTTGTGTGTAAGTCCAAGGTCTATGGAACTTACACGTTGAGTGTGTTGTAAGAGTATCCACCATACATCTACTTACAACAATACCATATCAACACACTAGCCCAGCAATGATCTAAACTAGACGCCTCTAATTTATCAATTGCAAGTTTTACGTGGCTCAGGGCTTTCGGAGATAGAACCGTTCTTACCTACAAACATGAAGCACAACGAGGATAACTAAGTTATTAACAACTCGTTGTAAATCAGATATTGACTATAGTAGGAGAGACGGACACCTGCCAGCCACTTATGCAAAACAAGTTGCATGTCAGTCGTGGAACTGGTCTCATGTACGATGACATGTAAGGTTGGTCTGAGCCGCTTCATCCCACTATGCCACCAATATCCAAAATACATAGAAGACACAATAACATGATCATCATTGCCCACATATCAACCATATGTGTACTACCCGTGCTAAGCACCTACGCATAGATCAGGCTCTGATACCACTGTTGGGTCCGCAACATACAAAACAAAAAATTTCCTACAGTGTGAACTACACGCCAAGATCTATCTACTAGGTACAAAGCAACGGGTGGACATACATCCAACGAGAACTTACCCTCGTAGACAACGAGCTTTGTTAACGAGTAGGAACTCGTGGTTGATTTAGTCATACACTTGCCGATCTCAAGATCGTGAGGAAGTCCGAGCGCCGCAACTCAGCAGCGCATCCGCACTCGCACACACGTTCAAGCCACCGGACAACCTCCACCTCCTCGCTCCAGCGATCCAGCGGAAGCAGCAACTCCTTCCAGACAAAATGCCACCGGGAACATGTATCTCGCTAATCCGAGACCATGGGGGAATAATTCTAGAGGGGGAGAGATATCCTTCACAAGGAGGTCTGAGGATGAAGGACGGAATGGATGGCCTTTTATAGGAGGAGGGGGGTGCCCCCTCTCTCCATGGCCAGCGCATGGGGCGGGTGACCCCTCACCTCCCCCATTCATGTGGTGGTAACCCCTCCACATTAAAATGCCTCTTCACATTCCCTTTTAAAGTCTCCACTTTAAATGCATTAAATTTCTCCAAATTTAATGCTCTCTCATTTAATAAAACTCTTTTTATTAAATTTATTCAGAATTTTGTTAATTACTTTAATTAACAAACATTCACATATAGCCCCTTGCAATATTTCAATATCACATGCAGAACCACATTCTGCAATTTCACCCGAAACAATTTCCGGTTTCTATTGAAACAATTCCTGCACTTTGCAATTCTTTCGTCTGAAACATATGTGCTCCAAAATGGTGTCTGGTAACTCTTAAGTGTGCCACCCTACGGTTCGTGAATAATGCAGACATGATCGAGACCCTTCTCCGAGCAATAATCAGCAGTGGGACCTAGATATCCGTACTGACTCCTACACATTCAACGATGACTCCTGTGATCGTGAGAACCTTTAACGCTTGTAACTAAATCCCTTTGTCTCTCGATATATTACATTTCCGAGATTCGATCATCGGTATCTCCATACCTAGTTTGATCTCGTTACCGACATGCACTCTTTTCTCGTTCCCGTGATATAACATTCTAGTGATCACATCACTTGCTTGCAAGCTATCCTAATGTGATATCACCGAGAGGGCCTAGAGTATATCTATCCGTCATCTAGATTGACCAATTCCACTCTTGATCCATGAGCCTCAACATAACACCTTCGTAGTACTGAACCCATCTTTATAGTCACCCTGTTACGGTGTGACGTTTGATGTTATC